>ONZH01012013.1:0-392500 GCA_900303285.1 Rhinella marina | reverse complement strand
GCCAATGCACATCTCCTGTCTACACTGGTATCCGTGGTCCCCTTATAGAAATTGCGCATATGCGGTACTTCAATGAGGCCAGTTCCCACAGCAGGAAGCATGCCGCGCATACATCAGACCGGTCCGCAATTTCTCTGGATACCAGTGATGTGACATGTCCTATCATTTGCATATTTTGCGGATCACGGACCCATTTAAGTCAATGGGTCCACACCGCAATACGTGATTCAATACTACTATCACAGATGGATATTACCGCTCTGTGTTGCACATCACTGCACTGTACATCATTTTCCTCTTGTGGTAATGATGAAGTAGAAGTCAGGATGTCATGTAAGGTGGACTTGGCATTGACTCATTGCTGCATAAAATGAAAACATAAATTTTCATCATCTAGTGTCCATAATTGGTAATTACATTCCAACTGGAAATTACACACGCAATCTTTTTGAGGTTAACGTTTCTCACATAGATGGCAGAATCAGACAGTCCACATCTGCACAAGGTGTCATACAGACCAAACATTGATTACTGTATTGGAGGATATTTGAAATCCCACTTCCTAGGAACTCCCTCCCACAACTCCCTTATGTATATTCTACATTTTTTTGAAGTTCTGTTTGAGGAACAATCCCACAAAAATCATGACTGTTATGGGGTATTAAGGTCCGGTTCACACTAATATATTTTTAACTTTGCCACATAGGGAGTGGCCATATGTTATGTCTTTAATCGAAGAAGTGGATCTTCTAAGTTACAGTTTGACACTGGCTAATTTGCGGTGTAGAGTGTAAGAAATAGCCCCCTTTTTTCCAGTTGGATTGGCAGGTTACGGTTAGCAGAATAGTGACTGATTGGCGGTGGGTGTTCTGTGGTGAAGAACTTGTCAGGAAGGCAGCCAGAGATCATCAGCGGAGTAGCAAACAGGACAGAGAAGATGGAGAATGAGATGGAACTATAGCCAAAAGACAGGCCAGGAATCAGTACCAGAAGCAGAACCACAAGAGACAGGCAACAAATCCAAAGGATGAGACCATTGTGTAATCAGGAACAAGGCCAGGGTCAGGAAGAAACGGACTCAATGTAAAAACACAGACAATAGCCAGGCAAGGAGGTGCCGTAATCATCTGGCGGAGGCTTGCCATTGAAACAGGGGTGAAGTAAGCGGTAGCACTCACTTGACGTGGGTGACCCTGTGGGTAAGCATGTCTTGAACTCTGGCAGCATTGAATGGAGAGAGCCCCACATGGATGGCCACCTGACCATCATAGCAGCCTTGGGGGGCCTATTATAGTCAGCAGTACCTTTTAGCAACTGGACTAGACTGTCTAGCCTTTGTTCCACAAGGTTAACAATGAGCTATGGGCGCCCATGAACCTGTCGCAATTCACCTGTCTTTCCTTGGACCACTTTTGGTAGGTGTTAACCACTGCATAACAGGAAGACCCCCACAAGACCTGCTGCTTTGAACCAGTCCCCATACTTAGAAACATTTGTGTTGGGTATTTAAGCCCTGCCCCAGACATGGCAATCTTGTGTGGTTTACATGAGTGTGACTCAGGACTGTTGGCAACTATGAATCTCTAGTTGTCAGAATTTGGCCCTCGTCAGTACCTTGCAATCTCCCATTTTCCTCCTTACAACACGGCAATTTCAAGAACTGGCCGTTCCTTTGCTGCCTAATACATCCCTCCCCTTGACACATGCCATCGTCACAAGAAAATCGATGGTATTCACTTCACATGGTTTTATGGCAGATAGGTGTAGGTGGTTTAGGCTGAAATCAAAGAGCACACATGACATCTGGTGGTGAAAGTTATGTACTACAATATGAAAAGAAAATCTACAGTACATTTGTCAAGATGTGTTGCAATCAATTGTGGTTGTTTTTTTTTTAAGTGAAGTGGAGAGAATACAATTGTGAGACTTGTGTGTGCACCAATTAGTTAACCCCTTCAAGATGAAGGGTGATTTTCTGTTTTATCGTTTTTTTACCCCCAGCCTTACCAAGGCCATAACTTTTTTATTTTTCCATTCAAATTGCCATATGAGGGTTTGATTTTGCAGGACAAGTTGTACTTTCTAATAGCAGCATTTACAGTTGCATACAGTGTAGTGGGAAGCTGGAAAAAATTCCAAATTAGGAGGAATTATAGAAAAAACACAATTCCGCCATAGTTTTATGGGTCTTATTTTCACAGCGTTTCCTATGTGCTAAAACTGACCTGTTCCTTTCAGTCTCTGGGTCAGTATAATTACGACGACACCACATATGTATAGTTTTTCTTGCGTTTTTATACTGAAAAAAAAAATAAACACTTTTGGAAAAACAAATTTTTTCTTTGCATTGCCATACTTTTTTTTACTTTTATGTGTATGAAGCTCATTTTTTGCAGGGTGATCTGATATCATTTTAGATCATTTTATCCATTTTTTGTGGGAGATGAAGCAGTGCAGTGAAAAAATGGCAAATTAAACATTTTGACTTTTTTTTAAATAGTTTGTGTATTTTTATTTTTTTGGGAAAGGTGATTTGAATTTTTATATTTTTTGAATATTTTTTAAATCTTCCCCCCCCCCCATAGTTCGCCTAGGGAACTTGAACAAGCAATCATTAGATTGCTCCTCTTATAGACTCCAATGCATAGAAGTCTATGGGGATTACACTATGTTCCTATGGTCCCCCAATCCAACCTCAGATGAAGCACACCACACAACGGATTCCACCGCTCCATTATTTATTCACCAAATATGAAGCCAAAATAGAAAAGCCATGTGTGAACTAAGTCCACCCCATGAATCAATAGCTTGTAGAACCACCTTTAGCAGCAATAACTTGAAGTAATCAATTTCTGTATGAATTTTTCAGTCCTTCATATCGTTTTGGCCCAAATTCTGGACTTTTACTTCTGCCTTGCAACACCTTGATTCTTTTCTTTTTCAGACATTCGGATGTAGATTTGCTGGTGCCCTTGGGATCATTGTGCTGTTGCTTGACCCAGTTTTGGCCAAGCTTTAGCTGTTGGATACATGGTCTCACAGTTGACCCTGGAATACTTTGGTATACAGAGAAGTTCATGGTCAACTCAATGACTGGAAGGTGCCCAGGTCCTGTAGCTGCAAAACAAGCCCAAATCACGCCTCCACCACAGTGTTTGACAGTTGGAAGGAATGAGTTGTACTTCTTCAGTCTTTTTTTAATTGTACCTTTATGAACTTGAGAATGCTGAGGCCTACATAGAGTTTTTTGCAATTTCTCTGAGCACCGGATATGCTGACCTTGGGTTGAAAATGCTGACACATCTGCTCTTGGGAAGATTGTTAGCTGTCTCTTTTCACGTGTGAATAATCTTTCTTAATGACTTCAAACTATCTGGAAATACCCTTATAGCCCTTCCCAGATATTCTCTAAGATCATTGCTGATGTCTTTCCTCCTTGGTATTGTGTTAACACACGCTTCAATGCTCTAGACCAGCAAACTGCCAAAACTTCTGCTTTTATAGAGGTGGTCACACTTGCTGATGATCAGTTAATCAAAGGAATTTCATTAGTAGCATTTGACTACAATGTACCCCCTTAAAGGACAATGATCAGGGGAAATAAAATGGCCGCCGTCCTATTAGTACACAGAAAACCTGTTCTAATCACACAGGAGGACAAGTTACTTCACAACACTGAGGTAAAGAGCTGCCTCATCCTCCTTTTTTGCTTTGCTCGTCAGGTACAGCTGATAAGATCTTCCGCTGAATCTCTGTAGGAATGGAGTTCATAAGGAGACATGAAGTACAGAGAGGACAGACTGTTGGAATGGTGACAAGAGCTAATGCTCAATATCCAAATCCCCAACATCCTCTCTGTACTTCATGTCTCCTCATGAACTCCATTCCTTCAGAGATTCAGCTGAAGATCTTATCATCTGTATTCAGGATCATAATACCTGACAAGCAGAGATAAGAGGAGGAAGAGGCAGCTCTTTACCTCAGTGTTGTGAAGTAACTTGTTGTGATTAGGACAGGTTCTGTGTGTACTAATAGGACGGCGGCCATTTTATTTCTTCTAATGATTGCTCCCCAGACCAGAATATATTTATAACTAATATTAATACGTACTTTCAATAATTTTATTTTCTTAAATAAAAAAATACGGTCATGTGAATGGGGCCTTATGGAAATAGTATGGTGGGAATTTATTTTTCCCAAACACCCTCTGCATTTTGACCTAGTTTTTGTTCAATAATGACACGGTGTAATTAGTCATATGTCGTTGTTCGTCTGAAGTTGTTTACCGCATTTGTCTGTTATTCCCATCACAGACAATGGGGGCATATCGCTAGGATATGCCCCTGTTGTCTGATAGGTGCGGGTCCCACCTCTGGTACCTATAACGAGAACAGAATGGGGAGAGTTGTGGCTGGAGGACCCCAGCCACCACCAAGTGCTGCCCCCATACAAGTTAATGGTAGCGCACCGCTCATGTGCGTTCACTTCTATGGGGCCGACGGAAATAGCCTAGCCCCATAGAAATGAATGAAGAGCGGCTGCACATGCGCCCTTCACTGCTTTCCCCGCTCTGTTCTCTGCGTAGGTGCGGGTCTCAGAGGTGGGACCTGCACCTATCAGACAATGGGGGCATATCCTAGTGATATGCCCCCATTTTCTGTGATGGCAAAACCCCTTTAAGACCTTTATAAACCAGATGTTTTTTTTATTATGTCCTGATATGTAAAACCGTAGAATTCAGAGAGGGTGGACTTTGTTTTTCCCACCACTGTACTTTTAGATGTGTAGGTTTCTGGTAGCAGTTGAGACACAAGGTACCAGAGAACTTTCTAGAGATGAAAGTATTCTACCCGCCACGTAGCTAACAGCACGATTAAGAAACAACTAGGAAGTCTGACAGATACTAAATAAGAGATTACTCCAACGACCTGTGACCACAGCTTCCTTCTAACTACTTATATGTTATGTAGAATATGACAGTGGTGAAGTGAGAGACTGCCAGAGCCCTCTAGTGCCCCTCATCCAGGGGAGAACAAAAAGGACTGACCATACTGCAGGCAGGATTTTACTATTAGGGTACCTCTGCGTAGGATGGAAATGCTACAAATTTGCCACCGTGGATTTGCAGCGTAGTCCCTGTGTGGCCGCGCCATATACAGGTTATGTTCACTTTAGCAGCTCTGTACTGCCACCTGTTGGTAAAAAAGATACTGCAACAGTAGCAGGGCATGAACATGTAGGTTTACTTCTCTGCTGGCTGTTTGTAAACCCGAAGAAATAACCTGTAAGTGGAGCCTGCATAAAAACCCAAAAATTGCAGCAAAGTCTGCCAAGGTTTGGAAAAAAGTGGGGCAAACTCATCCAAGATATGGCGCCCCACATGGTAATATCTGGTACTGTAGTTCCATACTGCGTGAAATATTATGATCCCATAATTCACATACCATGGATATGATACCTAACACTTCTCCATGTTGCCGTCTATGACTGTTTTTTCAGGTCCTGTACTGCTTGGGGTCAGTGTTCCAGTACCCTCGAGAGGACAGTTGTGGCATCTCAGTGCCATTCAGATCACATTGGGGCTATACCTTCAACATCTGAACATGCCTCAATATCATGGCTGTCGGAAACCCCCTCCAGATGAGTTTTTAGTTCTGCATTGGTCCCATGCTTAACCATGTATAACCTGTAAGACCCATCAAGATGTGTCATCCTGCCTATGTGCGGCCTACAGAGCTCTATGTAGATGCTAGGAGCATTCCCTGACATGGTGTGAACAGAGCCTTTTGGATGCACTGACTTTAGTTATAATAATGAAACCTGGAGGATGCGACGCGTTCGGGCTATCCTCGGACCGGAGAGGAGCTGTACTGCATCATACCCCAGGCGAGGCTTTAGAAATGTGACGCTTGAAGATAAATGTGATGACAGAATGGTTCTCCCTTTTGGTTAGGAAGGTGAAGGAAGTGAGAGAAGCATGGGAGGACATATGTTACACAATCACCGCTAAAGGAAGTGGCCACGCTGAGAAAAAAATCTCACCACATCCCTTCCAGGCGCAGTGACATATATAGCGTGGAAGTACGAGAAATACTGGCACTCCTTACTTTATCACAGTACACAACCGCCATTCAGTATGGTCGGTTTACCCATATGCTGAACCTAGTAGAAGGTGCAGAAGGAGGGTGGAATCCTTCCCATCCATCTATAGGCACCATAGGACGTCCCCCCTTTTTTTTATTATTGCATTGTACTCATTTTGAGCTAAAATCATCTTTTTTTCAATTGGTCTTTGTTAAAAATGTTGAGCCCTTTCCCCTGCACAGCTTTGAGTTCATCTAGTAGTTTACTGTCTGTTTTCACTCTGTTCCATCAGGCAGCTCACCTGACAGCTCCCTATCTCTGACCTCCTAAACCTGTGATGGCTAACCTCCGGCACTCCAGCTGTGTTAAAACTACGACTCCCATGATGTACACTTGCTTGGCTGTTCTCAGAACTCCATAGAAATGCATGGAGCATGCTGGGAGTCATAGTTTCGTCACAGCTGGAGTGCTGGAGGTTAGCCATCAGTGTCCTAAACACTCATTATAGCTTGGTTCTTATCTTGCTGATAAGAATGTGCCTTAAATATGTGTTTATGACCTTTTAGTAATTTAGTGATAAGGGAAAGTAGGATTCACACAGCTAGACGAATAGTTAACCCTCGGTGACAGAACGGCTGAATATTTTTAATGAAGACCAAATGAAAAAAAATATTTTTTTTAGCCCAAAATTAGTAAAATGCAATCATAAAAAATTGTTCCGAAGGTGTACATAGCTTTTAAGGGTATGATAACACCACGTATCTTTAAAATCCACCTACAAAATTCAGTGCGGAATCCGCATATTTTTTATGCATATTTTTTCTACGCATTTTCTTTAAACCAATGTTTACTTCAGTACAAAACTCCATTTTCAGCTTGTGGGTGTCAGACATGTAAGGAGCAGGTCTTTGACAACTCCCATTCATTTCATTGGGAGATTCAGTGAGGATTCCACCTTAAATAGGCAAACTTACCAACGTTTGAGTTGGTAAAATTAGGGGATCTAAGCTCCGCCTCTTGGACTCCACCCGGGAACACCTATTTGGGTTAACCCCGCCTATTTTCAGCATGCTGCTTCTTTTTTCCCTGTGGAAAAAAAAAGCAAGTGCTGCTTCACACTGAAATAAATGGGAGGCTGTTCTGAAACATTTTTTGGAGCTGATTTTGAGGTCGAAACGTGGCAAAATCAGCACCAGAAAAATCAGTGTAAACTGGCCCTAACAATCATGTTAATGACCAGTTCGTTTTATCAGGTAAGGCTACTTTCACACTTGCGCTGTTAATTCCGGCATTTAGATCCGGCAGAGGATCTCAGTACTGGAATTAAACGGATCCATTTTGATTAGGATACATCCATTACATTAAGATGCTGTTGTGTGAGATCAAAACGGAAAAAACGGACCCGTCACTAAATACATTGAAAGTCAATGGGTGACGGATCTGGTTTTTTAGGTTCCTTAACCACTTCAGCTCTGAGCCATTTACCCCCTTCCTGACCAGGCCTAATTTTTCAAATCTGACATGTCACTTCATGTGGTAATAACTTTGGAACGCTTTTACTTAGCCAAGCGATTCTGAGATTGTTTTCTCGTGACACATTGTACTTCAAGTTAATGGTAAACTTGAGTCGATAAGTTTTAATTTTATTTATAAAAAAATCCAAAAGTTACCGAAAATTTGAAAAAATTCAGTTTTCTAAATTTCAATCTCTCTGCTTTTAAGACAGATAGTGATGCCCCATAAAATACTTTTTAATTTACATTCCCCATATGTCAACTTTATGTTGGCATCATTTTGGTAGTGTCATTTTATTTTTTTAGGACAGTAGGTTTAGAATTTTAGACGCAATTTTTGCTAATTTGCAAAATCAACTTTTTTAAGGACCAGTTCAGTTCTGAAGTCAGTTTGTGGGCTTACATAATAAAAACCACCCATAAATGACCCCATTTTAGAAACTACACCCCTCAAACTATTCAAAACTGATTTTAGAAATGTTGTTAACCCTTTAAGTATTCCACAGGAATTAAAGCAAAATAGATGTGAAATTTCAAAATTTCACTTTTTTTGCAGATTTTCCATTTTAATAATTTTTTCCTGTAACACATCAAGGGTTAACAACAAACCAAAACTCAATATTTATTACCCCGATTCTGCAGTTTGCAGAAACACCCCACATGTGGTCGTAAACTGTTATTTGGGGATACGCCAGGGCTCAGAAAGGGGAGGAGCAGCATCTGCATTTTCTAACATGGAATTTTTTGTCATGGTTTGTAAGAGTGATAACTTTTTAATTTTTTTGTGGACTGAGCTGCGTGAGGTCTTATTTTTTGCGGGACAAGCTGTGCTTTTTATTGGCACCATTTTGGGGTACATATGGCTTTCTGATCACTTTTTAATCTAATTTTTGGGAGGTTAACTAAAAAAAAAAAAAGCAGTTTAGGGGCATTTTTCTATATTTTTTTTACACAGTTCACTTGTAGATCATGTGATATTTTTGTAGAGCCAGTTGTTACGGACGCAACGATACCAAATATGTCTATTTTTTATTTATTTTTTTACGTTTTACACAATAAGAGCATTTTTAGAAGAAAAATCATGTTTTTGTGTTGCAGTTTTTTAAGAGCCATTTTTTGGGCTATAATCTTGTGTGGGGGCTCATTTTTTGCGGGATGAGGTGATGTTTTTATTGCTACCATTTTGGGATGCATACGACTTTTTGATTGTTTAATATTATGTTTTTTGGTAGGTGATGCGACAAAAAAAGCTGTTTTGGCTTAATTTTTATTAGATTTTTTTACGCAATTCACTTTATAGGGTAGATCATGTGATATTTTTATAGAGACGGTCGTTTCAGACGCGGTGATACCAAATATGTGTATCTTATTTATTTTTATTTGTAACTTTTTTTAATGAAATATTTGGGGGGAAATTATTTTTTTTATATATATGTGATTTTTTTTTTTTTTTATGATACTATTTTTTTTTATTTATTTTTTTTACACTTTGTGTCCCCCATAAGGTCATACAAGACCTCAGGGGGACATTTAACTTCACTTATTTTATTTTTTTTACACTTGATTTCTCCTGTAACTGGGGCTGACATAGTGGCCCCAGTTACAGGGGAAATACATCCCCAGAGAGGCTGTACAGCATAATACTATGCTGTACAGCCTCAGTGCAGGGCTGATCAGGTCTATGAGAGACCCGGCAGCTCCTGCACTCTCCCGGCCCCGGCGATCACGTGACCGCCGGGCCGGAACAGGAAGCGCAACAGCGCTTCCTGATATGTATACACAGCGCTCGTTGAGAGCTATGTATACAGCGATCTAGAAGGCAGGGACCCCTGGGAACGGTCCCTGCCTTCTCTTTGGGGTACCCTGCTGTCACTGACAGCAGGTACCCCACTGTGCAGCTGCACGATTAGCGTGCAGCTGCTATCTCTGAATGGCCGTTTAAAAACGGCCATTCAGAGATAGATAACCACTTCCCGGACGTTTATAGTCAACGTGCGGACGGGAAGTGGATAAAAAATGGATCGGTCACCATTGACTTACATTGTCTTCTTTTTTTCATTTTTATGACCAGACACAAAACCACAGCTTGCGGAAACTGAATGCTGCCGGGGAATGGGAGACATCCTGAACGGATCTCTTTCCATTCAGAATGCATTGGGACCAAACAGAAACATTTTTTTCCGGTGTTGAGATCCTCTGCCGGAACTCAATACCAGAAAACAACAACGTAAGTGTGAAAGTAGCCTTAATCCATTTTTCCTGTAACACAGCAAGGTTTAACAGCCAAACAAAACTCAATATTTATTACCCTGATTCTGCAGTTTACAGAAACATCTCATAAGTGGTTGTAAACTGCTGTATGGGCTCAACGCAGGGCTAAGAAGGGAAAGAGCACCATATGGTTTTTGGAGGGCAAATTTCATTGGGATAATTTTAAGTTGCCATGTAGCATTTGCAGACCCCCCTGATGCACCCCTACAGTAGAAACTTCCAGTAAGTGACCCCATTTTGGTAACTACAAGATAAGGCGACAATTTTATTGGTACTATTTTGGGGTACATATGATTCTTAATCGCTCAATATTACGCTTTTTGTGAGGCAAGGTAACACAAAATGGCTGTTCTGGCTGAGTTTTTATATTTTGTTTTTTATGATATTTAACTGAAGGGATAGATCATGTGTTATTTTTATAGAGCAGGTTGTTATGGATGCAACATAACCAAATATGTCTATTTTTATTTTTTGTTTCAGTTTTACATAATAAAGCATTTTTGAAAAAAAAAAAGTTTCTATTTTATGAAAGCTATATATTTTTTTTTATTTTTCTGCCGATCATCTTGTCTAGGCACTCATTTTTTTGCCGGAAGACTAGACTTTTTAATTGGTACTATTTTTAGGTAGATATGATTTTTTGATCGTTCACTATTCTACTTTTTTGGGGCCAGGTGACAGAAAAAAAGGTTTTTACAGATTTTTTTTTATGGCATTTAGCTGAGGGGGCAGATCATGTGATATTTTTATAGAGCAGGTCGTTACGGATGCAGCGATATGTCTACTTTTTTACATTTATTTCAGTTTTATGCAATCAAAGCATTTTTGGAAGAAAAAGCATGTTTTAGTCTCTATTTTGCGAATATTTTTTATTTTATTTACTTTTATTTTTTTGCCGATCATCTTGTATAGGAGCTCATTTTTTGTGATATTTTTATAAAGTAGGTCGTTACAGATGCAACGGTACCTAATATATCTTTTTTTAAATTTTTATTGCGTTTTACACAATAAAAGCATTTTTCAAAAGAGAAAATCTTGTTTTTGTGTCGCCATTTTTTATTTTTTTTATGGGCGATTGTCTTATGTAGGGGCTTGTTTTTTATGGGATGAGGTGATGGTTTGATCTTTTTGATCACTTGGTATTACACTTTTTGTGAGGCAAAATGTTTTGTTTTTTTACAGCGTTCACCTGAAGGGGTGGATATTGTGATATTTTTATAGAGCTGCTCATTACAAACATGACGATACCTAATATGTCTTTTTATTTTCTATTTTTATACAATTTTATATGTCTTTTGGGAAGGGGGCTTTTTTTTTTTTTACTTGAAAGTTTTCAAAGTTTTGAAATTTTCTTACTATGAAAAACACTTTTTGTTTTAATTTTGTTCCACCGTGGGACTTCAACTTTCGGGGGGCTGATCCCATCTACAATGTATTACGATACATCCTGTACTTTAACTCCTTGTCAGTAATACACTGACAGCCTGCCAATAGTCAGGATAACACTGCCCCTAAGGGCTCATGCACACGAACTTATCTTCTTTCCGTGTCCGTTCCGGTTTTTTTTGCTGACCATATGTGGAACCATTCATTTCAATGGGTCCGCAACAAAAACAAAGTTATCCCGTGTGCATTCTGCTTCTGTATTTCCGTTCCGCAAAAAAATTGGATTACGGACATGGATAGGACTGTTCTATTAGGGGCCGGATGTTCCGTTCTGCAAAATATGGAATACACATAGACGTTATCTGTATTTTTTGCAGACTGCAAAATACATATGGTCGTGTGCAAGATCCCTAACTCCTGTGATCATCAGATCTTCCTATCAGTACAGCACACAGTACGTATTTCCGAAGAAAAGAATTTCCCTGGAATCACGTGGGATTGTTGCGAGATTGTTTTCTTCAGATAATTGGGACTGGAACAAGTCCTTACCAGGTCCTGCGATTGTCATACAGGTACACATAGTGTTCATGTTTCATGTATTTTTTTAAAAAAATTCTTCTCCTAGGCCTCCTTTAACCCCTTTCTGCCGCAGTCAATTTTTACATTTTTGTTTTTTTCTGCTCCATAACTTTTTTTCTTCGGTTCACATTGCCACATGAGGACTTGCTTTTTGCAGGAAAAGCTGTATTTTCTAATGGCACCATTTAATAATCCATAAGATGTATTCAGAAGCTGGAAAATAAATAATTAATGGGGTAGAGGTGAAAAACAATGCAATCACGCCATCGCTTTACCGGTTTCATCTATACAGAATCCACATCTGTTACCTTTATTCTGCAGGTCAGTGCGACTACAGAGAAACCAAATTCACGTGTTTTTTAATGTTTTAATATTTCTTAAAAAAATAAAATACTTTGAAAAAAATTCTTCTCCTCATCATATTCTGATCCTCAGAACTTTTTGATATTTCCGTCTATGGAGCAAGTTGTAGTTTTTAGTGATACCATTTTGAGGTGTATGGATTTTTTTAAGACTTGAATTTTAAATGTTATTTTATTTTTTTTAAAAAACATTTTTTATTTTTTTTGGTCCTCCTAGAGGAATGGCTTATACCATAGACTGCAATCAAATAGAGCTATTTTCCTATAGGGCCTTTATATCGGCAGCCCTAGGAGACTTCACAAGGCCCCAGGCTGTCATAGTAACTGAACACTTCCCAATATTGTCATGATGGGGAAGGGGGGCACGTTTGGTCATTAGAGGGAGCCCGTAGTCTCTACATGTGACCACGTATCTGTGTGATTAAATGACTATGACTGGAGTTGTCTCAAATCATGGACACTTCCAGTGGATTTCGGCTGTGTAAACACTGCAGGCACCGACCGGCTATGGCTGAAGAAGTAGCCTTAAGGGCAGATTAGTCATAGACCTTACAGGGAAATTTCCCGGTGGGTCAATGCCCAAGGGGCCACCTGAGCCCTCCTCATGACAGCCAGTGGAAGTTTCTGGGGATGTATTTTGTGCTGCTGGCAGCATTTTGTGATGGACTGTGGTATTTGGCTCTGTTGGGTGGTATAATGTGCCACAATATGGTGTTACTGGTCCTACCTTCCATCAATTTGGTGCTGACTGCAAAACGGGGCCACTTTTAGTATTTTATTCAGGGCCACTTTAAGTTCCCAATCCGCCCCTGAGTAGCCATCTCCACTATTCAGGCTGCATGTTAAAGAGGTTGGCTCATGAAGTCAGGCATTTGTCAAATTCCCTATTAGGGTATACAGTCATTACAAAGGGATGCCCCTACACAGGCTCCACCTACACGAGCCTGCTCCCGATCCAGCAGACTCGATCCATCCTTGTATTACATAGACAGCCATGAAATACTATATTTCCCCGACATCGTCCAAAATCAGCTGTCTGCCAAGATTGGGACCCAGGAGAACAGGCTGATCACCCTGCATTCTGAAAGGGTTGCCCCTGATTAGTCAATCCCTTTAAGCCTCACTACATTAATGAAGGCTAACTTATGGCCAAAAATGAAAGAAAAAAATGTTCTCTGCAAGATTTGTACAATACACTGGTTAAGGATTTTGTACGAAAACTCTACCCCACCCCATGTGATAAAATATTATAAAAACACATACTTACCACTCAGTCCCCTTGCTTTTTCCAGAGCTGCTGCTCCAAGAGAGGAAGAGGGTTGAATAAATATGGTGTACTCCGAAACAGGGGTACTCGAAAACCATAGGCCCCACCAGGTCCCAGAAGACCACCATAAAGGTGTTGTCCCAGAAGACCACCATAAATGTGTTGTCCCAAAAGACCTCCATTAAGTTGTTGTTACAGGAGACCACCATAAAGGTGTTGTCTCAGAAGACCTCCATAGAGGTGTTGTCCCAGTAGACCACCATTAAGTTATTGTTACAGAAGACCACCATAAAGGTGTTCTCTCAGAAGACCACCATAGAGGTGCTGTCCCAGAAGACCACCATAAAGGTGTTGTCTCAGAAGACCACCATAGAGGTGTTGTCCCAGAAGACCACCATAAAGGTGTTGTCCCAAAAGACTACCATGAAGTTGTTGCCCCAGGACACCACCATGAAAGTGTTGTCCCAAAAGACCTCCATAGAGGTGTTGTCCCAGAAGACCACCATGTGTTGTACCAGAAGAGCACCATAAAGGTTTGGTACCAGAAGACCACCATAAAGGTGTTGTCCCAAAAGACCACCATAAAGTTGTCCCAGAAGACCACCATAGAGGTGTTGTCCCAGAAGACAACCATAAAGGTGTTGTCCCAGAAGACCACCATAAAGGTATTGTCCCAGAAGACCACCATAAAGTTGTTCTCCCAGTAGACCACCATAAAGGTGTTGCCCCAAAAGACCTCCATAGAGGTGTTGTCATAGAAGACCACCATAAAGATGTTGTCTCAAAAGACCACCACAAAGGTGCTGTCTGATCAGATGTTGATGATTAGGAAAAATGGATGGCCCACCACGAAGTACATGAATGGCCAGCACAGCCAGAGAAACTCTTCAATATGGATCATATATGACATCTATGTACCCTACTAGGTGATATGGAGAATGATTATTGCTCCGTGTCATTCTGTTTGGAGTCTGACACATGACGCGTGACCTTGGCTGTCAGGAATGAAACCCTGGAGTCCACATTTGTAGCTGTCACTTTCACTGGAGGCAGATAAGGGTTATTGATGTGCAGAACAATGTGCAGGCAGATTGATATAAGCCTAGGTAAACACACGGGGTATTCATGTGTCTCAGGTATTTGCAGAGAAACCTTTGTAAAATCCAAGCCGGGAGGAACTACATATTTACACAGACTTAATGTTTGTTCAAGTTCTAAGCTTCACCAAACATGACCCAGCTGTAATCATCTTGTAACCGTCTGCAGGAACCCTCGTGACCACTAGAGGGCGACATGGCTGCCATTCCAGCCATGACAAAGCTATCTCTATACTGTATGTAGTGATACCGATTCCCTCTCAGCCCTCCCTCCGTTTTAGTAGATACTTACAAATAACAATGCCAGAGCACCTTTTTTTTTAAAACTGTACATAGTGTCATTCCTCTGTTATTCCTTCTGGAAATGTATGAATAAATTGACAGCTGGGTGTTACCATTCTCCTTATAGATAGGGTGCATTGACAATGTGTAGGGACCCCTCCACTGATGCTTGGTCGTTAATTTATTCATATAATTCCAGAAGGAATTACAGAGGAATCACACAGCGCAGAATTTGGGGGAAGAAAAAGATACTCCAGTATAAGTACTTTATGGAGAATAAAGGTATTTACTAAAACAGACATGACAGGGGGGTGACAAGTCCTCTTTAACCCCTTCAGGACATCCATGATACGTGTATGACGGATGTCTAAACTTTAAAAATGGCGGCCTACAGGAATAATGGCGATTATGGACATTTAACCCCTCGAATGCGAGCACAGCATCTGAGAAGTGAAATCCTGGAAGCAATGTACTCCTGGGGCCCGAATGGCCAAGACTTACGGTCGCCTCAGGCCTTCTGAAGACTCCACAGGAACCAGGAGCGGACTGGGAACTTAAAGTGGCCCTGGAAAAAATACTAAAAGTGGCCCTGTTTTGTAGTCGGGTCAAAATTAATGGAAGGCAGGGTCAGCAATACTATATTATGGCACATTACACCACCCCAACAGAGCCAAATACCACAGTCCATCAAAAAATACTGCCAGTAGCACAAAATACATTCCCAAAAACTTCCACTGGCCGACCGTGAGGAAGGCCCAGGCGGCCCCTTAGGCATCGGCCCACCGGGAAATTTCCCTGTAAAGTCTATGGCCAATCCGCCCCTGACAGGAACTCAGTGAATTTTCCATAGACATTGCACTGGGGGTTTCAAAAGATGTGGCGGCCTCTGCAGGAAACATCTGGTATTACATGATACTGGCGGGTGGTCTGCAGTGTCCAGCTCCATGCAGGAATCTTCAGGCCTCACGCTGGGGTGGCTTTATGTCCTTTACTACATACCAGGGAAGCTGCTGAGATGTAGGATCATCTCATCAATACCCTGATGAACTGGCTGGACTGGTTCCTTCAGATTCTTCATGTCATCCATGTAATGAGATTCATCCTTTGTGAATACCTCAGATGATGAGAAGGTCAGCATTTCATATGGATGAACACCACGCTGTGCTCATAGCCGGTCTGACCTGTGGTCAGATGTCTTCTACTGGAGCTGCAGGTGTAAGTCACGTCTCACTGGAAGCAGAAGGGGCACGCTCAGCCCACAGCATAAGGAGGGTAAGACAGGCTGTACACTGAATGTACCCACCTATAGCCACCAAAATAACAGCAAGCAGAGCCCATTATATTCCAGGGGGTCATCATCCACGTTACTGATTATTAGGGGTAACAGTGGGGTAAAGAATAGCAGCCCCTCCTAGTACCTCTGCACAGATCAGACCTATTCACTGGAACCAAGTCAGACTGGTACACTGCCACTGTATACCTGTGGCTGGTACTGGTATGGGGACATGTGTGGTCGGTACCGGTATGGGGACATGTGTGGTCGGTACCGGTATGGGGACATGTGTGGTCGGTACCGGTATGGGGACATGTGTGGTCGGTACCGGTATGGGGACATGTGTGGCTGGTACCGTTATGGGGACATGTGTGGTCGGTACCAGTATGGGGACATGTGTGGCTGGTACCGGTATGGGGACATGTGTGGTCGGTACTGGTATGGGGACATGTGTGGCTGGTACCGGTATGGGGACATGTGTGGTCGGTACCGGTATGGGGACATGTGTGGCTGGTACCGGTATGGGGACATGTGTGGTCGGTACCGGTATGGGGACATGTGTGGCTGGTACTGGTATGGGGACATGTGTGGTCGGTACTGGTATGGGACATGTGTGGCTGGTACCGGTATGGGGACATGTGTGGTCGGTACCGGTATGGGGACATGTGTGGTCGGTACCGGTATGGGACATGTGTGGCTGGTAAGGTTATGGGGACATGTGTGGCTGGTAAGGGTATGGGGACATGTGTGGCTGGTACTGCGTTATGGGGACATGTGTGGCTGGTACTGGTATGGGGACATGTGTGGTCGGTACTGTGATGGGGGACATGTGTGCGTCGGTACTGGTATGGGGACATGTGTGGGTCGTACTGGTATGGGGACATGTGTGGTCGGTACTGGTATGGGGACATGTGTGGTCGGTACTGGTATGGCGGACATGTGTGGTCGGTACTGGTATGGGGACATGTGTGGTCGGTACTGGTATGGGGACATGTGTGGTCGGTACTGGTATGGGGACATGTGTGGTCTGTACTGGTATGGGGGCATGTGTGGTCTGTACTGGTTGGGACTGTGTGCTGGTACTGGTATTGGGGACATGTGTGGTCGGTACTGGTATGGGGACATGTGTGGTCGGTACTGGTATGGGGACATGTGTGGTCTGTACTGGATGGGGGCATGTGTGGTCGGTACTGGTATGGGGACATGTGTGGTCGGTACTGGTATGGGGACATGTGTGGTCGGTACCGGTATGGGGACATGTGTGGTGGTACCGGTATGGGGACATGTGTGGTCGGTACTGGTATGGGGACATGTGTGGTCGGTTACTGGTATGGGGACATGTGTGGTCGGTACTGGTATGGGGACATGTGTGGTCGGTACTGGTATGGGGACATGTGTGGCTGGTACTGGTATGGGGACATGTGTGGTCTGTACTGGTATGGGGGCATGTGTGGCTGGTACTGGTATTGGGGACATGTGTGGTCGGTACTGGTATGGGGACATGTGTGGCTGGTACTGGTTATGGGGACATGTGTGGTCTGTACTGGTATGGGGACATGTGTGGTCGGTACTGGTATGGGGACATGTGTGGTCGGTACTGGTATGGGGACATGTGTGGTCGGTACTGGTATGGGGACATGTGTGGTCTGTACTGGTATGGGGACATGTGTGGTCGGTACCAGTATGGGGGCATGTGTGACAGGTAAACAGTGATGGGGCATCTGCACACTGTGATTGTGCTTTTGTGAAGGCGTCTGCTATAGGGCATCTGTGGCTGGTACACTGCTATGGGGCACCAGTAGTTGGCACACTGTGCTGGCCTCTCCTGTGCTTACCTCTCTGCTAACATCTCGTGTGCTGACCTCTGCCGACCTCCCCTCTGCAGGCCTTCCCCGTGCTGACCTGTCTTCTGCTGGCCTCCCCTCTTCGGACCTCTCCTGTGCTGACCCGTGCTCTCTGTTGCCCTTCCCTGTATTGACCTCTTTTCTGCTGACCTCCCCTCTTCTGCTGACATCCCCTCTTCTGACCTCTCCTGTGCTGACCTGTCCTCTCTGGTTGCCTCCCCTCTTCTGACCTCTCTGTTGGCCTCCCCTGTGTTGACCTCTTTTCTGCAGACCTCTCCTCTTCTGACCTGTCCTCTCTGTTGGCCTCCCCTGTGTTGACCTCTTTTCTGCTGACCTCTCCTCTCTGTTGACCTCTTTTCTGCTGACCTCTCTTCTCTGTTGGCCTCCCCTGTGTTGACCTCTTTTCTGCTGACCTCTCCTCTCTGTTGGCCTCCCCTGTGCTGACCTCGTCTCTTCTGACCCCTCCTTGGGTGACCTCCTCTCTGCTGACCTCTCCTCTCTGCTGACCTCTCCTCTCTGCTGACCTCTCTCCTGCGCTGGCCTCCCCCGTGCAGCCATTGCTCAGCAGGTCCCCGCCGCTGTAACGTGAGCCCTGCCTGCTCTTTATTTCCGGTAGCGCACATCGCGGCATCTGCAGAACTAGGAAGCAGCTCTCCGGGCACTGTCCTCTACAGACCGGGGTGAGGCTCCGCGCCGGGTGTCATCAGCCCGCACAGCGCCCCCCTCCGGAGACCTGTGTGACGCCGGGAGATCACGGGTGAGTGTCCCTGCTGCGACATGTCACCAGGACTGCTCCTCACAGAGCACCGATCTACCTAGGTAAGCGCTGCCGGGGCTTGCTGGGACTTGTAGTGATCACCTGCCTGTGGCTGCAGGAGCTTCCAATCTAGTGCTGGGGCTGCACTCTTCCTGAAGTTTGGCTGCACACAGTGTATAGGTGTCATTATATATAGTATAATGATGAGGGCCCCAGTGGTAGATCCTGGGGGCCACTGCTGCGGGGGCTGGGCAGTTTATGTGCTCATATGGCTGCTGTATGAATGGGATATAGCCATATATGTGTACCGACCATTGTTGGAGACCTGTGTGAACAGCGACCAGTTTGAGGGTACTGCCCTACAGTTGGGTTTTCACTACATTGGATTTTGCAGATTTAACCCTGTGTTACAAGTAAGATCCACATTGGATGCCCACAGCAAAAATTATGGTATGGCGGATTTATAGTGCTGCAGGTCAGTTTATACTGCAGATTTTTATTTCTATTTTTTACTGTGTGTGGATGAGATTTTAAAAAAATTATTTGCGCAGGTTCCGTTTTAATGTAGCCTTAACTACTTTCGGAGAAGGGGGCGTGGTATCAGCCTCAGTAGATCTATCATCATTTACACCAGAAGATGGCGTAAATGACAGCTGAGATCTACAACAGCTAGATAGTGATAATGAGGCCTGCGCCTTGTCCTGCGTCCTCCGGTGGCACAGAGGGGTGTCAAGACCTCCCTAGACAAACATGGGTCTTGATAACTCTTCCCCTATGTGTGAAACAGGTCTCAGGACTCCTTTACATACACTTTTGTTCTTACTGTTTTTTTTTCTTAAGACGTTTTTGAGGTGTTTTTGCCCTTCTAGTGTGTTTTAGCAACTGACGTTTTTTTTTTATAGAAGTATGTGCCCCCCTGTGATGTCACTTTCTCTGGAGAGCTGTATGGCAAAAAAAAAGCATTGATAGAAAAAAAAAAACGTATAACGTGGTACCTGAGGGTTATTTATTTATTTTTTTACAGTGGGTGTCGGTGGCCAGTGTATATCTTTACAGTGGTGTATGTCGAGGAATAATCCAAAAACATGAGATGTGAACAGGAGCTGAATCTGCCTATAGACTTGCATTGCTTCCAGAATTTGTGAACGTGTGGGCATCACATAAATATGAAGCTATGGTTGCCGCTGGTTTCCATTCAGAATAGCCACCATTTTCTTAAAATTCCCGATGCAGTGCTCTGTAGGTTCTCCGGTAGGCCAACGCCAATCACATAGTCATCCAAGGGCGTTGGAGGAGGGACGTGTCTTAGACTTTCCCTCATAGAGAAGTCTGAGGCTGCGGAGGGCGGCGGCCATCTTGAAATTAATCCAACGGGGTACCAGAATGGAGGCAGCATGGGAGGGACAGAAGGCACCAGATTATGTTGACTATTCATGTACCAAGTTTTTGGCCTGGAGGGTCGCTTTAGCCCCTTCATAGAGTAAAGCCACCCTGAAGGTTATTGGGGGGGGCCACATCCATTCCAATAAATACATGTAATGCGTGGCTCCACTGAGTCCACCACAGTGGTGAATCCACGCTAGATCTCCATCTGACATAGATAAGAAGAGGGAATGTTGTCTCAGTAGTGCAACCTCAGGCTTTGGGCCTATAATTTCAGTTGCTCATATCCACGTTTAAAAATACGATATTACATTTCTTTTTTCTTTTACAATTTTTTTATGCGTACTAAACGTTCTACTAGTTGGTCTCCTTTGACGCCTCACCAGGAGATTCTTGTAATATATTGGTAAATCTCATGTTTTGGAGAGCCTTTCCTGTTGCACAATTTGAGGACGGGAAGATGTGTCAATGGCTAAGATGTCATAGAGCCATTCATGAAAGCTGTAGGTTAGACCAGGGTGGAGCATGCGGTATTAATGCTGCTATATTGTGTATAGTGTATGATATTGTATAGTGACTGATTGACATATACACGGGATTAATAGATGTGTCATAGACATCCCTTTGTCAGATATCTTGTGTACAGTGCACAGATTTACTAATGTATCTGCACCAAAAATCTGTCTAAAAAGTGGTGCAATTTGGTGCATCTGTGGTTTCCGTCCTTTTTTTATCAGAATGTGGGTGGAGTTTTGCGGGAATGGGGTGGGGCCTAAGAGGTGCCATTTTGTGTCACAATTTTGGCACAATTCTGGCATAATCTGGTCCAATACTTGTTATAGAGTCATTGAAAAGTGTCTGTCCCTGCACCACCACCATCATCCAGCCTGAGCCCCCATGATAGATCTGGTGCAGGTCTAGACCGCGGGGGAGATTTATCAATACTGGTGAAGAGAAAACTGGTTTAGTTGCCCATAGCAACCAATCAGATTCCACCTTTCATTTTCCAAAGGAGCTCTGAAAATGAAAAACGTAATCTAATTGGTTGCTATGGACAACTAAGCCAGTTTTCCCTTACAACAGTTTTGATAAATCTTCCCCAGCCCGTCTAAGCTTGTGCAATTTTATACAATTAGTAAATCCTGGCCACTGGGTGGACATGTAAACATTTTGTGGGGTGGAATAAATATTTAAAGGAGCATTCACCCCGCTAAACTACAGAGCGGTCGTGTTGTTTGCCTCCATTGTGTTTGCAGTGTCCGTCTGAGGTAAACTTTGGGTGGATTTCTCGAAGTCTATCATTGACGGATGCTATTGTGAAGCTTAGTACCGTCACCCATGGCCTCCCATTGTGAAGAAAAATATTGTTATACAGTGCAGTATGTGGGGTTTATTTCACTGGATGCCTCATTACAGAGTAATCTATCACACAAGGCCTCTAATAATCTACTACACAGAGCAGCCTACACTATTTGGTCCTCCTAATGCTGACTATATGGTCACTGGTTGTAGTACCTATATGTGCACAGTATTGCGTAACTATCTGTTTTGACCTGCTAGGCAACGGGATTAAGAAAGGTGTAAGATTAAATGAATGGTGGTGGTGTTCACTTTGGACAGTATTTTTCGGTCAGAAGGGCCCCTCACAAATGTGGTCCCGCTGCTGGGACTAACAGAAATCAGCAAGTGTGAAATAGCTGCGCTTTGCGGCCCCTCTCTAGGCCACCACATTTAGGGACCTTAAAATGTATTTTTATAGTTGTGGGGGTGTTAGGCGCTATCTGATGTGCTATTTAGGGCCTCACTTTATATAGCCTGTATCCTGGGGTTATCATGAACGACGCCAGCACTGATAGAACCGAGGCCTTTGTAGTGACCCGTCTTCCCTGATGTACACAGTAATATTAGACAGAAACAGGAAGCTTTGTACACGCCAGTGTGACAGGAAACACGTGTGTGGAGGGTGGGGGTTGTATAATAGTGACTTTCACCACAGACCCCTGAGACCAGCAGACGTCCATGGACAGGTGGAAAAAGCGTTTTTATAACTAATTTATCATTTACTGTATAAAATAAGG
This sequence comes from Rhinella marina, assembly GCA_900303285.1. Classification (NCBI taxonomy): domain Eukaryota; kingdom Metazoa; phylum Chordata; class Amphibia; order Anura; family Bufonidae; genus Rhinella; species Rhinella marina. The sequence continues at coordinate 370,323 of ONZH01012013.1, read as the reverse complement.
AACCTCCATCACAGATTGTGACACATTTGACAGAAATGATAGCACTTCATCCATCTGTCACACCGACGAATGCCTTGTGGAAACTGACGGACCCCATTATAAGTCATAGGGGTCTGTTGGGGGTCGTTAGTAATTGTTGTATGATGCTTTCAGCGTTGTGTCATTCCTCTGATAATGCGGTTGTCGTCCTTGGAGCTGAGCTGACAGCCCTCTCCCTCTAAACATAAAAAAATCCCAATTCATCTGTCTGTGGTCCTGCTGCTGGTTCCCACAAGTGTCCGGAAAGGGGCCATGGACAGTTGGGTAGGGTTTTCTTATGTTCTTATGGACAGGAGAGGACCCCAGGGGTTGTTGGCCCACCTCGTGTTACTCCTCCTCTGGCTGGGGGGGAACATGTTAGTCCCCCTTACTCCTCTAGTCCATTCACTTAAAGGGGTGTTCCCATTTTGGACATTCGGGGCATATCGGTAATATATGCCCCCATTGACTCATAGGTGCGGGTCCCACCTCAGGAGCCCACAAAGTGGCCGCCCATTCATTTCTATAGGAATGCCAAAAATAGCTGAGTGAAGCTCTCGGGTATTTTCGGAAGTCCCATTGAAATGAATGGTAAAGGGCTTACTATGGGGCTTATGGAAATGGTCAAGCCAGCATTCAACTATTTTTGGCGCTCCCATAGAAATGAATGGAAGGCAGCCGCACATGCACAGTGTGCCCTGCTTGTATAGATGCGGTTCCAGAGGTGGGACCCAGATGGAAATACCCCTTTAAGGTTGGCCATACACATTAGACAAATTTTGGCCAAACCCACTATCCATGTAGTAATGTGTATGGAGGCCTCCCAACTCAATGGGTCAGACATGCCGGATTTCAGCATGCCCAATCCTTTTGTCATGAAGAAGGAGGGGTCTGGCACCAGCTTACTCCCCTCTACCTATAGAGAACACATACGTGTATGGAGGGCACGTGGAAGAAATTTTAGGCCGAACATGGCCATCCCAGGTGTATGACCAGCACTGTGCTCCCTTAGTAGGTGTCAGTATAGTATTGGTAACGCCTTGGACTGTCTAAGGGCTCTATAGGTGGCTGTAGTATAGACAGGCAGATATATAGATGTAGTGTATAAGTACATATATAAGGTGAATGTTGTTGCTACACGCCCCAGTACATATGCAGCTCGTGCTCCCAGCATGACGTCTACATGAGATCCAGGCTCCAGCATGTTCTACCAGGGCCGGACGAGGCTGCAGTCTGATCTTGTATGAGCCTGGGGTCTGAAACTGGGATTGTATGTGATTTTCTGGCCAGAATCCCACAATAATTACTCCCACAATAGTGTGGAGCCTGAACAAAGGCGGCTGTGTCTGGAGCTGTACGCCAGCTGCTGTATCTACGGCACGTCCTCTGTGCAGCCACAGCCTCCATGAGTTAGTGGTCGGACCTCTGTGAGGCCTATTCATCGCCCCGGCATAAAGGCATTGTTGGTTCTTCCATTTCCACCATTCTGCGGGGCGTTGTGGAGTGGTGGATGTGATATTGATTGGGGCGGAGCGCTTTCCATCCGTTATTAGGCTGGTGCTAGCCTCCCGTCTCCTGCAGCAGTCGTCAGCAAGGAGGCAAGGAGATACCTGTGCAATTCTGGATGCTGCAGACTAGGACGTAAGTCAAGGCTGTATATTAAAGGGCTGGTCTCATCATAGACAGTCCACAGTATATACCTAAAAAGTCTGGGGTGTGCTCAGCTGACACCCCTTGGCAGTGACCGGGATCGGACATTATGCCGATCCCTGCAGTTTAGAGCCTCAGATGCTGTGAGTAAGGGCTCATGCACACGACCGGTGCCGGCCCGCGTCCATTTTGCGGCCCGCATACGCCGGGTCCGCAATACACGGGCACTGTCGGTATGCAGCCTGCATCACGGATCACGGACTCATTTCCCTCAATCTGGGAGATGCGGAGGCATGGATCGGAACACCACGGAAGCCCTACGGTGTGCTTCCGTGGTGTTTCTGGTCGTGCCTCCGCACTGCAAAAAAGTAGCGCAAGCACTACTTTTTTGTGGTGCGGACCCTCGGATGCGGATTGCGGACCCCATTCATATGAATGGGTCCATGATCCGCATGTGGCGCTCCCAATGTCAGTGCACGTGCGTTGTGGACCACAAATTACGGTCCAGAGCACGGGCACTGACTGCACACGCTCGTGTGCATGAGCCCTAAGAGGGTGGTTTTCATGGTAGCCTAGGACTTGGTGAAGGCCCCAGGCCTGGCATGTTAGCACTGCTATTAGGGGTACAGTAAAATCACAATATACTGCAATAGAGGAGTATTACAGTGTATTGTACAAGTGATCAGGCAATAGCCGGTCCAAGTCCTTTAGGAACAAAAAAGACGTAAAACCGGTATAAGGCTTCATGTACACGACTGTATTTTTCATATGTGCGCTGTCTACATTTTTTGTGGATATTCATTTCTAGGGGGCCATGCATACGTCCGTATTTTTTATGGATTAATTTGGCGGTTTTACAAATAGCAACAGTCCTATTCTTGTCCATACTGCAGACGAGAATAGTCCTTTCTGTTAACGGAAGGTATCTGTATTTTGTGGACTGAAATATGGACACAGCCGAGGTATCGCACATAGGTTTTTAATTTTATTTTTTTGAAGGGTTTTGCAGACACTGATGGTCATTTACAAAGACCTGCTTTTTATGGCTTTTTACCCCCCCTCCCCAATGCCTCCCCCTAATGTCTCCAAGTGTTGAGGATGGCATAAAAACCACCATACGACAAAATATTGCCACACAGTGTTTGGAAATGGCCACCACTATATGAAGTGAACTGGAGCAGCGCTGCAGTTACCAGCACCGTCCACTACACAGTGAGTGGAGCTGTGCAGTTCCGGTGCCGACTTTTGGCGGTGGATCTAACAGCTGATCGGTGGGAGTGTGGGGTGATGGACCTCCGCTGATCTGATATTGATGGCCTGTATTGAGGGTAGGCCATCCTTATCAAAATCCGAGACAGCCCCTGCTTTGGAACTGTTGAGGAAGATTTTCCTGATGTAGGCCACTGTGTAGAGTGGGTATGCTTGTACCTTACGGAGCCAAAAGGACCCTCAATCTTCTGCCCTCGGACAGGTGAATGGAGCCTTGTGAACACATTAGATGTACGGTATGTGGCAGGAACATGATGATAATTTATATTTTTGTCCCTGTTCAGTCCATGAAGCTTTGCTGCTGGTGGTCCTACACTAGTGGAGCTTGTGGAGAAAAGCTGACAGAAAGTTATGTAGAACTGCCTACACCGGCCTCTTATTATCCTTTAAAACCTAATTGAAATTACACTTCCCCTTTCACCCCGAACATTGTCCTCAGCCAGGCCACCAGCTTGCCAAAAACAGCAGGGTGTCTACTAGCTTCCTGCCCACGAGACTGCCGGGAACTGAGCTGTCAGCCGGCAGCCTCTCAGCACCTGTATCTCAGCTGCTCTCGTCCAGCGTCTCAGCTCCTTGGTCTGCATCTTACTGGAGCATCCTGCGAAGGACAACGGGCCGATAGAAGAGAGACTGGTGAGGTGAGGTAGGAGGACGCCTCTATTTTATGGAAAGCCCGTGCCTGGAGATAAAAGGGAAAAGCTCTTAAAGGTGTATCCTGCCATGTGAGTCAGAGTTTACAGCTGCTTTACGGGGAGGCCCAGCCTGATCCACATTGAATAGGTGGCTCTTTACAAATGCTTAAGAAGTTCTCAGAAGGTTTTACCATTGAAACGTTGCTGGAAAATAAAATTAAATGTAGGGTTCCTTTAATAGCTTAGGCTTGGGTGTGACGTCATAAGTATGACCGCTGGGTGTCACGCCCCCTCAAGTACATGATGAGACTTGCCTGCAGTTTGATTGATGCAGTTTCCCCTCTTTCCTTGTAGGGTGGGTAGGGTGAAAGAAAACCCAAGGAAGCGAACAGCTGCAACTTGATGGTCCCATCTAGCAGCATGTATATTGGCTATTACTTTATATCTGGAATGGTATTCCTGCAGATTGAGTGAAGGAGCTGCTTAAATAGCAATCGCATAATATAGAGTTATAAATGGAGACAGTCATATGGCGGTGTCTTCAGTGTGGGAACTGATTTCAGTAGTTGGAGGGGCTTTAGAGCAGATGTACTAGAAGAATGCCTCTGTACCTTCGGATTTTAGCAGGAGCGGCCAGCCATATTGTGTATGGAGGCCTCCATCCCCTGATGGCAGCTAATAGGGCAGTGGTCCCCAACCTTTTTTCAACCAAGGACCAGTTTCTCGCAACACAATTTTCCCAGGGACCGGGAGGCAGGGGGGATTGGTTTGGGCAGTTCACTAGTCAACGCTGACTGATTTGCGCAAGGTGCATAATAAAATATATAAATATAACATAAAATGCCCCTATACAGAGCCCCCATATAAAATACCCCTTCTTTGTGGCCCCATAGTGTCCCCCAATAATGTGCCAGTACCAAGTGCCCCCTTAGATGCCCCCACAGTGACCCCTAATAATGTACCAGTACCAAATGCCCCATAGGTGCCCCCACAGTGCCCCCCAATAATGTGCCAGTACCAAAATGCCCCCATAGATGCCCCCCAATAATGTGCCAGTACCAAGTACCCCCATAGATGCCCCCACAGTGATCTCTAATAATGTACCAGTACCAAGTGCCCCCATAGATGCCCCCCAATAATGTGCCAGTACCAAGTACCCCCATAGATGCCCCCACAGTGCCCCCCCCAGCGCTGCTCTACCGTATTGTGCCAAAAAAAACACTTATACTTACCTCCATGCCTCTTTCAGCGATGCGATGCAGGCCTCTTCCAGCTTGTGTCCTGCGCTGTACAGCTCAGGCGGCACGATAACGTCGTCATGCCGCCTGAGCCGGCCTCTGATAGGCTGCAGGCACTAGGCCTGTAGCCTATCAGAGGAACGGGCAGGGGAGAGGCCCGCAGCACAGGCATCTGTATCACTGTCCTGAGGCCGCAGACCAGTGGTTGGGGACCACTGTATTAGGGCACCAAAGGATCGGGATACTTGATGTTAACATGCCCGATCTTTTAGTTCTTGGGGAGATAAGTCATCAGCAGTGGTGTCTAGCACCAGCTTTCTTCTCATTCATGCAGCTGATCACCCTGAGACCTTATGGTGAAAGGGGTTGTTCCTCTTCAAAGGGGTTGTTCCATTCCGACAACTTATCCCTCGTCCGCAGGAAAGGTGAAAATTGTCTGATCGCTGGGGCCCCCACCAATCACAAGAATGGGGACCCTTTCACCCCCATTTGAATGGAGCGGTAGACATGCATGCACGTGGCAGCTCTATGGGGCTACCGGAGATATCAGAGCGATTGTACTTGGTGATATCCGGCAGTCCCGTAGAGTTGACTAGAGCGTTGGACACCCATGTTCTGCTGCTCCATTCAAACAGAGGAGCACCGACCCCCATTCCCTTAATTGGATGTAGGCCTCAGTGTTCAGACCCTTACCAGACACTTAGAGGCTTAGTTCTTGTAGTGGGAACACCCCTTTAATGCAGTAAAAAAATTTTCAGATAAGAAATCTCTGGCCGTGTCCTGGCCGAGTATGTTTTTAAGGAGGTTTTCCGGGACTGGTTTAAAATGTCCACCAGCAACCTGTCCTGGAATGTGAGCAGGACTGATTGCCACCCCTTGCAAAGCTGTTTATCGGCGTAAGGGGTCAGGATCTGCTCTACAATAGATGGTAATGATGGGATCCTGCCTATGATATTCCACATGGCTGAGCAGCCTGACAGGAACACTCACCAATATCTAGTATATGCAAGTACCAGAGTGTAGTGAGGCCTGTACCCTCACCCCTAGGTAGCTCTGCAAGTGGAGGCAACCAGTCCTACTCACATTTGAGGACAGCTTGCTGTCGGCCATTTTAGATAATTCCCAGAGAGCCTCTTTAAACAGACTACAGATGCATGGCGTCTGTGTGCTTTCCTTTCCAAAAATTGAACCTGGATGGAGCATGGACTGATGGCATGATATCACTTGGATATGTCCAGTTTGAGTGAGCCCTTAGTCTAGAGAATTGAGCTTCTATCTTCTTAACCTTAAATTTAAAAAATTTTCAAGCTTCCCACTTTCAGGATTGCCATCTTTTCCAAAGCAGAGTTGGACTATAAAGAGCATTTTTTTTTTGCAATACTGATTTCCTCTTTAGTAATGTATCAGAAGTGGACATTGGGGACCTCAGTCAACCCTGTGACGAGCAGTATGAATCACTATGGCTTTAGTACTGAGCTGAGTGTGGAAACATGAAGTCACAGATAGGCCGTGTCCTTCATATCTGCTTTGACTTCCTGTACCTGGCAGAATCATGTGCGCTGAGCGGTGAGGCACTTCCTCTGGAGGTGAGCTGATTTCCTGTCCGCTTGACGCCCGCTACATAGCTGACTGCTGACAGATAAAATGTTTTACACATCATTTTACCTCTGGAGATATTAAGTCACACTACCGGCTGCTGTAAATGACACGGTTCCTTTCTTGCCTATGTAACCCATGAAACCACAGGACAAGAGCTCATTCTGCTCTCCTCAGCTGTGGTCAGTGTGGCAATGCTCAATAGAAGGGGACAGGAGTCTAGGTTTAGACAACTCTCCTCTGCTGGGCGCATTGGGCCAAGTAAAGTGATGACCTGGTCTCCAGTAGTTGGTGAGTGATGGCTTCATCCCTGATGGTACTGAACTTTCCTTTAGGTAAGTTGTATTTTTTCAATATATTTACTTGAAGGTTTTTGTCAGCATTAGGATTGAAATTTACCATGGACACAGACTTGTACATCATTGCATTGACCTTATACGGACCGGAAGGCAACCTGTATTCTTGCTCCATGAGGCACTATGTTCCTAGGTAAGAATACAAGTGGTCCCTCAAGATACAATATTAATTGGTTCCAGGACGACTATTGTATGTTGAAACCATTGTAAGTTGAGTAATTGGTTCAAAGCTCCAAAATGTCATCCAAGATAAGAGAAAATGAAGATTTAAGAAAAATAAGCAGATGACTAAGACATATACAAGTGCTTACATATAACAGTCAGGAATAGCTGCTAAATAGCAACTAATACAGCTGTTTTACCAGAGAAGTGGCCATGATTGGTTGAATGTGAGGCTGAGACATTGTATGATGAGTCTGGTTTCAACTTACGATGTGTCAGAAAAGACCATTGTATGCTGAAATATTGTATCCTGAGGCCATTGTATCTTGAGGGATCACTGTAGTTGTGTATTACAGAGTGTAGTGGAGCATGACACAGGAGGAAAGCAGAAGAAGGATTGTCTTGGTTGAACAAGAGCTGGGGGTATTGTGGTCTGATGTATGGGAGAGCTGGGGAAGGGTTGGTCTGACACACAGGAGAGCTGGGGAAGGGTTGGCGTGGCACACAGGAGAGCTGGGAAGGGTTGGTCTGACACACAGGAGAGCTGGGAAAGGTCGGCCTGACACACAGGAGAGCTGAGGAAGGGTTGGCCTGGCATGCAGTAGAGCGGGGAAAGGGTTGGTCTGACACACAGGTGAGGTGGGAAAGGTTGGTCTGGCACACAGGAGAGCTGGGGAAGGGTTGGTCTGACACACAGGAGAGGTGGGAAAGGTTGGTCTGGCACACAGGAGAGCTGGGGAAGGGTTGGTCTGGCACACAGGAGAGGAGGGGAAAGGTTGGTCTGGCACACAGGAGAGCTGGGGAGAGGTTGGTCTGACACAGAGGAGAGGTGGGAAGGGTTGGTTTGACACAGAGGAGAGGTGGGAAAGGTTGGTCTGGCACACAGGAGAGCTGAGGAAGGGGTGGTCTGACACAGAGGAGAGGTGGGAAAGGTTGGTCTGGCACAGAGGAGAGGTGGGAAAGGTTGGTCTGGCACACAGGAGACATGGGAAATGGTTGGTCTGGCACGAAGGAGACCTGGGAAAGGGATGGCCCGGCACACAGGAGAGCTGAGGTGGGGTTGGTCTGGCACACAGGAGAGCTGAGGTGGGGTTGGTCTGGCACACAGGAGAGCTGAGGTGGGGTTGGTCTGGCACACAGGAGAGCTGAGGTGGGGTTGGTCTGGCAGCTGAGGAGGGGTTGGTCTGGCACACAGGAGAGTTCAGTAGGGGTTAGTCTGGCACACAAGAGAGCTGAGGTGGGGTTGGTCTGGCACACAGGAGAGCTGAGGAGGGGTTGGTCTGGCACACAGGAGAGTTCAGTAGGGGTTAGTCTGGCACACAGGAGAGCTGGGGAAGGGTTGGTCTGACACACAGGAGAGCTGAGGTGGGGTTGGTCTGGCACACAGGAGAGCTGAGGTGGGGTTGGTCTGGCACACAGGAGAGCTGAGGAGCGGTTGGTCTGGCACACAGGAGAGTTCAGTAGGGGTTAGTCTGGCACACAGGAGAGCTGGGGAAGGGTTGGTCTGACACACAGGAGAGCTGAGGTGGGGTTGGTCTGGCACACAGGAGAGCTGAGGTGGGGTTGGTCTGGCACACAGGAGAGTTCAGTAGGGGTTAGTCTGGCACACAGGAGAGCTGGGGAAGGGTTGGTCTGACACACAGGAGAGCTGAGGTGGGGTTGGTCTGGCACACAGGAGAGCTGAGGTGGGGTTGGTCTGGCACACAGGAGAGCTGAGGAGGGGTTAGTCTGGCACACAGGAGTGCTGGGGAATGGTTGGTCTGGAACACAGGATACCTGGGAAGGATTGGCCTGGCACACACACAGGAGAGCTGTGGTCTCCAGGGAAAGACGTCTCACACAGGTACCTGAAGAAGGCGATCAGACAGCAACCTAGCAGTTACTCTGTTTTGTAGGATACAAATTTGCACTGTCTGAACGTGTCCTCATAGTATGAGCTGCAGAGCAGTGAGAATTGCTGAGGAAGCTTGGTCGTTTTGTTTATAAACCTTCCACTTAAAGGGGTTTTCTGGGACCCAGCAGGACTCATTAACCCACTTTAAATAATCTTAACTTGCCTGTAGAAAAAAATTTCCAATACACTTACCATCTCGAAGTTGTGTGGATTGGACTTGGTGGGACCCAGTCACGCGGCACTCCTCTTTTTGGAAATCCTACTTCCGCCAATGCCACATCCTTCAGTCTGAATACCTGCTGTCTGGTCTGTGGATGGGGCAAGAGCTGTTCATCTCTTTGGCATATGCACAGATGAGAAGGAGATGATTGCTAACGAGCTAACTGCCAGATGATCGCTAACGAGCGTTCATATGAATGTTGTTAGCGATTATCCGGCAGAGAATCTGCACATGTAATACACCCTTTAGTTCTGGTCCACAGCACCTCCTCCATCTTGGGCTGAGGAAATGATGTGCCAGTTTTAAAGGGCATCTGTCAGCAGATTTGTACCTATGACACTGACTGACCTGTGACATGTGCACTTGGCATCCGAAGACATCTGTGTTGGTCCCATGTTCATATGTGCCCGCATTGCTGAGAAAAATTATGTTTTATGATATGCAAATGATCCTCTAGGAGCAACGGGGGCGTTACCATTACACCTAGAGGCTCTGCTCTCTCTGCAATTGCCGCGCCCTCTCTACTTTGATTGACTGGGCCGGGTGGTGAAAACATTATAATGCCTGGCCCTATCAACCAAAGTGCAGAGGGTGTGGCAGTAGCAGAGAGAGCTGAGCCTTTAAGTGTAACGGTAACGCCCCTGTTGCTCCTATAGGCTCATTTGCATATATTAAAACTTCATTTTTCTCAACAATGCGGGCACATATGAACATGGGACCAACACAGATGTCTTCAGCTGCCAAGTGCACATGTAACAGGTCAGCCAGTGTCACAGGTACAAAACGGCTGACAGATCCTTTAAATGAAAAAAAAATACATGAAACTTCAGGTGGGTTGATGTGTCCCCGTTTAAAGGGGTTGTCTCATTTAGGTAAGTGGCATTTATCATGTACAGAAAATTAATACAAGCCACTTACTTACTATATTGTTATTGTCCATATTGCTTCCTTTGCTAGCCGGATTCATTTTTCTATCACATTATACACTGCTCGTTTCCATGGTTACAGACCACCCTGCAATCCATCAGCGGTGGCCGTGCTTGCACAGTATAGGAAAAAGCACCAGCCTATATGAGCTCCAATGATTCCGGCCACCAGAGAGGCTGATGCTTTTTCCTATTGTGTGCAAGCACGACCACCGCTGATGGAATGCAGGATGGTCGTAACCATGGAAACGAACAGTGTATAATGTGATAGAAAAATGTTTCCAGTCAGCAAAGGAGGCAATATGGAGAATCACAATACATTAGTAAGTGCCTTGTATTAAAGGGGTTGTCCGGGTTCAGAGAAGAACCCGGACATACCTGCAATTTCACCCAGGCAGCCTGCCTGAAGAGGACATCGGAGCATCTCATGCTCCGATGCCCCCCCCTTGCCCTGCGCTAGATCGCGCAGGGCAAGGTCTCTTGTTTTGTAAATACTCGCTGCCGGGCGGGTACTTCCGCCCGGCAGTGAGTTCGGTGACGTCACCGGCCTTAATGGGCCGGCTTTAGCGCTGCCCTAGCCGTTTTACTGGCTAGGGCAGCGCTGAAGCCTGTCCATCAGCGCCGATGACGTCACCGACTCACTGCCGGGCGGAAGCCTCTGCCCGGCAGGGACCGGTACGTCACCGGAACCCGGCGAAATTCCTTTGCCCTGCGCTAATTAGCGCAGGGCAAAGGAGGGCATCGGAGCATAGGATGCTCCGATGCCCTCTTCAGGCGGGCTGCCTGGGTGAAATTGCAGGTATGTCCGGGTTCTTCTCTGAACCCGGACAACCCCTTTAACTTTCTCTATGTGATAAATGCAACTTACTGAAGTGAGACAACCCCTTTAATCCCTTAAATTTAGCAAGAATCCAGTTTCTATAGTTTTAAAGACAGTGATTTTTTCTTGTTGAACTACATCCCCCAGCTTATTCCACCGGACTCTTGTAATGAATGTCGACCAGCTGCTATGGGTGAACAGCGACATACTGCGCATGGGCTTCCTGTCTTGCACACCTGTACATTGTGGTAACCCTGCAGTGAGGGGATTTGCATTTACATTGTAGACAGGCATAACATGAGCAGAGCTGAGGTTTTCCTGTTCATCTGGGAGGAGTAGACGGGCGGGGGGACGACTGTGTGGTGTCGGACTGTATAAATGTACTGCTCACAGTCAGGTGATCCAGCTGACAATTGCAGTTGTGTTCAGGTGCCCAGCGAGCGTTTACCCCCTGATCACACCTTTTATGTTCACTTCACATCTTGTCGGCGGTACGTCGTGAACTGTGTGAAATGGGGGCGTAGCTAAAGCCTCATGGGCCCTAGGGCAGGAGTTCAGCTTGGGCCCCCTGTCCATCAGTGCTTAGTGTGTTTTCTTATGTGACACAAGTGTCTTTGGGCCCCTTTAGGCTCCTGGGCCCGTTAGCGACTGCTACCTCTGCACCCCCTATAGTTACGCCTATGGCGTGAACGATTGTAAGTAGTGAGCGACTGTTCATGCCGTTATCTGGCAGTATAAATGGTCCTCAGGGTATCGGATTTTTGGCTTGGGTTCTGCATTGAAAACCGTGCGATATCTATGCCGAAACCACCTCCCATTTTTTTCAGTGGGACACCACGCCAAGGATCTTTCACGTACGGTTTTCCAGACTGCTCCGAAAACTGACATGGCGGATAATTCTACTTGAACGTCGCTATGTGTATCTAGATATTTTCTCCTCTAATCACAGTCTTGTGATAGACTCTTGGTTACTAGGCCCCTCCAGCACTAAAGAAGTGTTAATAACGCGCACGTAAAATAAGATGTCTGCCGTGACAAGTCCAGGAACTCCCCACAAACATAGCCCCGGGACTCCAGGACTACAATCTGGGCCTCGCACTGCAGCGATTTCCAGTTTAGCAAGTGCATCCGTGATTCAGGGCAGGAGCTGAAGGAACATGTTACAGCAGAAGACAAGCTGCGGCACACATGTGTCATGAGGGATGTTATGTCTGAAGGAGCCTGGGAGATGTTATCACGGGGACTCCAATTGGAGCCTCTTTCCAGAAGCTTGTATGCCATGGTCTCGGCATCTGAGGGGTTAAATGGCCTAGATTGACATTGTCCGCACATAGATAGGTCATCATTATCAGATCGGTGTTGTACACCTTTGCCGGTCAGCTGTTTGAAGAGGGCGCTGCGCTCATGCCAGTGCAGCGTCCCCTTAACTGTTTACCTGTACGCCCTCTGCTTTCTAGTGGTGGTACAGGGTAATGACAGCGGTCTGTCCCATTCTCTTGAATGGGGGAGGGAGCTGACAGTCTGACCCCCCAGTGACCTGGGGAAAGATAAAAGAAAGCAGCCATATTTTTCTGACGTTGTACCAGGTATTGGAAACATTGGGAGATTAATGGAGAATCCTGGGAGTGTTAGTTTCACAGCAGCTGGAGTGCCGCAGCATGCCGACCCCTGCCATAGACCACCATGGAACATACGTGTGCGTTGTCGCTGGCTGGATATGTCCTGTATGTTGGGGTGAGTGGAGGGAGGGAAGCTGTGCGCACACCCGGCACTGCTGTGACGTTGGGTGTTATATAATGTCCTCTGTACACAGCTTGTACATTGAACGTTTCCTGTTACACATTTACTGAAGTTCCCAGAGGTCACAGCCCCTGGCTGAACATGGAGGTTCCTCATGTAGATACAGCAGAAAAAGGAGCCGTCGTCCATAGCAACCAGACTGCAGTGGACGTCAGGCGGGAGGCTGAAGGGAGTGGTGTGACTGGTTGCTATGGGAACCGTTCTGTGTGAAAGCCAACATGTATACCTGTGTATACACGAGCGGACCTCAGCAGTTACTTGTGACTCCTTATCTCACCCAACTAAACACTCCGGATGATGTACCCACGACTGTGACACCACTCAGATTACCGCCATATAGTCCACAAATATGACTGCATTCCCAGGTGTCCTTCATGAAATAACCTTTATTCACCTAACGCGACATTTCAGACTGCACTCTCTTTGGTGTTTTTCATTCTTTCTGGTGTAGCTCTCTCTTTAGTCTCTTCCTCTTATGTATGTCTCTCTTTAGGGCCTATTCCTCTTGTGCCTGTCTCTTTAGGGTGTTTTCCTCTCGTGTATGTCTCTCTCTAGACTCTTCCTCTCATGTATGTCTCTTTTATGGGTCTCTTCCTCTTGTGCAAGTCTCTCTTTAGAGTCTCTTTGTCTCGTATATGTCTCTCTTTAGGGTTTCTTCCTCTCATGTATGTCTCTTTTTTAGGGTCTCTTCATCTCGTGTGTGTCTCCCATCTCTCGCCTGTGTGTGTCTCCCATCTCTCGCCTGTGTGTGTCTCCCTCATCTCTCGCCTGTGTGTGTGTCTCCCTCATCTCTCGCCTGTGTGTGTGTCTCCCTCATCTCTCGCCTGTGTGTGTGTCTCCCTCATCTCTCGCCTGTGTGTGTGTCTCCCTCATCTCTCGCCTGTGTGTGTATCTCCCTCATCTCTCGCCTGTGTGTGTGTCTCCCTCATCTCTCGCCTGTGTGTGTGTCTCCCTCATCTCTCGCCTGTGTGTGTGTCTCCCTCATCTCTCGCCTGTGTGTGTGTCTCCCTCATCTCTCGCCTGTGTGTGTGTCTCCCTCATCTCTCGCCTGTGTGTGTGTCTCCCTCATCTCTCGCCTGTGTGTGTGTCTCCCTCATCTCTCGCCTGTGTGTGTGTCTCCCTCATCTCTCGCCTGTGTGTGTGTCTCCCTCATCTCTCGCCTGTGTGTGTGTCTCCCTCATCTCTCGCCTGTGTGTGTGTCTCCCTCATCTCTCGCCTGTGTGTGTGTCTCCCTCATCTCTCGCCTGTGTGTGTGTCTCCCTCATCTCTCGCCTGTGTGTGTGTCTCCCTCATCTCTCGCCTGTGTGTGTGTCTCCCTCATCTCTCGCCTGTGTGTGTGTCTCCCTCATCTCTCGCCTGTGTGTGTGTCTCCCTCATCTCTCGCCTGTGTGTGTCTCCCTCATCTCTCTCGCCTGTGTGTGTCTCCCTTTCTCATGTCCTTCTCTGTCTTGTGTATGTGTGTGCCTCTGTGTTGTGGTTCTCTCTCTTGTGTGTCTCGTTTGTGTCTCTCTCTTTCTTGTGTTGTCTCTCTCTGTCTTGTCATTGCCTGTCCTGTCTCTCTCCTCTCTCTCTCTCTCTCTCTCTCCACACTGCGCTCTATTCTCAGCTTTTCTCACCCCTCCGCCTTATTCATGGTCACAACATCCTGCCGTTAAGATCTCCGCTCCAGAAACCCCTTTGTTTATGGTCGTGAAGCTTCTTCTGACGTCAGACATTTTATTTTTTCCCTCCAGTATTCCTGATTTCCATCAGTCCTCTCTCTCCTCACTTTCTGATGTGACAGTGGCCCCAGCCGCTCTTTTTCCTGTGTGATGTATAGAGGCCTTGTTTGTGTTGGTATCAGTTATGTTTTCTGGATTGAAGCCCATTGCTTACTTTACGTGAGAGCGCTGTATTATATTTGTTGGTTACAGTATTGTCATTTTTACCTCAGTTCTCATTATGTAAATCTTTAAAGGCATCTGTCAGCAGTTTTCACCTTTCAAAACTGCTGACAGCACTATACTGCATAGGCAACAAGGAGAGCAGTGCGAATATACCCCGAGGGATTATCACGCCATGGCATGAGTGAGAAATCAATGTTATGGGTGTCATGACCACAAGTGCCCAGGAGGCAGTCCTTTCATGTTGAGTGCCCTGTATGCCCAACTCTTTTTCTGGTGCCTCTCCTCTGAGTGACAGCCCTATCACAGAGTCTGGAGACCGCTACAGGGGAGGTGTTGGGATGCGTTCAGTGCAGAGAGCCCAGGGCCCTCAACATGAAGGGACTGCTTCTGTGACATTTGCAGCCATGTCATCAGGTGGACATAGACTTCATGACCATCACAGGAGGTAGATCTTCACAACTCAGCTGTCACCCATATAGTGCTTTCAGCAGTTTGGAGGGATCAGAACTGCTGACAGACTCATTTTAAGAAGCTTACCTAAAAGAATAGGTTTAGGTAGCTTAGTGGTCTTTTGCGTAACGTCTTTAGAACTTTATTCAGCGGTTCTGAGATGTCTTGGACTTCTGCCAATGGTGACAACCATGACATTGCCCATAACGGGTTGTCACCCACCCAGCTTTCTCTGTGTCCTACTGAAGGCTGTAAGAGTTTCACTATTCCGGATTAACCATTAACATTTCCTCACTGTTTGCTTTTATTCTGGTGTCTTTCAGGGCAGATGTTAATGCGGTGGACTCGCTCTCTCTGAAGTGCCGGGGTTACACAGCCTCGAATTCTCCTAGTGCCGGACTCTAGGAAGCCATATTCTGTTTGCCAAACTGGAAACCCCCAAATGCAAATGAACAGGGTGAAATGGAAGAGCAGCAGCTTTCGGTGGATGATGACCTCCTACCCATATATTATGTTCGACCTGACATAGAAACGGACACCTTGCTTAGGGTTTATCAGGAACACAAGGCCGAAGCCAGTGTCTTCCCCTTGTTGAACCACGACGCAAAGACTCATGAGAAGTCCAACCAACATCCTCACAAAGATCAAGTAGACACCAAAGAGTCTGGTGGCATCTCAGGTACTAATGCTGAGAACTGTTGTAGAGGACAGGCATATTCAGATGTCCAGCTTGATCCCCAGGCACCATCTTTATATAAATCCACCAAGATGAAGACCCCAGTCAACTCCTCGTCCAAGAACATCTCTGCTCAGGATGTCTTTTTGGCGAGCTTACTTCAGGCACAGCTATGTGTGATGGATCTCCAAGACGAGATTGATCATACGGAGAACTGTCCCACCAGGAGAATGGAGGAATCCGGACCTCACATTGAGGTGGATTCTTTAGTGGACGAGGAACTTCCCACTTTGGAAGAGGACCAAGAAAGCGATGATGCCTCCTATTCAGAAGTGGAGGTGGAGGATGAGAGCTTATTTTTTGATAATCCCTTGTTTAGGAACTCTACGACTTCGTATCCCGTGGTTGCAAGTACACAGCAACGTATTCCCGATTGTGAAAGTCGACTTACCACTTGTGACCTGGCAGAAGCTAACGGGAGCCAGCAGCTGCCGTCACAGGACGTCTGGGAGATTAAAATATCTGGTACGAGAACAGATGTGTGGCATCAGATGACACGGGAAGAGTCGCTGGAGGAGCTCCAGATTTATGAGGATGAGTGGGAGGAGAAGTGGGCATTGTCTCCAAACCCAAGGACCAAGAAGTGGCATGTTCCTGATACTCAACACAGTACCCAGAAGGTATGTCACATGCATATAGAATGATGATAGAGCCATCTAATGTCAGTGTATTGTTGGCATCCATTTACATTCTTAAAGGGGGGTTCCAGGTTTTGTTTTTGTGTTTTATTTATGTGTTTTCTAATATTCATGTAGATAAAATTCTGCTTACATACCTTTCTTATATCTGTACAGTAGAATGGTATAACCCATGGGTCAGTCCTGGGTAATGTGTCCATGGCCTGACTAGAAACCTGGCATCAGTCATGTGACTCCATGTCAGGTGACCCCTGGCATTCAGGAAGCAGCTTGGTCAGCACACAGGACACGGGTGTACGCCAATCAAGTAATGGAGGAGTAATGATTTTTATTGTAGTTATTGCAAAACCTAGATCACCCTGCGTATCTACATGTCTTTCTAGGTCATATGTAAATTGTCTGTCTGTGGGTGATGATGTCATGTTAGTAATAAAATGAAAAGATCATCTGTCAGCATGATCAACCCTAGTAATCTGGCTGATAGGGTTGATCATGCTGAGTGCAATGACCCATCTCTTTCTGCAATCTGATGTTTAGTTTTTGAGAAATTCATGCTAATGAGGCGTTCAGAGCACCGATGGACCGGACTATCCCCTCGGAGCACTGCCTTACCTTTCAGCCTTAGTCACGCCCTCTCTTCCACTGATTGACAGAGTTAGGCCCCTTTCACACGAGCGGGAGACTCGCATGTCTCCCGCAACGCATCTACAGGGCTGGACTCCGGCACTGACTGGGATCGCATATAATGCTCTGCGATCCCTGTCAGTGCGGAGTCCAGCCCTGTAGATCCGTTGCGGGAGACATGCGAGTCTCCCGCTCGTGTGAAAGGGGCCTTAGGCATCCTCATCCTCATTTGTCTGATGCCTAGCCTTGACATCTCACACATGTGCTTGCGAGAGTGCAATCAGTGCACGCTCAGTGGATCTCATTTTCTGCTTGGCTCTGAGATCTGAACCATGCATGTGCCATTTGTACTCGTGCCATGTATACTGTAAGAGAGGGTATGTGTCACTCAGCATGATCAACCCTACCAAGCAGTATGTCTGGTTTAAAATAGTAACATAGTTTATAAAGCTGAAAAAAGATATCTGTCCATCCAGTTCGGCCTGTTATACTGCAAGTTGATCCAGAGGAAGGCAAAAAACCAATGAGGTAGAAGCCAGTTTTCCTTATTTTAGGCAAAGAAATGCTGCAGACAGACCGAGGCAGAGAGACTGACACAGAGAGACTGCTGCAGGTTTACTACTAACTTTACTGCTGGTGTCACATCTAAACTGCTTATTTCTGCTGTGCAATGTCCTCCATTGCTGTGCTATGGAGAGTTAGGAAGCAGGAGCTCCTGTTTCTCCATGTCCTGTGTATGGGGAGACATGATGCCAGCTAGTCTCCACCCTCTAGCTCCAAAAAAAAGTAAAATTACACATATATTGCAGAGGAATATGTGCTAATACCAGACACAAGTCAAATAATAGCCATAAATAGTGTAATTCCTCATGTATTCCCACATGGCAGCTTATCCTGGAAAATGACCTGGAACGGCGGTTATACTGTAAGCAACTGTCAAAAGCGAAAGGCCGCTGTTTATTCTCCTCAGTACTTGCTCCTTGGCCACTGTTTAGCTCAGGTCCCTTAGGGCAGAGCTGGGACAGCGTCTACAGGTAGTCTGAGACACATGTATACCGCCACAGTTATTCCCTTTAGATACCACAGACCTGCTCACAGCTTAGCTCCATGGAAGCCTGCGAGGGGACATCTTCCGTGGCTTCAAGTGGCATTGATGCAGACCCCATGCCAAGAAGGGGCATGTGACCGCCAGCAAATGCTACTGTGTGAATGGCCCCTAAGGAGGAGCCTGGACAGTCACTTTCAGGCAGACCTCAGATTTGTAATGTTGGGTGTTTATTACATTTCTAGTAATAAGTCTCTTGAGGAGAGTTGCTCTGACTTATTACTGATGATGTTCCATGACCTGGATGAGTGAGACACAGACGTATTTCTGGGATGACACAGAAGAGGGAGAACATAGTAACATAGTTTATAAGGCCGAAAAAAGACCAGTTCGGCCTGTTATCCTGCAAGTTGATCCAGAGGATGGCAAAAAAAACCCTGTGAGGTAGAAGCAAATTTTCCTCACTTTAGGGGAAAAAATTCCTTCCCGACTCCAATCAGGCATCAGAATAACTCCCTGGATCAACGACCCCTCTCTAGTAACTATAACCTGTAATATTATTACCCTCCAGAAATACATCCAGGCCCCTCTTGAACTCTCTTAGTGAACTTACCATCACCACCTCCTCAGGCAGAGAGTTCCATAGTCTCACTGCTCTTACCGTAAAGAATCCTCTTCTATGTTTGTGTACAAACCTTCTTTCCTCCAGACGCAGAGGATGTCCCCTCGTCACAGTCAGTCCTGGGGATAAATAGATGATGGGAGAGATCTCTGTACTGACCTCTGATATATTTATACATAGTTATTAGATCTCCCCTCAGTTGTCTTTTTTCTAAAGTAAATAACCCTAATTTTGATCATCTTTCTGGGACCTGTAGTCCACCCATTCCAGTTATTATTTAAAGGGATTCTGTCAGCAGGATATTGGGTATAGAGATAATTACATCTCTATACCGGCCTTACTGCTGTGATTGTAAATATGGAAGTGTAATTGTTATTAGGGCAGTAGTTTACATAAAAAAGCGTTTTTATTAACATGTGAAATACCTGGATAAGGAGCCCATGGGGAGGTCCTGCGAGCCGTTGGAGCCCGGGCACGCTGCAGATTTCGGAGCCCAGCACCGCCCTCTCTCTCTCTCGCGCGTCTCCCCCCTCTCTCCCGGAGAAGAAGACGGCGCTGAAGGGCCGTGCATAATTACTTGGAGGGTGGTGCTGGGCTCCGAAATCTGCGGCGTGCCCGGGCTCCAACGGCTCGCAGGACCGCCCCTTGGGCTCCTTATCCAGGTATTTCACATGTTAATAAAAACGCTTTTTTATGTAAACTACTGCCCTAATAACAATTACACTTACATATTTACAATCACAGCAGTAAGGCCGGTATAGAGATGTAATTATCTCTATACCCAATATCCTGCTGACAGAATCCCTTTAAGTTGCCCTCCTCTGAACCCTCTCCAGCTCTTCTATGTCTGCCTTGTTCACAGGAGCCCAGAACTGTACACAGTACTCCATGTGTGGTCTGACTAGTGATTTGTAAAGTGGCAGGACTATGTTCTCATCACGGGCATCTATGCCCCTTTTTGATGCAACCAATTATGTTATTGGCCTTGGCAGCAGCTGTCTGACACTGGTTTCTACAGCTTAGTTTGCTGTTCACTAAAATTCCTAGGTCCTTTTCCATGTCAGAGTTACCCAGTGTTTTACCATTTAGTATGTACGGGTGACTTGCGTTATTCCTTCCCATGTGCACAACCTTACATTTGTCAGTTTATCTGTATAAATAAAGGTTGTATTACATTAAAAGCTTTTACAGGCAATATTCGCAATATTACAGGCAATATCCCATCGCTGGTCCCCATACTGAATCATTATTTACCAGCGGCAGATTCGCAGATACAGTTCAATCTGCCGTCAGCAAACCATAATTTTTAAGCACGTATTTTTTGGTTCGTGTCCCATTCAACACGGGCCTATTGGGACCTATTCATTTTTATGGGACCACAAAAAATGTCATCCATGTCCTGTCCGCATCTGAGTATCTGTCCCACAAATTATAAACCGTTTCCTATTCTTGTCCATTTTGCAGACAACCATAGGTTTTTTTTTACTATGGCGGCCGCGAAAATAGAGGCATGCACACGGCTTGTATACATGTTTTGCGGATCCACAGTTTGCAGACCAGAAAATACATACGGTCATGTGCATGAGACCTCAAAGACAGACAGGCTTTTGTATAGTTGTGGCTGATTGGTAGGCTGTAATTCAGCTGCTGATTGGTCCCTGGGATTATGCTGGCACTTCCTGCTGTAAGAGAGTCAGACGGAGCTGCTTACCTAAGAATTTATAAGACATTTCTGTCAGTTTTGCATTGCGTTGAGGGTAGTTAATTTTCACCTTATTATTATTATTATTATTATTATCTGTTTTGTAGTAATGCAGCACAGTCGCTTGAGTGTGAATGAGCTGCAGTACCAGCGGAGAGGAGACGTGGTAGCTACGATGGATGTGTTTTCAAACAGATCCAATTTAGCCTCGAGCTACCCTGTGAAAGAGCCTTGAGACATGAGTAGAGAGAGCAGCCAAACCAGGGACCCCCAACTGTAGACAGCCGGTTGGCTGGGTGATGTTCCTCGGCTCTTGAAAGGTCCTGATTCTCGTGGTGGAGATCCAGCTGGATGAACATTGACTCACAGGGTAGCTACCTGTAGATAGGCACTAGTAAAGGGGCCTCAAACTAATTTTCTCAAAGGGCCACATCAACATTATGGTTGCTTTCAAAGGGCCGTTTAGTGTGGGATCTGAGAATGCAAGATGGCACTTTTTATACTGTTTTAGTCATAAGCCCTTCCTGTTGATTCTTTTGACATAGCTGCTGCAAGACGTTCCCCTCAGACACTAAAGAATGTCTAGTGAGGAGCAACTCTTGTGCTAATATTTAAAAAAAAAATCAAGTTTTCTCCATCATTCTACACTCAGTATTCCTTAATGAGAAGGTAAAAACAAAGGAAAAACTAAAATTTTGCATCGAAATAAGTATTTAGACCCTTTTCTAGGACACAATGAAGTTTAGCTCTGGGGGCTTCCCATTTCTCTTGATCATCTTTGAGAAATGTCTACATCTTGAAAGGAGTCCTCCTGTGGTAAATTCAGGTGATTGGACATGAGTTGATAAAAACATATCCCTGTTAATATAACATATTAAAGAACTGCCTGTAGAGCTCAGAGACAGGATTGTGTGGGAAAAGGGTATAACAAAAATGTCTGCTGCACCTAAAGTTTCCACGAGCGCAGTGGCCTCCATAATTCTTAAATGGAAGAAGTTTGCAACAACTAGGACTCTTTCTAGAGCAGGCCGCCGCTCCAAACTAAGTAATCAAGGAAAAGGTCCTTGGTAAGAGAAATGACCAAGGACCCAATGGTCACTCTGGCTGAGCACCAAAGATCTTTTGTAGAGATCGGAGAAACCTCCAGAAGGTCAACAAGTCTCCACCAATCTGGGCTTTATGGTAGAGTGACCAGAAAGAACCCTCTCCTCTGTAAAAGATGCGTGAATGTTTGGGGTGTTTTTCAGAGACTGGTCAGGGTTGAGGGAAAGCTCAGTGGAGCAAAGTACGGAGATATTAATGAAAACCTCAGACTGGGCTGAAGATTCACCTTCCATTAAGACGCCCTAAGCTCATAGACAAGACAACACAGGAGAGGCTTAGGGACAACTCTCTGAATGTCCTTGAGTGACCCAGCCAGAGCCCTGACTTGAACCCAGTTGAACATCTCTGTAGAGACCTGAAAACAGTCCCCATCCAACCTGACAGAGCATGAGAGGATCTGTAGAGAAGAATGGCAGAAGATCCCCCAAATCCAGGTGTAAAAACCTTGTGGCATCATCCCCAAGAAGACTGGAGGCTGTAATCACTACCAAAGGGGCTTCAACTAAGACCAGAGTAAAGGGTGTGAATACTTATCTCAATGCAAGATTTTAGTTTTTCCTTTTCAATAAATTAGCAAAGATTCCAAACATTTTGTCTTCACTTTCTCATTATGGGATATTGAGTGCAGAATGATGAGGAAAAACTTGAATTTATTTAAGGGCCGCAGGATGTGAAGACGTTCTGAATGCTCTGTATAATGATGTACATTTCAGCAGGAATAGCGCTGGAGACTGCGGTTCATTCAGAAAAAGATTGCGAAAGGTTCCTCAAAACTTCTATGTAAAACCATGAATTTTAGTAATGTCTAGTTCCCATATGACAGTTCACATTATGGACTCAGTGGTCCTCTTGTATGACGCATCACATGGGCTCTTCCTCCATTGGTACCAGCGTCAGCTATACAGAAGAGAGAATGTGAGTCACGTGGCCTCTGCTTTCCTTGTGGCTTGACATCCGTTGCGGCAGAAACCACGGGTGTGTGCAGACCTCGCTGTAAGTGACATTAGTATTGTCTCTTCAGTCTTCTACGGAGAAGTCCCAGCGAGGACATTTAGGATGAGTGAATAACTGGAGTAGTTACAGTCTCTAATACTCTCTGTACCTTTCAGGATGTCTTAAGAAGAACAGAAGAAACCCAGAAGAGTATGACGGCGTTCATCTCTACAGCAAGTGTGACCGACACCTGTAAGTGTGAATTTCCTTTAGTCTGAATCATTGAGTTATGTACATGTCCTCCTCTCACCCGCACTACTTCGAGCCTGGGACTAATAGATGTCTTAAAGGGGTTGTCCAGGATTTTACAGTCAGTGTCTGGTCAGCGGAGGTCCAACAGTTGGCAGAAGAACTTCATAGCTTCATCCACTGTGTAGTGGACGATGCTGATTACTGCAGCACTGCTCACATTGAAGTGGATGAGAGCAGCGCTGCAGTAACCAGATTCGGCCACTACACAGTGGATGGCGCTGTTTAGTTCCAGCACTAGCTGATAGACAGGGGGCGCGGGGTGGCGGACCCCCACCGATCAGACATTGACTGGCTATCCTGAGGACTGGATAGCACTTGTAAAATCCTGGACAACCCCTGTAATCTTACTTTTTACATTTTATACTGGGTTATTTTTTTGCTGTCTTCCATCTTTAGGGACATTCACACGACCGTATGTATTTTGCTGAATATGGATACTGTCCGCCTTCGTACGTCCGTTCTGCAAAATGCTGACCACAGACCCTTTGAAGTTAATGGGTACACAAAAAATGTGGATGCCGCACGGACCGCGGAATACATACGGTCGTGTGAACGCCCCCTTATTTCAAGGTTCAAAGAAGCTAGTATTACATTAAAAAGGGGTGGAGGTTATTGTGCTGTGATCCCCCGACACTGGAGGAGCTGAGGTGCCCTTTTTGGAGTCACTCGGAGGAGATGAACGCGGACCGTTCGGATGCTTAATGGTCCATGGCCTGTCTTTGTCTCCTACCGGATCTAGCTGTGATCCTCCTCAGTTGCACCTCACAGATAATGTACAATCCGTGTGATGCGACACCGTGGCCATGCGTGGTACGTCATTGGGGAAGAACAGCCACTTTCCGGCATACCTCAGCACCTCCTGATGTATTTTAGCATCATTGACTTGCACCCTGGATTAAGATTTGGCCGGATCACAGAACCGGTTACTGACCCAATCTGACGCCCTGTACTAGTCTCATCTTGTAGATATAGGTTCACCCCCTGCTTCAAGGCCATCTTGCATCCCGCCGGTCTACACTTCATAGCAGCTCCCGGGATACGGGTGAAGAATGATGTTTCAAGAAACATTTCCTAAAAATTCATGCGTGTGAATGAAGCCTTACTCAGCGATTTGTGTAGATGTGAACCGTGGGATGTTGTAAATCACTGGTCGCGGTGGAGCTTCCCCATTACTTAGGACCTCCCGTCCTTGATGGTGGTGGTTCATGTACATGTGGGGAATATCAGGCATGTGACCTGCACCTCCCAAAATCGTAAAAGAAACGCCCTGTTCACACTTGTGTGTAGGGCGTGTTGTCGTCATTCCATACTTTACAAGCTGCAGTGTGTATGGCGGTATGCCATGTACAGTTTTACTATAGGAATGTTATAGTGTGTGATTCATACCCGCGCTCTATATTCTCAGGTCACAGGCTATGGCAGTATAGCTGGTTTAGGTTACTCCGCAGCCGCTGTTTTTTCTATGGATTTCTAAGGAGCCCTGATTTTTGTAGATCATCATTTGCATTGCTTTGCTTATGTTGCATCTGCATTTGCTTACAGGTCGTCAGCCATGATCTGCCATAATGCTCCATGAGCACTGCAGCCAATCAGTGGTCTCAGCAGTCCCATGACATATTCAGTGGCATCACCTCTTGATGCTCAGTGATGATTCCGGTAATGGCGGGTAGCTGTCCCTTGCCAGTAAAATACTCCATTGTTGGCAGCCCATAGACAAAGAGCGCCCAGATGACCCCTTTAAGACACGTGTTGTTGGCAGCCTATAGACAAAGAGGGCCCAGATAACCCCTTTAATCACCTAACTGTTTTGCCTATTAATAATCACAGGTAAAACCTGTTTTTACTTTCGCTTTTCTGGTACTGTCTGAAAGCTTAGAATGTCTGTTTTCAAACAAGACCAGTTGCATGGTTCTAGCTTCTACCATTCAGGAGGTAGCATCATCTAAAGCAGCCCTCCCCCCTCCAGTTAACTACTTTTCCCACTGCCCGAGCTGGACTCTGGCAAAACAGTTAAGGGGTTAAGACACACCATTGTAGGCAGCCTATAGACAAAGAGCGCTCAGATGACCCCTTTAAGATATGCCATTGTTGGCAGCCCATGGACGAAGAGCACTCAGACCACCCCTTTAAGATATGCCATTGTAGGCAGCCTATAGACAAAGAGCGCTCAGATGACCCCTTTAAGATATGCCATTGTTGGCAGCCCATGGGCAAAGAGCGCTCAGGTGACTCATTTAAGACATCTAACAGATAATTAAAGGGCATATGGGGGGTTCCTGGCTCAAGAGTCAGAGTTGCTCTCACCCCAACAGACCTAGCTTGTACATGTATGTTCAAAGGGGTTCCTGAAGCCATACCCATGCCGAGCAGTTACGTAATTCCCTGTCACCTCTCCTGAAGTGTCTATTTTATTCCACATAACATGACAATTCTTATGACTCAAGGTTTCACCTGTCCTCTATTATTCCTACTAGAAGTTTATGAATCAGTTGCCATCACTCAATCATTAATACTTCCCATACCTCCCTTTCTCTTACCACAGCTGCCGCCCAGGAGGCCGCTCATGAAGACGAAGGTTTACTGTTTTCCGATTCTAGTTTCTGGACCAAATTGTTAATAGAAGATGAGAAACCTGAGCAGAAGATCCCACCACCTCAAGCATCTCTGGAGGAAACGTGCCCTCCGCAGGAGACTGGTGGAGACATTGTGCTCATGCAGTGCCCTATAGAGAACCACGAGGAAGGAGAGGCACATCTGGTGTGCCAGGGCTGTCAAGGCAAGGAATACGTGGCCGGGAGAGTGCCAGCACAGGACAAAGCAGAAGAAGTGGACACTCGGCAGGGTCCTCCAGAGATTGTAATAGACCTATCAGATGATGTGTCCACTGATCTGGAGACTTCTGGGTAAGTGGCTGTCATATGCTTGACCCGTGCTCAATGCATGTTGAAGCGTCAAATGCTAGAACAGGGATAGGCAACCTCCGGCACTCCAGCTGTTGTGGAAGTACAACTCCCAGCATGCATACTTCCCCTCTCTCTCATAGAAAGGAATGGAGCATGCTGAGAATTGTAGTTTCAAAACAGCTGGAGTGCCGAAGGTTTCTGATCCCTGTGCTATAACATCTCTACACACCTCCATGTTAACACTGAGTCATGTTTGCAGCTCTGAGGAGGCGACTTATGTGGAGGCCGTAGCCAGGAGTCAGGATGTGGAGGCTGCTCGATGTTTGGCGTTGAAATTATTCCATCTGGATGGTTTTGACAGATCTCAGGTCGCTCCCTACCTTCAGAAAAAGTAAGTTTTGTCCTAAAAAGTCGGTAAACGGCAGTTTTACGTTGTTATATTGCTGGTGAACAATTGAACATTTTAACCGCATATGAAAAAAAACTCTCATTAGGGTCGATTTACGCGACTGTATTTCTTGGTCCACATCCGTTCCGCAATTTTGCAGAAAGGGTGTGGACCCATTCATTTCAATGGGGTCGCAAAAGATGCGGACAGCACACCGTGTTCTGTCAGCATCCGTAGTTCCGCCATTCTTATCACTTTCCAGTGTCAAAGTTGCCCCTTAAGGTGGATATAGATGGGGCGATATTCGGGCAGATTATCGGGAACGAATGTTCCTGCGAATGATTGTTCCTGACAATTAGCCCGTCTAAAGGCGCAGCCGATCACATGGTGAAATTGTCGGTCATGCAGGCACCTCAATTATCGTTTCTGGGCACCAGATTCTGCAGTTTAAACAGTGATCTGCTGCTCAGAAAGAATGCAGCTGCATGAGGACGAGCGATTGCAATAGAGATCCCTCGTTCTCATACTGTGGAGGTGATCGCTGCAGGTAAACGCATCACTGAACGAGCAGCCGACTTTCAGGATGGACTGGGAACTTAAAGTGGCCCTGGAAAAAATACTAAAAGTGGTCCCATTTTGTAGTCAGGTCCAAATTGATGGAAGGCAGGGCCAGCAATACCATATTGTGGCACATTATATCGCCCCCAGCAGAGCCAAATACCACAGTCCATCACAAAATACTGCCAGCAGCACAAAATACATCCCCAAAAATTTCCACTGGCCGAATGTGAGGAGAGCCCAGGAGGCCCAATGGAAAATTTCTCTGTAAGGTCTATGGCCACTCTGCCCCTGAATGCTTCCTTCCCAACAATCTGCCGCTCCTCGGCAGTGTAAATGCACCTTAATAGGTGAAGTTGCCAAGCAGAGGACCTCACTAATTCCCTAGCAATGAATGGAAAACAGTGCAGGAAAAAGTCCTTTATGGTAACACATAAAACCAATTTCCATTGCTTAGATTCTATTCTTTCGGTAGCATAATTTGCCTCCACAAGGAGAAATCACTCCCCCCTTTTTTGGAAAGCGGGCTAGCTTGCATAACTTTTTTTTTTTTTCCAGAGGAGCCTTTAAAGAGGACCTGTCACCACTCCTGACATGTCTATTTTAATAATTTCATAAATCCCCCATGTAACAACAATCCTGGAGCCTCTATTCTTATGTCTGTATGTTGTGCCATTCCTTTATTATTTCTACTAGAAGTTCTGAATGAATTGCTAGCAGTCTGCAGTAAGGGTACAGAGGGGCGGTAACCAGTTGGGGGTGTGTACCTGTACAGTCTGACTCTATCCAATCAGTGCTGCCATTTTCAGACTGTGCAGGTACACACCCCCCAACTGGTTACCTCCCCTCTGTACCCTTACTGCAGACTGCTAGCAATTCATTCAGAACTTCTAGTAGAAATAATAAAGGAATGACACAACATACAGACATAAGAATAGATGTTCCAGAATTGTTATTACATCGGGGATGCATGAAGATATTAAAACAGACATGTCAGGAGAGGTGAAAGGTCCTCTTTAAGTCTCCTCATGCCTACTAGGCACACATCTATAAACGCCGTAAAGTGCCCCAAAGCAGTGTCCACTGCATGACTGTTAGCATGGCCGTCCACAGACCTCATTGACTTATAATCGGTTCTGTTAGCTCCCACTGTAGGGGCTTCATGCTTCTGGTCAAGTATGATGGGATCTGCAAGATCTTAAAGGGGTTGTCTCATGATGGGCAATGGGGGCATATCGCTAGGATGACTGCTGGGACCCGCACCTATATCCAGAACGGAGCCCCAAAAGTGAAGGAGGACGCACCGTGTCTGCACAGCCTCCCTCCAGTCATTTTCTATGAGGCTGGCGAAAATAGCCGAGCACTGGCTCGGCTATTTCGGTCGGCTCCATAGAAATGAATAGGAGCGGGGGCTGCGCATGCGTGGTACACTCCCATTCATTTCTGTGGGGAGCCGGCTTGGTGGTGGCCGGACTGGAGTCCTCCAGCCACCACCTTGCAGGGATCTGTTCTGTATATAAGTGCGGGTCCCAGCAGCTATAACACTGCCTCCATTGTCTAGGTGAGACAACCCCTCTGATGGTCTAAAAGCCTATCCTGTGATTTAGGTCCTTTTCCATCCCTCCTCATGCTTACACATCCACTCCCTTCTCACCTACTGGGTGGGCGAGCACTAGAGTTGTGGTCAGCGCTCTAACCTGATCAGCTGTCTCCACATTTTTGTTTTCCCATCGCTCTCACAGCATTTTCTCCTAGACCTCTGTGCATGAAGATGTAAGACGTTCATGTAGAATAAAGGAATTGTGTTTTTTCCACCTAGTAATGACTTCAGTGCCTTGGTGGCCGAGGAATACCTTGCACTTTTCGACTTCACAGGGAAAAGCCTGGATATGGCTCTCAGGTAAGAGGCTTCTGGAAATTCTGATGTTAGCTGCCAATTAATGTCTTATCCTGGCATCTACACCACATTACATTGGGTGTCAGGTATAACATGGGGGCAGGCACCAGTAAATGTATAGACTGCTTACATTACATTGAGTGTCAGGTATAACATGGGGGCAGGCACCAGTAAATATATAGACTGCTTACATTACATTGAGTGTCAGGTATAACATGGGGGCAGGCACCAGTAAATATATAGACTGCTTACATTACATTGAGTGTCAGGTATAACATGGGGGCAGGCACCAGTAAATATATAGACTGCTTACATTACAGGGTGTCAGGTATAACATGGGGGCAGGCACCAGTAAATATATAGACTGCTTACATTACAGGGTGTCAGGTATAACATGGTGGGCAGGCACCAGTAAATGTATAGACTGCTTACATTACAGGGTGTCAGGTATAACATGGGGGCAGGCACCAGTAAATATATAGAGTGCTTACATTACATCAGGTGTCAGGTATAACATGGGGGCAGGCACCAGTAAATGTATAGACTGCTTACATTACATTGGGTGTCAGGTATAACATGGTGGGCAGGCACCAGAAATTGTATAGACTGCTTACATTACAGGGTATCAGGTATAACATGGGGGCAGGCACCAGTATTTGTATAGACTGCTTACATTACAGGGTATCAGGTATAACATGGGGGCAGGCACCAGTAATTGTATAGACTGCTTACATTACATTGGGTGTCAGATATAACATGGGGGCAGGCACCAGTAACTGTATAGACTGCTTACATTACAGGATGTCAGGTATAACATGGGGGCAGGCACCAGTAATTGTGTAGACTGCTTACATTAAAGGGTGTCAGTTATAACATGGGGGCAGGCACCAGTAAATATATAGACTGCTTACATTACATTGGGTGTCAGGTATAACATGGGGGCAGACACCAGTAAATATATAGAGTGCTTACATTACATCAGGTGTCAGGTATAACATGGGGGCAGGCACCAGTAAATGTATAGACTGCTTACATTACATTGGGTGTCAGGTATAACATGGTGGGCAGGCACCAGAAATTGTATAGACTGCTTACATTACAGGGTATCAGGTATAACATGGGGGCAGGCACCAGTAACTGTATAGACTGCTTACATTACAGGATGTCAGGTATAACATGGGGGCAGGCACCAGTAATTGTGTAGACTGCTTACATTACAGGGTGTCAGGTATAACATGGGGGCAGGCACCAGTAAATGTATAGACTGCTTACATTACAGGGTGTCAGGTATAACATGGTGGGCAGGCACCAGTAATTGTATAGACTGCTTACATTACATTGGGTGTCAGGTATAACATGGTGGGCAGGCACCAGAAATTGTATAGACTGCTTACATTACATTGGGTGTCAGATATAACATGGGGGCAGGCACCAGTAAATATATAGACTGCTTACATTACAGGGTGTCAGGTATAACATGGGGGCAGGCACCAGTAATTGTATAGACTGCTTACATTACATCAGGTGTCAGGTATAACATGGGGGCAGACACCAGTAATTGTATAGACTGCTTACATTACAGGGTGTCAGGTATAACATGGGGGCAGGCACCAGTAAATGTACAGACTGCTTACATTACAGGGTGTCAGTTATAACATGGGGGCAGGCACCAGTAATTGTATAGACTGCTTACATTACAGGGTGTCAGGTATAACATGGTGGGCAGACACCAGTAAATATATAGACTGCTTACATTACAGGGTGTCAGTTATAACATGGGGGCAGGCACCAGTAAATATATAGACTGCTTACATTACAGGGTGTCAGTTATAACATGGGGGCAGGCACCAGTAAATATATAGACTGCTTACATTACAGGGTGTCAGTTATAACATGGGGGCAGGCACCAGTAAATGTACAGACTGCTTACATTACAGGGTGTCAGTTATAACATGGGGGCAGGCACCAGTAAATGTATAGACTGCTTACATTACAGGGTGTCAGTTATAACATGGGGGCAGGCACCAGTAAATATATAGACTGCTTACATTACAGGGTGTCAGTTATAACATGGGGGCAGGCACCAGTAAATGTACAGACTGCTTACATTACAGGGTGTCAGTTATAACATGGGGGCAGGCACCAGTAAATGTACAGACTGCTTACATTACAGGGTGTCAGGTATAACGTGGGGGCAGGCACCAGTAATTGTATAGACTGCTTACATTACAGGGTGTCAGTTATAACGTGGGGGCAGGCACCAGTAAATATATAGACTGCTTACATTACAGGGTGTCAGTTATAACATGGGGGCAGGCACCAGTAAATGTACAGACTGCTTACATTACAGGGTGTCAGGTATAACGTGTGCTTTCCTCCGGACTTTGTCGCCTGCCTTCTCTCAGATGTCCTTGTCTTTCCCGCTAACGGCCACCCTTAATATTTTCAGGTCTCTGCTGCAGGAACTGGTACTGACTGGGGAAACTCAGGAGCGAGAGCGGGTCCTCTTCCATTTCTCCAAGCGCTTCCACAGCTGTAACCCTAAGGATTTCCGCTCTGCAGGTGAAATACTGGAGCCTGTCGTCTCTATCGAGGTCACATGAGACCAGAGCTCATCAGATCTGTGTTGTCTTTCAGATGCTGTTCACACTATGACCTGCGCCCTCATGCTGCTCAATTCAGATCTACATGGACAGGTAATACCACCCAGTTATTAGATCTGTGCGGGTGGGATAATGGGGGTTATCTCACCGTACTACTACCTGATCAGAGACACTAATCATACAGTAAGCGCCATGCTCCACCAGGGCCATACACCGTAGATGACTGTCGTCTCTTCCTCACACCCTTCCACACATGCGGCTCAGCTAGGGTTCAGAGGAAGAATCCTTGTGAGCCATGACAACAAAGGATCGGGCATGTTGAAATCCATCCTTCCTGATCTTTCTTACTTCGACATCTGCCATTAGGCAACCCCCTGATAGGTTAGTCCTGCTGAACTCGGTGGGTTTGGTCTATATTCATCAATGTGCATGGCCTCCGCCAGACACAACTGGTATCAGAGTTGTGCACTTTATTCCCCAGATCAGCGTCCCATCTGTGACAGTCCCCAGGGATCTGAGTCTGATGTCAGTGAACACAACACAAGAGAGTATGGGACCAGTTGTGACATTAGTGTCTCTCTTGCTTTTCATTTTGGAGGGAAGTAAGCTCGGAGAAACAGATATTTTGTGCATTCGTGTTGCAGTTTAGTCCCATTGACTTTCTGCTGCTTAGAACTGCAGTACCAGGCACAACCACTGCATGATGTGTGGCGCAGTGCTTGGTAAACGGTGAAGGTGATGTGACAATCACTGATGTGGTGCAACCCCTTCAGCCAGCTGCAACCTTCTCCTTAAAGGGTACCTACACATTGGTATGATTACAGTAAATAAGAACCAAGGAGCTGCGTGTTTGTGCCTACAGTTCTGTTTCCCCAATGGTCCTCCATTTTGACCATGCAGCCACCATCACATCCTTTACCACGCTAGGTTGGACAGTATAACTATAAACCAGGCCCAGTGTTTAGCTGCCTGCCCACTATGTTTGTGTACTTTCTTTCTGTAGAATATCGGGAAGAGCATGACGTTACAAGAATTTATTAATAATCTTGACGGTATGAATGATGGGAGCAATTTTCCTCGTGAGCTTCTGAAGGTACGGGACCTGTCTTCCTTTATTTACTGGCTGCAGATTAAAAAAAAAAAAACTTAAAGGGGCTATCCCACAAATAATAATTATTCATGACACCATATTGTACATGACAACCTATTTCTAACAAAGCTAGAACCAGCCCTGTACCTCACATGGATCCAGAGATCTCCCCATTCATTGCTCTGCTAGATTTATTTCAAGCTGGTAGCTCAAGGGGAGTGTCTTTTCTGCTGCAGCTAAGAGGGTGTGTCTCAGCTCTCCCTATCGCAGCTAAGAGGGTGTGTCTCAGCTCTCCCTATCGCAGCTAAGAGGGTGTGTCTCAGCTCTCCCTATCACAGCTCAGGGGGCGTGTCTCAGCTCTCCCTATCACAGCTCAGGGGGCGTGTCTCAGCTCTCCCTATCACAGCTCAGGAGGCATGTCTCAGCTCTCCCTATCACAGCTCAGGGGGCGTGTCTCAGCTCTCCCTATCACAGCTCAGGGGGCGTGTCTCAGCTCTCCCTATCACAGCTCAGGGGGCGTGTCTCAGCTCTCCCTATCACAGCTCAGGGGGCGTGTCTCAGCTCTCCCTATCACAGCTCAGGGGGCGTGTCTCAGCTCTCCCTATCACAGCTCAGGGGGCGTGTCTCAGCTCTCCCTATCACAGCTCAGGGGGCGTGTCTCAGCTCTCCCTATCACAGCTCAGGGGGCGTGTCTCAGCTCTCCCTATCACAGCTCAGGAGGCGTGTCTCAGCTCTCCCTATCACAGCTCAGGAGGCGTGTCTCAGCTCTCCCTATCACAGCTCAGGAGGCGTGTCTCAGCTCTCCCTATCCCAGCTCAGGGGGCGAGTCCATGCGCTCCCTATCACAGCTCAGGGGGCGAGTCCATGCGCTCCCTTTCACAGCTCAGGAGGCGTGTCTCAGCTCTCCCTATCACAGCTCAGGAGGCGTGTCTCAGCTCTCCCTATCACAGCTCAGGAGGCGTGTCTCAGCTCTCCCTATCACAGCTCAGGGGGCGTGTCTCAGTTCTCCCTATCACAGCTCAGGAGGCATGTCTCAGCTCTCCCTATCACAGTTGAGTCAGTTGAAGGATGAAACTGAGCATGTGCAGCCTTCTCAGTAAGCAGGACAAAGAAATAAGAAAAAACACACAAACAGCAGGTGGCGCTATACAGATAGATTTTATTGAATAGCTCACTGGCTATGCTAAATTATGTATGCCATCAGCTCCCCTCAGTGCCATCTGTCCTCTGTGCCATCCGCATCCCTCAGTGCCATCAGCCCCCCCAGTGCCATCAGTCCTCCGTGCCCTCGGCTCTCTCAGTACCATAGTTACTCCCTCAGTGTCACCATCTCCCTGTCCTAGCTATCAGTCCCCAGCGCCAGTGAAGTACTTACCTTTCTTATAGGAGCGCTGCAGACGCTCCAGAGATCTTCCAGCCTCTTCTTCACTGCGATGCCCTGGGACCTGATGTCACTCATGTCCTCACGATGCGTCAGGATCCAGAGCAGCGTGGTGCCAGCCAGAGACCACGGAGTGTGAGTGATAGCAAGCGCTTCACTCGCGCTCCATGGTCACATGGCACAAACGAATCATCAATACAAAAAATTAGCATTGAGGATTTTTCTGCGTCAAGTTATTCGATTTAATCAAGTAATTGTTGCAGCCCTAATTGGTACCATAAAGGGGTTGTCCCGTATGTGGCATATCGCTTTTATATGTCACAAATGTCAGATAGGTGCAGGTCCCACCCCTGGGACTGGCTTCTGTCTCCTAAATGGAGCCCCCAAAGGAAATGTGCAGCCACCCTCCATTCATTGGTATGTAAGTTTAAAAAATTGCCTAGCACTGGCTCTGCTATTTCTGGTAGTCCCATAGCAGTGAATGGCGAGTGGGCAGACGTGCACGGTGCGCTCTCCATTCATTACTATGGGACTTCTAAAAATAGCCGAGCGCGCATGCTCAGCTACTTTTGAAAGTCTCATAGCAAGGACGCTGCGCTATGTGCTCTTTTTTAATTCAGGGGCCCCGTTCTGGAGATAGGTGTGGGTCCCACCTCTAGGACCTGTTCCTATCTGACATAGCATATCCTAGCAATATGCCCCAAATATTGAGATGGAACACCCCTTTAAGTCCTGCTTCTAAAGCTAAACTCCCCCATCCCCGGCGCTGTTCACACTAGCGTCTTGGCTTACAGTCATAAGGGAACCTTCTGGAATCCCATCGATGGCAAGAACTGCAGGCTACACTATTCTTGCCACCAAAAAGCAACGGAATGGGTAAAATGTGAACAGAGTCGTACTGCAAATTGCTATAGGCCATTCCTTCCATCGATATGTAGTCTGCAGATAGCATGCAGGTAAGCTGGTTCAACTCTGTTCACACTGGGGTCATGGCTTCTGATCTGATGTGATCCGATTACCTGGTACTGAATACTATATTCACTTAATATGAAGTAAGGTCTCTCCATATCATTGCTTTGGCTTTTTTGCAGAGTTTGTACAACTCGATCCGTACTGAGAAGTTGGAATGGGCCGTGTAAGTAGACTGTGGTCTCCTGCCAATGTATTTTAAGCCAAGAGTCTCATGTTTGATGCTAAAAGACACATGAAGTGCCGGGCTTCCATATACACGTGGATGCAGAAGGGCTATAGACTTTAGGGAGTGGAGTCAGAAGGAAGCGACTACGACAGGGGAAGTGTATCACATGGCCACCTTTATAATAATCTTTATTTCTATAGCGGCACCATATTCTGCAGGAAGGTTCATGTACAAAACAAAAGACATCACAAGATTACAGGCTAATACAATACATAACTGATACACTGGGAGTGAGGGACCTGCTCACAAGAGCTTACAATCTATGAGGAAGTGGCGGTGACACAGAAGGTAGCTGATTGTTATATGAAGTGGGGCAGCTGAAAGCAGTAGTGCAGGCCGAGGGATTACTGTCAGAAGATGGAATGCAGGTATGAGGAGTTGGGGGGGGGGGTTACTAGGGGAAGAGTCAGTTTAGAAAGCCTTATAAGCCTGCCTGAAAAGGTTTGTTTTTAAGGCACGTTTGAAGGTGGGGAAGTTGGGAATTGACCTTATATTGTGGGGCAGAGCATTCCAGAGAGTAGGTGCAGCTCGAGAGAAGCCTTGAAGATGGGAGTGAGAGGGATGGATTATGGAGGATGTTAATCTTAGGTAACTAACAGAACAGAGATCGCGAGTAGGGTGGTAGATGGAAATGAGGGAGGAGATGTATGGAGGAACAGCACTGTGGAGAGTATGAGTAGTGTGGTAGATGGAAATGAGGGAGGAGATGTATGGAGGTGCAGCACTGTGGAGAGCACGAGTAGGGTGGTAGATGGAAATGAGGGAGGAGATGTATGGAGGTGCAGCACTGTGGAGAGCACGAGTAGTGTGGTAGACAGAAATAAGGGAGGAGATGTATAGGGGTGCAGCACTGTAGAGAACACATGTAGGGTGGTAGACGGAAATGAGGGAGGAGATGTATGAAAGTGCAGCACTGTGGAGAGCACAAGTAGGGTGGTAGATGGAAATGAGGGAGGAGATAGATGGAGGAGCAGCACTGTGGAGAGCATGAGTAGAGTGGTAGATGGAAATGAGGGAGGAGATGTATGGGGGTGCAGAACTGTGGAGAACACGAGTAGGGTGGTAGATGGAAATGAGGGAGGAGATGTATGGAGGTGCAGCACTGTGGAGAGCACGAGTAGGGTGGTAGATGGAAATGAGGGAGGAGATGTATGGAAGAGCAGCACTGTGGAGAGCACGAGTAGTGTGGTAGACGGAGATGAGGGAGCAGATGTATGGAAGAGCAGCACTGTGGAGAGCACGAGTAAGGTGGTAGATAGAAATGAGGGAGGAGATGTATGGAGGTGCAGCACTGTGGAGAGCACGAGTAGGGTGGTAGATAGAAATGAGGGAGGAGATGTATGGAGGTGCAGCACTGTGGAGAGCACGAGTAGGGTGGTAGATAGAAATGAGGGAGGAGATGTATGGAGGTGCAGAAATGTGGAGAGCACGAGTAGGGTGGTAGATGGAAATGAGGAGGAGATGTATGAAAGTGCAGCACTGTGGAGAACACGTGTAGGGTGGAAGATGGAAATTAGGGAGGAGATGTATGAAGGAGCAGCAGTGTGGAGAACACGTGTAGGGTGGTAGATGAAAATTAGGGAGGAGATGTATGAAGGAGCAGCACTGTGGAGAGCACGAGTAGGGTGGTAGAGGGAGATGAGGGAGGAGATGTATGGAGGTGCAGCACTGTGGAGAATACGAGTAGGGTGGTAGATGGAAATGAGGGAGGACATGTATGGAGGTGCAGCACTGTGGAGAGCTTTGTGGGTGAGAGGTCTGAACTGTATTCTGTGGTGGATGGTCAACCAGTGAAGTGACTGGCACAGGCTAGTAGCATCAGTGTAGCGGGTAGGTAGATAGATGAGCCTGGCTGCAGCATTTAGGACAGACTGAAGGGGGGAGAGTTTAGTGAGAAGGAGACCGATTAGTAATGAATTGCAGTAGTCAAGATGATAATGAATCAAAGCAGACGACAGTAAGAAAAGGGCGGATTCTGGAGATATTCTAGAGGTGCAGACGACCAGAGCAAGCCATTGATTGGATATGGGGGACAAAGGAAAGATCTGAGTCAAACATGACTCCAGTACAGCGGGCGTGCTGCCCAGGAGTTATGATAGTGCCGCAGCTTAAAATATAAAGTTTAGGTAAGTTAGTCGATGGGGAAAGATCAGTTTTTGAGAGATTTCGTTTTAGATACAGAGAGGACATGATGTTAGGGACAGCTGGCAGACAATTACTGGTGTTTTGGAATAAATGATGACTGGCCATTTTTTGGTGGCCCTAGAAGGACCTTGTTAGTGGCTCCCTACTCTGACTAAAAGAGTCGGGGACTATCCTCTATGAAGTCCATAAGCGCTGACAGGACAACCCCATTGCAAGGACATTTTCCAGAATAAGCAGAGCCCAGTCCCATGCTCAAGTGACTCCCTCTCTGTCACCGACAACAGACTGGACAGTCCCTTTCTTGGGATCACTGGGAGGCTGATGGACAGCCACTTGCTGATCATAGATTTATGACGTATGATCTCATTGTGCCCAATCCAGGGTTTAGCTTTTTGTTCCCTTTTGTGCCTTCTTTACCTCATGTTCCTTTTTGCTGTTATTTCAGGAATGAAGAAAGACTGCCCAACACCCGACTTACAAGGCCCGAGAGTCTCTTGTCTATCCGGAAAAGAAGCAACCCTT
Source organism: Rhinella marina (assembly GCA_900303285.1). NCBI lineage: Eukaryota > Metazoa > Chordata > Amphibia > Anura > Bufonidae > Rhinella > Rhinella marina. Next base: position 333,005 of record ONZH01012013.1, on the reverse strand, counting down.
TTGTGGACATACCCGCTCCTGACCCAGATGCCCCGGTGTACAAACAAGGAGTGCTCTGCCGTAAAGTGCACGCTGATGCTGATGGAAAGAAAAGTGAGTCACCGTCAGTATACACTCTGAAATAACACACTAGAATATTGCGATATACGTAAAAGTCGTAAAGTACGTAAAAAGTCTCACCCGACTTCTGTGAGCCCCCTTGGTTTTAATGGGGTCCGCCATGGTTCCAGCATTTTGAACAGCAGAAATGGTGCTGCAGACTGCACTGACGAAAACCCTGGAAACCGCCATGGACTCTATTACTGCAGGTCTTGTTTCTACTTTTACCTTAGCGTTAAAGTATGTGTTGCCCCGAAATCCTCAATGGCGTCTGAGACCCTCCCTACAAGATGGATTATAAAGGGCAGCATATGTTAGGGGTGTGGTGAAGTGTGAAGACGGTGAGGGTGATAGTTGTGCTGACGGCGTTTTATGTGATTATTGCTGTTGTTGTTTACAAGTAACTTTTTGTACTTTTGCTAATGTCCTAGCTCCATGGGGAAAACGAGGCTGGAAATCCTTTCACGCGGTATTGAAGGGGATGCTGCTCTTCTTGTTGAAGGTATGACGCCCTCTATTTGCAGTATTGAGAACTGCAGTCTGTGCTCATTGTATACTTTGTGTATGATGTCTCATTAGTGGGAGACCGTGTGCTATGACCACCACCATGGGGCTGGGTGCCCATGTACTTTATATGACTGTGGGGCCAACCATCTAAAGTGCATGGTGGTATCTCAGCTCTAAACATTTATGTGGGGAGGGGAGGGGGCACTATATGGAGGCATCTAGATATACTGGGGCACTATGTGGAGGTGCTTAGATAGACTGGGGCACTATGTGGGGGCACTTAGATATACTGGGGCACTATGTGGGGGCACTTAGATATACTGGGGCACTATATGGGGGCACTTAGATATACTGGGGCACTATGTGGGGGCACTTAGATATACTGGGGCACTATGTGGGGGCACTTAGATATACTGGGACACTATGTGGGGGCACTTAGATATACTGGGACACTATGTGGGGGCACTTAGATATACTGGGACACTATGTGGGGGCACTTAGATATACTGGGACACTATGTGGGGGCACTTAGATATACTGGGACACTATGTGGGGGCACTTAGATATACTGGGGCACTATGTGGGGGCACTTAGATATACTGGGGCACTATGTGGGGGCACTTAGATATACTGGGGCACTATGTGGGGGCACTTAGATATACTGGGACACTATGTGGGGGCACTTAGATATACTGGGACACTATGTGGGGGCACTTAGATATACTGGGACACTATGTGGGGGCACTTAGATATACTGGGACACTATGTGGGGGCACTTAGATATACTGGGACACTATGTGGGGGCACTTAGATATACTGGGGCACTATGTGGGGGCACTTAGATATACTGGGGCACTTAGATATACTGGGACACTATGTGGGGGCACTTAGATATACTGGGGCACTATGTGGGGGCACTTAGATATACTGGGGAACTATGTGGGGGCACTTAGATATACTGGGGCACTATATGGGGGCACCTAAATATACTGGGGAACTATGTGGGGGCACCTAGATATACTGGGGAACTATGTGGGGGCACCTAGATATACTGGGGAACTATGTGGGGGCACTTAGATATACTGGGACACTATGTGGGGGCACTTAGATATACTGGGGAACTATGTGGGGGCACTTAGATATACTGGGGAACTATGTGGGGGCACTTAGATATACTGGGGCACTATGTGGGGCACTTAGATATACTGGGGAACTATGTGGGGCAGTTAGATATACTGGGGCACTATGTGGGGGCACTTAGATATACTGGGACACTATGTGGGGGCACTTAGATATACTGGGACACTATGTGGGGGCACTTAGATATACTGGGACACTATGTGGGGGCACTTAGATATACTGGGACACTATGTGGGGGCACTTAGATATACTGGGACACTATGTGGGGGCACTTAGATATACTGGGACACTATGTGGGGGCACTTAGATATACTGGGGCACTTAGATATACTGGGACACTATGTGGGGGCACTTAGATATACTGGGACACTATGTGGGGGCACTTAGATATACTGGGGCACTATGTGGGGGCACTTAGATATACTGGGACACTATGTGGGGGCACTTAGATATACTGGGGCACTATGTGGGGGCACTTAGATATACTGGGGAACTATGTGGGGCACTTAGATATACTGGGGCACTATATGGGGGCACCTAAATATACTGGGGAACTATGTGGGGGCACTTAGATATACTGGGACACTATGTGGGGCAGTTAGATATACTGGGACACTATGTGGGGCAGTTAGATATACTGGGGAACTATGTGGGGGCACTTAGATATACTGGGGCACTATGTGGGGGCACTTAGATATACTGGGGCACTATGTGGGGGCACTTAGATATACTGGGGAACTATGTGGGGGCACTTAGATATACTGGGGCACTATATGGGGGCACCTAAATATACTGGGGAACTATGTGGGGGCACTTAGATATACTGGGACACTATGTGGGGCAGTTAGATATACTGGGACACTATGTGGGGCAGTTAGATATACTGGGGAACTATGTGGGGGGCACTTAGATATACTGGGACACTATGTGGGGGCACTTAGATATACTGGGACACTATGTGGGGGCACTTAGATATACTGGGACACTATGTGGGGGCACTTAGATATACTGGGACACTATGTGGGGCACTTAGATATACTGGGACACTATGTGGGGGCACTTAGATATACCGGGGCACTATGTGGGGGCACTTAGATATACTGGGACACTATGTGGGGGCACTTAGATATACTGGGACACTATGTGGGGGCACTTAGATATACTGGGACACTATGTGGGGGCACTTAGATATACTGGGGCACTATGTGGGGGCACTTAGATATACTGGGGCACTATGTGGGGCAGTTAGATATACTGGGGAACTATGTGGGGGCACCTAGATATACTGGGGAACTATGTGGGGGCACCTAGATATACTGGGGAACTATGTGGGGGCACGTAGATATACTGGGGCACTATGTGGGGGCACCTAGATATACTGGGGCACTATGTGGGGGCACTTAGATATACTGGGGCACTATATGGGGGCACTTAGATATACTGGAGTACTATGTGGGGCAGTTAGATATACTGGGGCACTATATGGGGGCACTTAGATATACTGGGGAACTATGTGGGGGCACTTAGATATACTGGGGAACTATGTGGGGCAGTTAGATATACTGGGGAACTATGTGGGGGCACTTAGATATACTGGGGCACTATGTGGGGGCACTTAGATATACTGGGGCACTATATGGGGGCACTTAGATATACTGGAGTACTATGTGGGGCAGTTAGATATACTGGGGAACTATGTGAGGGGCACCTAGATATAATGGGGAACTATGTGGGGGCACTTAGATATACTGGAGTACTATGTGGGGGCACTTAGATATACTGGGGCACTATGTGGGGGCACCTAGAAATAATGGGGAACTATGTGGGGGCACTTAGATATACTGGGGCACTATATGGGGGCACTTAGATATACTGGGACACTATGTGGGGCAGTTAGATATACCGGGGCACTATGGGGGGGCCATTGAGTGTCCAGGGGGCACTATGGGGGCATTATGTATACTGAGGGCACTGTGGAGGTTGGGTTTTAAAAAAAAAACCCCAGTGAACTACATCAGTTTTTAATGGCCGTTAAAAAAGGACAAACGGCCAGAAAATGGATGCACACACGGATGCAGCATGAAAAACTGATGGTGTACCCTTACATCTGGATATTGATGCAGAAAACATAGCTGACACCATATATCAGCTGGATAATCCATGCATCTGTAATACCAAAATGGTCGCTAGGTGGAAGGATGTATCTATGGTCAAAGTTTCTCCTTTGTTTTTTGGGGATCATCATTCGGGAATTTTGGCCTAAGAAAACAATGGAGTAACCTGTGATATACTGAGCTGTCTTCTGTCTTTTGGGCAGGATGAGTACAGGTCCGACTTCCATTTTCCTGAGGAGGTGATCAGTGTGCATCATTCTCTGGCCGAGAGAGCCAGCGAGTACACCAAGAGACCCAACGTCTTCCGGCTGCAGACCGCTGACTGGCGCGTGTTCCTCTTCCAGACGCAGTGAGTAATATCTACCCACGTGTAACACAAAATATATTGTCACCAGTATAACACTTAGACCAAGCGCTAGGCTAGCGAGACCACCCCATACCGTACCCACCAAGTGCCATACTGTGAGTCTGTACTACACTGTCCTGCAGGCCTTTAGTCATTTTCTGGAGTTATTTTCATTGCAGTATATGCATAATGATAAAATGTGGGTCCATAGATTATTTGTAAGATCCTCTATAAACCAATTACAAAAGTGCCCCAAAAATCACTCTCCGGGGGAGACAGCTGGGCAGATTTAGTAATACTGTCTTAGATTTAGAGAACATAAAACTAGGCAAGACGGGCAAGAACTGCGCCAGAGTGCAAATATGCTCTCATCCAAATCTGTCCCTCTACTGCCCCTGTAGGTAGCCACCCTATAAATTATTGTCCGACCCAGCAGCGCCATTAGTTCCCCCTGCAATGCCATCAGTTCCCCCTGCAATGCCATCAGTTCCCCCTGCAATGCCATCAGTTCCCCCTGCAATGCCATCAGTTCCCCCTGCAATGCCATCAGTTCCCCCTGCAATGCCATCAGTTCCCCCTGCCATGCTATCAGTTCCCCCTCCAATGCCATCAGTTCCCCCCCAATTCCATCAGTTCCTCCAGCCAGTGCCACCAGTTCCCCCTCCAATGCCACCAGCTTCCCCCATGTCATCAGTTGCTCTTCCTCCAATGCCACCAGTTTCCCCCATGCCATCAGCTCGCCCCCAGTGCTATGAATTTCCCCCAGTGCCACCAGCTGCCCCCACTGCCATCAGTTCCCCCACTCCCCCTCCTAGCCATCAGTGCCCAGCCTCAGCACCATTTAACTAAAATACTTACTTTTCCTGTAGGGGGCGCTGCCGACGCTCCAGATATCTTCCATCCTCTTCTTTACGCTCTGCACTGGGACCTGACGTCACACATCATCAGGTCATAGTGCGTACTTACATGCACTGTGTCCTGACAATGTGTGTACATCAGGATCCGGTGCAGCACTGTGCGGGCTGGCGGGTGACTACAGAGCGTGAGTAGTAGCAAGTTCTTTACTCACACTCGATGGTCAGATGAGGACCCATTCATTTCAAGAATGCTGAAAAAGATGCGGACAGCACAGCATAGGCTGTCCGCATTCGCACATCCATTCCGCAGCTCCGCAAAAAAGATAGAACATGTCCTATTCTTTTCTGTTTTGCTGACAAAGATAGGATATTTCTATTGAGGGGATAAAGAAAATTGTAGCCTGCACACGGCCAGCATCCGTGTTTTGCGTATCCGCGATTTGCGGACTGCAAAACACAGCTGTGTGCATGACGTTTTAAGGTGCGTCTATAATTTCTTGCAATGTTCACGGAGACTCGTCTCAAGTTGTAATTCATGGTGGTCAGGCCACTAATCGCTGTAACAGGGTCTGCTGCTCTAAGCTAAGCATTTTGTGTCTTTGACTCCTATTGGCTTCTTATGAAGAAGTGACAACGGACACATAAAGGGACATGGGGCTTATATTTGCGCTAGTGAGCGTTTTCAGACCCCGCCAGTGACAGCTTCTGATGATTCTCGGTGATATTTGATGACACTTTATGTACACTTCGGTCACATTGTGGAGTGTATAGAGCAGGGGTGGGCAACCTCTGGCACTCCAGCTGTTGTGAGACTTCAACTCCCAGCATGCATAATTGCTCTGCCTTTCTCAGAACGTCCATAGAAATGAAAGAAGCATGCTGGGAATTGTAGTTTCACAACAGCCGGAGGTTGCTGACCCCTGGTATAGAGCAGGCATGCCCAACCTGTGGCGCTCCAACTGTTTCAAGACTACAACTCCCAGCATGTCCTAATAGCTGTAGGCTGCCCAGGCATGCTGGGAGTTGTAGTTTTGCAACGGCTGGAGGACCTCAGGTTGGGCATCCCTGATATAGAGTATAAGTCAAATGTATCCATAGGGCTTCATGCTTTTGGCCTGTGTCAGGCTGGATGTGTTTGCTGCTTTTTTAATGGCAGTCAGTGGGGGATAAGTCAGTTTAGCCCCTTAAAAAGGACAGAGGAACGTACGGTAAAATGTATTTTTCCTTAATTATCCACAGTCGTAACTTTTTTTTTTTCTTTCTCATTAGGACACCAGAAGAGATGAACTCATGGATGATCCGTATTAACTTGGTGGCAGCCATGTTTTCATCACCGCCATTTCCAGCCGCTATCGGTTCCCAAAGAAGATTTTACAGACCCATCCTCCCCTCCGCTCCATGTAAACTGGACCTGGTAGGTGCTAATATAAAACCGCCAGAGCCTGTAACACATATTGTAGTCTACCACAGATGTCTGATAGTCCAGCGTCCACAGTGACACATGGCATGCCGGACTGTTGGATATTCTGCCCCATGTTACAATGGATTGCGGTTTTCTTTACGTGAACTAGGGTGACTTTTTGAGGGTGTAGAGATTTAGTGGGATGTAGTATGTGATGATATGTATTGATCTCCACAGGAAGAGCAACTTCAGTCCCATGAATCCTTGATGGACAGGTTTACAGATGACCTGACGGAGCATCAGCGAAATCTTCCAGACTCCAAGAGCAAAACGCGAGAATGGGAGGACTATCACCTGCGAGGAGACTACCTGCGCTTTGAGGTTTGTTTGGATTTTTATCCACCTCTAGATCTCCTGTTAAAGAGAGATTCCAGATTTAATGCACATTTATTATCACATTTATTTCTAATATACGTGTATTCAAAATTTTGCTCGCAGACCTTTATTATATTCCTTAAAAAGGCCCTACAGAAAAAAATGGTAGGACCCTGTAAAATCTGTAGGAGATCTGACTAGGGTCAGTCATGTGACCATCAGACCTGTCACATGACCTTTGGCATTCATGAATAGTTTATTGAGATGCCGCACATATGTATACAGTATCCACAATATTACCGCCTGCAGCAGCGTTCTTATCATGTCCGTCAGTGTCTGTATAGGAGCACATTTTACATTGTTCTCCCTGTTGTGTTTGTATTTTTTCTTAACTTTATTAACAACATGACAACATCACCTACAGACAGGCAGGCATTTCACATATCACCTGAAAACAGGCAGCCACACTAGTAATAGCCACAGTGTTGTCCACCTTTACTCCTATGTAGTTTTCCCATGAAAGTGTCCTGTGTGCTGACCCAGCACATGTATGTCATATGTAACACTGTTGTTTGCTGAATGTCAGTGAGGTGTCACATGACTCAGTTAGGCCATGGATACATTACATAGGACTGACTGATTCATTGACTAAACCATTTTACTGTACAGATAGGGGTCAAAAACCTGATATAAGAAAGGTAAGCAAGCAAAATGTTAAATACATGTATATCTGAAAAATGTATTATTTCCTTTAATATAAACAAATAGAAAAAAGTAAATCTGGAATACCCCTTTAAAGGGCTTTTTTTATGAAGACATCCCCTGCTTATATTAGCTAGTCACACATATGGTCATCATAGGGGTGGGTCCCATATTCTGGATCCCCCTCTGTAAGAACTGAGAGATGCTTATCGGGGCAGACTTGAGACGTCCTTATGTAACATGGCCGGTGTTCATGTGAATGACCACCATGTTGCTATCCCACCCCCTTCCCTCGACACCCTGGATTTATATGGGTTTTTCACCATAGACTATGTGGGAATATTGTCAGGATATGCCCCCATTGTCTGATAGGTGCTGGTCCCACTTCTCGGACCCGCACCTACACAGAGAACGGAGCGGGGAAAGTTGAGGAAGGCGCACTGCACATGCGCAGCCGCCCTCCATTCATTTCTATGGGGCCGCTGAAAATAGCCGTGTACTGGCTCAGCCATTTCCCTCGGCCCCATAGAAATGAATGGGAGCGATGGCTGCGCATGCACGGTTCCCAGAGGTGGGACCCGCACCTATCAGACAATGGGGGTATATCGCTAGGAAAGTGGTGGCTGGAGGACCCCGGGTTTCCTGGGGTCCGGCCACCACCAGGTGCAGCTCCCTACTGCTCCCATAGAAGTGAATGGGAGTGCACCGCACATGCGCAGCCATCGCTCCCATTCATTTCTATGGGGCCAAGGGAAATAGCCGAGCCAGTGCTTGGCTATTTTCGGTGGCCACATAGAAATGAATGGAGGGCGGCTGTGCCTGTGATGGGAAAACCCCTTTAACCACCTAACTGTTTTGCCAGGGTGGAGTTCCAGCAGTGAGAAAAGTAGCTAACTGGAGAGGGGAAGGGCTGCTTTAGATGCGGCTATATCCTGAATGGTAGCAGCTAGAAACATACAACCGATCTTGTTTCAAAGCTTTCAGACAATACCAAAATGACAGCAATATTTTCAGGACAAAGAAAGATATCACTGTTAGAAATCGGGATGCTGTGAATGCAGCTGAAAATGAAAGTAAAAACAGGTTTCATTCGCGATTATTCCCGACTTGATTTCTAACAGTGATTTCTCCTCTGTTTCTTGGACTTTAGCTGTCATTTTGGTCTTGTATTAAAACCTTTCAGACAAGACCAGTTGCATGTTTCTAGCTGCTACCATTGAGGAGATATCACCATCTAAAGCAGCCCTTCCCCCTCCAGTTAGCTACTTTTCACACCGCCCGAGCTGGACTCCGGCAGAACAGTTAGGTGGTTAAGAAGCTTTTTGTTATAATTATGTTAGTCCAGTGTCAGTCAGGATGTGGACAAGTCACCTCATACATCCAGCCAGTTGCCCTATGACAACACTGAGCCACTGAGCTGCCACAAGGTCAGGAAGTGCTGTCATCAGGACGCAGATCATTGTCTCACAGGGGTCTTCAATCTCTGATAACTCAGCAGACGGCTTTTATCAGGATTTGGTCTTGTGGATTTTTCACTCTATGTTTTTTTTTTTTCTCCCACTAGAAATTAAGGTACGAAACCTACGTGAAGCTTTTAGCCCTACGGATGGAGAGCGGCTGTGAAGACCTCCAGGCCTTAGAGTCTCGCCTTACAGAACCTGATGGAGAACAGGAGAGCTCTGGCTTAAAACGCTCCTACTCCAGCCCCTCACTGAACCCCGAGAGCTCTGCCATGGAGGTGAAGGTCAAACGTAACATCTCTGAGCGGAGAACTTATCGCAGGATTATCCCCAAGCGCAATAAAAACTTAGCGTGACCGGTGAACCCGACTCAGGACAGAACTTTATACTGGAAAGTCTGCACTTTTCATGGTACCTCACTATGTGCAGCATAACAGGGACCACTGATGGCCTTTATATCCAACACGAAGGGAAATCTGTCGTAGACTGCAAGATGAGATTGTGGGTCTTTAAGGAAATTAGTTTCCTTACACAAAAAGGAACCCTATGGGATTCTTAACCAGTATTAATGGTAGTGTGTGTCGGTGTGCGCGCCCGCAGGGTGTTATCATTAGATAGAATGGCTTTTAGGTCTATTATTTCCCACCTTTTACGGTATATATGATCTCTTCAGATTGTCATAGATCTGTGGATTTATATTTACATACCTAGGAACTAGGATCAATCTGCACTTCTAGTTTTGGCCACTAGCTGGCACTGTGGTACCACTGAGCTGAAGAGCTAATGTAGGCTTACTGATGGATAGGATTTAAGAAGACGATTCCCTCTATAAAGAGGTGTCCCAGGAACCAGTGAGTCCCGCATAGCACGTTAATGACACACAACTTGCCTGTAGGAGAAAGTTTGTAATATACTTAGCATTCCAAAATTGCATGGATCGGCTCCAGGAGACTCAGTCACAGGATACTCCTCTTCTGTCTTGGTTTCCAGCCTAGGCTATGGATGGGACATTACTTACAATGTGGATGGTGCCAGAACTGTTCCTCACCCTGGTGCATGCACAAACTTCACCACATCTATGCCAGGGAGAGGAGTAGTTCGGGCCCCATCACAGCGACAGTGCCGTTCTCGGCCATAGCCCAGGCCAGTAACCTGGTAAAGGACGTGATGTCGGCGGAAGCTGGATTTTCAGAAGAGGAGGCCGATCCACACAACCTTAAGCATATTATATAAGTGTGTGATGTGTAACTAAGGTAGGTAAACCGAGGGGTGCACCACCAATGAGGCCAGGTGAGGCAAGATCGCCTCAGGCAGCACCAGGTAGGGGCAAGAGGGGGGCAGCGGAAGGGCTATGGGCAATGAGCGTTTTCATCGTGGCAAAGGGGTTAGGTTAAGAACTTGGCATTGGGGCGCCATTTCAGTTTTTGTCGCAGAAAGGCTAGGTGCACCGCTGGGTAAACCCCTTTAACCTGTCCTTTGTTAGTGTGTTATATTGTTTGGTGACTGTATAACATTACAGCTGGAGCAGAAGGTACTCAGCTTTAAAGGGATGGTGGTCCTCGGCCCAGGATCTTCATCTCTTGTCCAAAGTGGAGAATGGTTCTAAAAAGCATATTCTTGCCCTGGAGGGCCTGTCTTGTATTACACAGACAGCCCATTGATGTGGATGGGCGCAGTGTAATGCTTCCTTTCTCCTGTGCTGGTGCTACCAGTTATTCTCACAGATCACAGCTGATCGCCAGAGGTCCCAGCAGGAGACACTTTGTGATCTGCTTCCCACAAGACATGGACAACCTCTTTACGATGAACCTGTCGATAACTGGAACATTTGAGACTATCTGAGGCAACACTGAGGGAGGTGTGGGAGATGCCGGTCACTTGTGACGTGCGGTAGCCATGTAGAGATGATACCCTTGATGGACTGAAGACTGGATCAACCATTAGGAGACCACGCCAGGTCATGTTCTCCTCACACATGCTTGTTATTGAGTATATTTGGTACTATTTCTATGCAATTATTTTTTGTTATAGTTGATGTTTTTTAAGTATTGCAGTTCCAATCCAGAGACGTCCGAGCTAGCTGCGCACTCCAAGGATGCGGAACAGTTCCGAATTTTGTCTCCTCGGTATGCACTGTCACTCAGAATTCTCTTTGGATCCACCTGAAGATTGATTATAGAAGAGCCGCCAGCTCCCCCGCCACGCCTGTTTTATCAAATACTTGCATTCTGCATTAAAGGGGTTTTCCGGGATTTTACTACTGATGACCTATCCTCAGGATAGATCATCAGTATCTGATCGGTGGGGGTCCGACACCCAGGACCCTCGCTGATCAGCTGTTTGAGAAGGCACCGGCACTCCCGTGAGCACCGCGGCCTTCTCTCAGCTTTTCCTAGGCCAGTGACGTCACGTTCATCGGTCACGTGGTCTGGGAGCAGCTCAGCCCCATTCAAGTGAATAGGACTAAGCACGATACTAAGCACAGCCGCTGTACGGTGCTGTGCTTGGTGAGCGGGGAGAAGGTAGCAGTGCTCACAGGATCGCCGGTACATTCTCAAACAGCTGATCGGTGGGGGTCCCAGGTGTCGGACCCCCACCGATCAGATACTGATGACCTATCCAGAGGATACGTCATCAGTAATAAAATCCTGGAAAACCCCTTTACATAACAATTCGGAAGCAGCTTTTCTCAGAACTCTGTGCTGTGCTCTGTTATTCCTCTTGGAAATGTATAAATGCATTGGGTGAGTACCATTTCCTTTGTCAATGAGGTGTGTTCCTGCAGTCTGGCACTGACCATTTTAGGCTCTGTAGGGACACGCCCTGTTTCATGATTTATTTCATGCCTTTCGAGCAGGAATAACGGAGGGACTGTGTTTTAAGAAGAGATGCTCCAGGATTGTTATTTCATAGAGGATACAAGTATTTACTGAAACAGACATGTCAGTATGGTATTCCCACGCATTTTCATGTGTTTTCTGTAAAGTTTGTACGGTTGGTTAGTACGTCCCATGAGAAGTTGCCGTTCCTCGGCCTCCATGTTACCTTCCTATATAATTGTATGTGCACAATAAGGTCACTTTAGTCTCCAGTGGTTGTGTTTTCAGGGGGCTGCCGATGACACGTATGTTATATTTAAAGGGTTATTCCCATATTAGACAATGGGGACCTATGTCGAGAACGGAGCCCCCAAAGTGAAGGAGGGCTCACTGCGCATGCGTAGCCGCCCTCCATTCATTTCTATGGGGCGGCGAAAATAGCCGAGCGCTGGCTCGGCTATTTCCGTCGGCTACATAGAAATGAATGGGAGTGGTGGCTCGCAGTGCACCTCCATTCACTTCTATGGGAGCAGCGGGGAGCTGCGCCTGGTGGTGGCTGGACCCCGGGGTCCTCCAGGCACAGCGCTCCCCGCTCCGTTCTTGATATAGGTGCGGGTCCCAGAGATGGGACCCGCACCTATCAGACAATGGGGTGATATCCTAGCGATATGCCCCCATTGTCTAAGATGGAAATACCCCTTTAAGCCTTTTCTGAGCCTGATCTAAAACCACGGTTCTCGGCCGTCCCGCCAGGTACTGAACTTGAGGTTTTCATATCCGCAGTGGGGCATGGCCTCAATGCCGTCTGCATTTTGCACTGGAAAACCAATAAACCATTTAAATGAGGCTGCTGGTTATTCTGTGTAATGGTTGTGGTGGATTCCTATACTATACTGCCAGATGTACCTTTGAGGGGGGAATAATTTTAAGGTCTTTGCGTTGGAAGAGGTTGTCTCAGGGATGGCAAAGAACATGTGTGCAGAGGTGGACGTGGCCCTTTCAGGTATGAAGAGATGCAGCTTCTCCATCGATAGGTCCATAAGGCTGTATTCGACCACGACTGCAGATCCACAAAATACAGATACCGGCCATGTGCCTCCTGCACTTTCCGCGGGTCCTGTTCACAATGGACAAGAATAGTACATGTTCTACGATTCGTGGAACGGCCACACATCCGTCTGCTGTCTACGTTTTTTCCAGAAATGAATGAGTCTGTGTGCAATATGCAAAAAATGCGGGGATTGAAAATCCAGTTGTGCAAATGTAGCCGGAAATGGAAATACATCGCTTCCGTTGGTAAGGGGTTGCCATCTTTTGTGATGGGACTGAACCAGAGCTGCTGGGTAACCGCACCTTCCACACAGATAACATGTAAGGCTTCATTCACATCTGCGCCAGTCATTACGTTCCTCTGCGCTGTCTGAGGAACGGGAAAATGGAATGCAAGCCATAAACTGACGGAGAGCCCCACCAATGCCCTCAACTGTAATGGGCTCCATTGGGTGGCCGTCATGGTGACTGTCATTTTACTGGACATGCTATCTGATGTTTTTGAGTGAATCTGCGGTGAGTGCCCCTCACAAATGTGATCAAAGCCTAACTCACTAAGGTTTGTCTTTCTCCACATTTTCCTCCTTGCCATGCAAAACAAGTCTGCGCCAGAGAAGAAGTCCAGAGAAACCTCTGTCTTTGACTGTATATGACATGTCCTATTGTTAGACCCCCCCAGGAACATGTCTGCATAGATGTATGAAGTATGTCGGTAGGTTTTATAAGTCTTTGTCACCAGGTCTATTACTCCTGTGCAGGTAAAGCAAAGCCTTGGAGTGTTTGATGGTAATGCTCCTCTCCTATGGCATTTAGGACCTGTTCACATCACACCATGGCTCTCTGCTGTCCATATATATGTCTGAATGTCTTTTATGCTCCCATTGTCTGATAGGGGCAGGTCACCTAAACGGAGAACAGAGCTGGGAAAGTATTGAAGGGTGCACTGCGCATGCCCAACTACCCTCCATTCATTTCTATGGGGCCGCCAAAAATAGGCAAGTACTGGCTCGGCTATTTCCATTGGCCCCATAGAAATGAATAGGAGCGGGGGCTGCGCATGCACGATGCACTCCCATTCACTTCTATGGGAGCAGTACTTCGTGGTGGACGGACCCCAGGAAATCCGGGGTCCTCCAGCAGCAACTCTCCCCGCGCCATTCTCGTTGCAGGTGTGTGTCCCAGAGGTGGGACCAGCATCTGTCAGACAATGGGGGCATATCCTAGCGATCTGCCCCCATTGTCTATGATGGGAATACCCCTTTAACTTAAAGGGGTTGTCTGATCTCAGTCAATGGGGGCATATTGCTCGGATCTATCCCCATTGTCTTATAGGTGCGGAGCCCCAAAAGTGGTGGAGGACGAGGGGGACGATTATGCGTGGTGCGCTCCCATTTATTTCTATGGGGAAAACGCTTGGTGGTCACTGGACCGGAGTCCTCGAGCCACCACTTTCCAGGGCTCTGTTCCCGATATAGAGGTGGGACCTGCACCTATAAGACAATGGGAGCATATCCTAGCGATATGCCCCCATTGTCTTATAGGAGCGGGTCCCACTGCTGGGACCCACATCTATATCGAGAACTGAGCCCCCAAAGTGAAGGAGGGCCTACTGTGCATGTGCAGCTGCCCTCCATTCATTTCTATGGGAGCAGCGGGGAGCTGCGCCTGGTGGTGGCCGGGCACTCTCCACTCTGTTCTCGATATAGGTGCGGGTCCCAGCGGACGATATGCCCAGACGATATATCCTAGCGATATGCCCCCATTGTCTAAGATGGGAGTACCCCTTTAAATTGGCCAAACGTAGTCTAAAAAAAAGTATACTTTAGACTGTGTTTGAACAAATTCACGTTGCCATGCTTCTTTGGAGGATAGAATATTGTAAAAGCTTGCTCATAGGTTTAATGCATATGTCCAAGAAATTTAGACAAGCCAAAATGACATACTTCTCGCCCCATTCTTCCCCAAAAACGTAATGTGAACAGGGCTCAAGGTGACATTCTATAGATAAGGAGGCCTCCCTGGATATCAGCTGGTCACCCCAGGTCCTCCACCTGAAATCTCTTACAGCCATCAACACATTTTCCCCGCAATAACCAGTACAGAGGAAATGTGTTTGTTATTGCCCATTCAGATGAAGGGACGACCATGAAATATTTATAACTGGGCCAAGTCCACCATTGCAGGAAGCGCGTTCTACACTCTTCCTAATAGGGTTCATCTATATGACCTAATAAACATATGGGCAAAGATGATGGCACCGAGGTAATGTGGATCTTCTGGTAATTCTACTTTAGATTCACCTGCAGATTTATGTAAGCCACGGTGACCCCTTATAAATTTCCAAAGGTTCTACCTAATACGAACCCCACTCTGCTACATCTGGTTATCTAGGGATAAGGGGAGATGATTCATAGATATTTGAGTTCAGATCTTTTGAGGGTCTTGTTCCTTTCTGGTTCTTCTTTTACTGAGAAGGAAACATTTCCGGTTTTGCAAATGATAAGTCCAGAAGATCATTACCAGGACGTTTTTTGAGGAAGTGGCGAGATCTAAGAAGTTGCCGGGAATTTGCTCCTTACACAATACCTTGTTGATGTGACGTAGGTGTATGACTCTTTCCTAACCTCTTAAGCAGCTGAAAGGCACAGAGAAGTGCCGGGGAGTCACGTGAGAGAGCACTTCTGCAGGATCAGACTGTTCTTCATGTTTCCACCACGTGCACTGAACTGTGGGGTGATCAAGGCACTCGCTTATCTTTGGCAGGGTACATTTTGTTTTGGCTGTGTTCACATGCTGCAGATTTGGTGCAAACATTTCTACAACTTAAAGGGAATGTGTCACCCGGGAATGACCTATTGTTGAAATCAAGTTTTTATGTTAAAAGGGTTTTCCAGGATTTTATAACTGATGACCTATCATAGTAACATAGTAACATAGTAACATAGTTTATAAGGCCAAAAAAAAGACATCTGTCCATCCAGTTCGACCTGTTTTCCTACAAGTTGATCCAGAGGAAGGCAAAAAACCCCTGTGCGGTAGAAGCCAATTTTCCTCACTTTAGGGGAAAAAATTCCTTCCCGACTCCAATCAGGCAATCAGAATTACTCCCTGGATCAACGACCCCTCTCTAGTAACTATACCCTGTAATATTATTACCCTCCAAAAATACATCCAGGCCCTTCTTGAACTCTTTTAGTGAACTTACCATCACCACCTCCTCAGGCAGAGAGTTCCATAGTCTCACTGCTCTTACCGTAAAGAATCCTCTTCTATGTTTGTGTACAAACCTTCTTTCCTCCAGACGCAGAGGATGTCCCCTCGTCATGGTTACTGTCCTTGGGATAAAGAGATCATGGGAGAGATCTCTGTACTGACCCCTGATATATTTATACATAGTTATTAGATCTCCCCTCAGTCGTCTTTTTTCTAAAGTGAATAACCCTAATTTTGATAATCTTTCTGGGTACTGTAGTCCACCCATTCCAGCTATGACTTTAGTTGCCCTCCTCTGAACCCTCTCCAGCTCTTCTATGTCTGCCTTGTTCACAGGAGCCCAGAACTGCACACAGTACTCCATGTGCGGTCTGACTAGTGATTTGTAAAGTGGCAGGACTATGTTCTCATCACGGGCATCTATGCCCCCTTTGATGCAACCCATTATCTTATTGGCCTTGGCAGCAGCTGTCTGACACTGGTTTCTGCTGCTTAGTTTGCTGTTCACTAAAATTCCTAGGTCCTTTTCCATGTCAGAGTTACCCAATGTTTTACCATTTAGTATGTACTGGTGACTTGCATTATTCCTTCCCATATGCATAACCTTACATTTGTCAGTGTTAAACCTCATCTGCCACTTCTCTGCCCAAGCCTCCAGTCTATCCAGATCCATCTGTAGCAGTGCACTGTCCTCTTCTGTGTTAATTACTTTACACAGTTTAGTGTCATCTGCAAAAATTGATATTTTACTGTGCAAGCCTTCTACAAGATCATTAATAAATATATTGAAGAGAATAGGGCCCAATACTGACCCCTGTGGTACCCCACTAGTGACAGTGACCCAATCTGAGTATGTACCATTAATAACCACCCTCTGTTTTCTATCACTGAGCCATTTACTTACCCACATACAGACATTTTCTCCAAGGCCAAGCATTCTCATTTTATATACTAACCTTTTATGTGGTACCGTGTCAAATGCTTTGGAGAAGTCCAGATATACGACATCCATTGATTCCCCGCGGTCAAGTCTAGAACTTACCTCCTCATAGAAACTGATTAAATTGGTTTGACACGACCGATCCCTCATGAAGCCATGCTGATATGGAGTTATTTGCTTATTTTCATTGAGGTACTCCAAGATAGCATCTCTTAGAAAACCTTCAAACAGTTTACCCACTACAGATGTTAAACTTACCGGCCTATAGTTCCCGGGCTCTGTTTTTGGACCCTTTTTGAATATTGGCACCACATTTGCTATGCGCCAATCCTGTGGAACACTCCCCGTCAGTATAGAGTCCTTAAATATCAAGTATAAGGGTCTGGCAATGACATTACTTAATTCTCTTAGGATACGTGGGTGTATGCCATCCGGTCCTGGCGATTTGTCTATTTTAATATTTTTAAGACGCCCCAGTACTTCTTCCTGGGTCAGACAGGACACTTTTAAAGGGGAATTCACTTTTATATTCTGCATTTCATCTGACAGTTTATTTTCCTCAGTGAATACAGTGGATAAAAAAATATTTAAGAGTTTTGCTTTCTCCTCATCGCTCTCTGCTACTCCCCCCTCACTACTCTGTGAGGATAGGTGATCAGTATCTGATTGGTGGGAGTCCGACACCCGGCACCCTAGCTGATCAGCTTTTTGAGAACGCTCCTGTGCTCACCAAGCACAGCGCCGTACGTTGTATAGCGGTTGTGCTTGGCATCGCACTCAGCCCCATTCACTTCTATGGGGCTAAGCTGCTCCTAGGCCACTGCAAGCGCCGGTACCTTCTTAAACAGCTGAACGGCAGAGGTCCCGGGTGTTGGACCCCCACCGATCAGATACTGAGGACCTATCCAGTGAATAGGTCATCTGTATTAAAGTCTCGGAAAACCCCTTTAAGAATTTTTGGTGATGTCCTTTTTAGTTTTCCATGTCAAACCTATCTACTCCCTGCACAATGACAGGTCACAGAGCATGCCTACAAACCTCTCCAATAGAAGTCAATGAGATCCCCTCTAGACTGTCCTGTCTATGGCCCATGGTGGCTTCCATAAATTATATCTCTAAATGCTGTTAACAGCAGCTCAGGAAACATGGCCGCCCCCATAATCATGTCATAGTTAACAAAGTATTCCATATATGCCATATTGAGATTTCCTGTGACCCTTTCATGTTCACATACAGGTATTAGTGGTGCAGCAGTCATGTTATGTTCAGTCTGCAGTTATGGGCATGTCTACTTTTTCACCCCATTTTGTCTTAGATACAACATTATGTGAAGATTGATTTCCCAATATATCTCAATTTTCTGCCACTGAGCTCCAAATCCTTGTATAAACTGAAGCAATGAAATGCTTGCTGCTTGCTTCCTGCAGCCACCACTAGGGGGAGTTTAGGAGATAATTGCATACTGGTTTATTACTAGGTTTAATGTATAAATGAAATGTAGTAAGTTCCAAGGGTTAACTTATCCCCCTATCCACACAATAGAGGATAAATGTCTGACTGATGAGGGCTCTGACCATTGGACCCCCTCCAATCACAAGAACAAGGGTCCTTTGCCCCCTTTATGAATGGAGCGTGTGCTGCAGCTTCATTTATCTCTGAGACTTCTGGAGCTGGCTGAGCACTGTAGTTGGCTGTCTTCAGCAGTCCCAAAGAGATGAATGGAGCGGGTATAATTAAAAATGTATATAGCCACTGAGTTATTCAATAAAATTTATCTGTATAGCGCCACCTGCTGTTCTTTTCCTTATTTCTCTGTCCACGTAAATGCTTAGTACGATACTTTATGTTGCCAACCTATTTTCTGTTAGACGCTGTGGCAGGGAGAGAACTGCAGAAAGGATATACCCCTTCAGCTGTGATAGGGAGAGAACTGCAGCAGAAAGGGCACACCCTCTGAGCTGCCAGCCTGAAATAAATTTAACAGAGCAACCGGATCAATGAATGGGGAGATCTCTGGATCCATGTAAGGTAAAAAAAAAAAAAAAGATTGTCATGTACAGTCGTGGCCAAAAGTTTTGAGACTGACATATTTTGCTGCTTCAGTGTTTTTGGATATTTTGGTTGGATGTTTCTATGGTATACTGAAGGACAATCATAAGTATTTCATACGTTTTAGTCTAGAAAAAGAAGGGACAACACTGGAAATATTCACATATGTACTTATATATATTTACATAAACTTGATGTTTTTTTCAAGAAAAGTAAAAAAGTTATGAAATGCTTATAGGTGACAAAAAGATCCAAAAACACAGGCGCAGCAAACCTTGTGAAAACCAAAATTTGTGTCCGTCTCAACATTTTTGGCCATGACTGTACTATATGATGTCTGATTTTAATATTTTACATTAAAGGGGTTTTCCGGCATCTTACTACTGATGACCTATCGACACCCCGATTAGCTGTTTGAGAAGGCTCCAGCGCTTCCGTGAGTGCCGCAGCCTTCTGTTAGCTTTTCCTAGGCCAGTGACGTCACGTTTATAGGTCAAGTGGCCTAGGAGCATCTCAGCCCTATTCAAGTGAATGGGGCTGAGCACGATACCAAGCACAGTCACTATACAATATACAACGCTGTGCTTGGTGAGCGGGGAGAAGGTAGCAGCACTCACAGGAGCACCGGTACCTTCTCAAACAGCTGATCGGCGGGGGTCCCGGGTGTTGGACCCCCACCAATCAGATACTGATGACCTATCCCGAGGATAGGTCATCAGTAGTAAAAACCTGGAAAAACCCATTTAATCTCGGGATAAACCCTTTAAAGGAGTATTCCCATCTCACAAATGTAGTTTGTATAGTTAGATATAGCCATACCAATATTATTACTAATAGAATGTAATTATATAAAATGTACCGTTTAGAAGATTTGCCCATTTGTATATCCATTGTCCCACACACATCAGTCAGGCCGTTGCCCCTGGTTACGACCACAGCAGCCATGTAGTAGTGGTGACCGGCTTGCTCCTTTTCAAACCCGCTCTGAGGTAACTGCTGTATTGTGAACGCACATTGCATGAGCATGTGGAGACACATCTTAGGGTTGTAGAATTTTTGTCTGCGCTTCCAAAACGCAGAGAAACGGTTCCTGTTCCAAGATCAATTAATCTCTATGGAACAGGATCTGTTTATAAAGTCTGTGTTTTGGACGGATCCTGACCATTGCGTTTTGGACTGGTAGCGTCCAAAACACAGATGTGAAAGATCCCTAAGATGTGTCTCCACATGCTCATGCAATGTGCGTTCACAATACAGCAGTTACCTCAGAGCGGGTTTGAGCAACAGCAAGCCGGCCACCACTACTACATGGCCACGGTGGTCGTAACTAAGGGCAACGGCCTGACTGATGTGTGTGGGACAATGCCTATACAAATAGGTGAATCTTCTAAACGGTACGTTTTATATAAATACATTCTATTAGTAATAATATTGGTATGGCTATATCTAACTATACAGACTACATTTGTGAGATGGGAATACCCCTTTAAGTTTTTGGACAACCCCTTTATCTCCATGGTTTTCCATGGCGCTAAGTATCAGAAAACGGAGATGCAATCCCTGTTAGGGCTCATGCACACTAACATATTTTTATTCCGCATCCGATCCGCATTTTTTGCAAGACGGATACGGACCGGCAATTTGCATACCGCAAAAACAGCTACTGCCGCGTGCATTAGAAAATGAATCGGCGCAAAATTTTGGATGTGTTTAGGGTGCGCCCCCATGGGGACTATACGCTGTGGATTTGTGCGTGCCGCAGATCTGCAGCGTTTCACAATAGCAGCACAGTGAATGAAGTTGTAAGAAATCTCATCATCCTCTGTGGAAAAAAAATCTGCAATGACCTGCGGTGCAGCATACGGTGAACTCCTTGGCAAATCTGCAGATTCAATCCTGATTTTGCAACAGAAATCCCCCCCCCCCGTTTGACTGTTCTGCGGTTTATTTACGCTTTTTTTTTCCCCATTGATGTCAATTGGGGGATGGGGGGGGATAAGCTGAAAATATATGTTTTTTTTTTTTTAAAGTAAGTGGGATATATTAAAAAAAATCTAACTGCTGCTATAAATTGTTGCATATATTTGCCTACATGAAAGCCTGTATGGCGGCACTATATGGATGGTAGAGCCCTAGTTGCGCCACCCTTGTCCTCGGGCTGTGCCTGGTATTGCAGGTCAGCTGCACTGAGGAGCCCTTCATGACTGTTACCGCTCCTGAGGCAATCCAGTCATCCATCCCAAGTCTGCGCAGAGTGTCTACAGAGGAAAGACTTGAAGGAGACAAAGGAGGTCTTTGTTTTTGAGCAGTGGAGCGGGTTACACAGCTGCCGGGAAGAACACATTGGTAATAAGATGTGCGGAGATGTAAAGGAGTAAATGTAAAGGAGTTCTGGGCACATTACATGCTATGCCCATCAGTGCCCACTCTCATGCCTGATAGAAAGGGTTACTATAGGAATAATTAGCTGGATTGTAGGATATTTCTATCCATGTAGCATATTGATGGGGGGGTGTCACCTGTGAAAATGTGTGACTGCCCAGTGATTGGCGCCATATGTCACCCAACCTTAATTCGGGATTGTTCCTCTTCGTGCTGTATGTCAGGGTTGTAGCGTTGTGGAGGTCTGTCATGTACAAGTAGGGCGGGATATTCCCAGTTCTAGTCTGAAGGGTCCCCAAGGGCCCACCCTTTACCACAGAGAGAGGGCGGACGGAGCAATGATCCTGAAAATTGGCACATCTGTATGATTTGCTTTTTTATTTTCTGCTTCGTGAACTTTTATTTGCAAATCCGGACCCTCTGCACCCACCCCCCACCTTAACCTCCTTATCTTCTCCTCCTGAGACCCCTTTTCGGTGACTGATCGTCCACTCCTTCCAAGATAATCTGTAATTTGGGTTTTGCAAATGAAGAGCTGCAGTTAATGGAGAACATAAGCATCATTATGCATTAGGAAAGCTGGGAAGTAGAGTGTTAAATCGAAGGCACTTCTCCTAACTAGATGAGGGGCAGTGAGGGCGTCATGATCCAGGAGGAGGTAGAATATTCAGCATTTTATAAGGAGTGGGGGGCTCGCTGAATGGTGGGTGTAATGTTTCTGCTTCCTGCTGTTACTGGTTTGATTTATCCCTAATGAGTTCTCAGCACATGAATGATCACAGCTCTCCTAGGAGCCTGCCCCATAATGCCGCATCCTGGGGCTCCCAGACGCCTCCCTGAAGCTGGCGGGATGGATACAGCTCCAGCTGCACCGTACAGCTATATACACAACACCGGCTCTACCGCCGGTGTATCTCAACACCGCTATATACACACTACATACTGCTAGTGTATCACAACCGTGCTATATACACACTACATACCGGTAGTGTACCACAACACCGCTGTACAACCATCTACAATGTACCACAACACTGCTATATACACATTACATACCGCTAGTATACCACAACACAGCTATATACACACTATATACCCCTATTGTGTTACACCACTCTATTCACAGTACCTACTGCTAGTGTACCACAACACCACCATATACCACTAGTGTACCACAATGTCGCTGTACACACTCCTAATCTACCGCCAGTGTACCACAATACTGTTACACTACATACTGCTAGTGTACCACAGCACTTCTGTACAAACATCATACTGCTAGTGTATCACAACACCGCTATATACACACTATATATCGCTAGTGTACCACAACATCGCTGTACACACAACTCCTTATCTACTGCCAGTGTACTACAATACTGCTATATACACACTACATACCGCTAGTGTACCTCAACACTGCTATATACACAATTCCTAATCTGAAGCTGGGAGGATGGATACAGCTCCAGCTGCACCGTACAGCTATATACACAACTCCGCTTGTGTATCACAACACTGCTTCATACGCATTATATACCACTAGTGTACCACAAGACCGCAGTATACACAGCTCCTAATCTACCGCCAGTGCACCACAATACTGCTATATACACACTACATACCGCTACTGTACTACAACACCGCTTTACAAACTACATATCGCTAGTATACCACAACACCGCTATATACACAATTCCTAATTTTAAACTGGCAGGATTGATACAGCTCCAGCTAGACCGTAAAGCTATATACAAAACACTGCTACATAAAGTACCTACCGCTAGTATACTACAACACCGCTATATACACAGTACCTATCGCTAATTTACCACACCAGCACTATATACACAGTACCTACAGCTAATGCCCCAGGACACTGCTATATACACATTACTCACCACCAGTGTAACACAACACCGCTATAGACACGCTACTAATCTATTACTAGTGTACCATAACACTGCCCTAACCTAGTATATCGCACCACCACTATATACACAGTACCTACCGCTAATGCCCCACAACATTGCTGTGTACACGCTACTGATTGCTAGTGTACCGCAACACCACTAGAAATATAAAGAACCTATTGCTAGTTTAGGGCTCATGCACACGACCGTATGCATTTTACGGTATGCAAAACACGGAGCCTTTAACCGGAATGCCACCGTATACACAGCATACCTAGTCTTGCTGTACAAAGATATCACCGTACAGGGCGTAACTACCATAGCGGCAGACCATGCGACTGCTATGGGGCCCAGGACAAGAGGGGCCCAGTCTTAGTTGGGATCATCCCCTCTTCTACTGGAGGTGAAAACTTGGTCAGGACTCTATCCTCTAAAAGAACAACTTTTAGCAAATAAGCAGTGGAAGAATGGCCCAAGGGTCATTGAAAGGGGTTTAGGCAGAAACCCTTTTGTCCTGGGGGGGATGTTGGGGCCTGGTTTAATCCTTGCTATGGGGCACTTACTTCTCTATGTACGCCAATGCTACCGTATACTCGTGTGTCTTCTCCTATAGATATGCACAGTATACTACAGCACCACTACGTGCCTGATATGTCCACAGTATTGGACCTTTTTTTTCCGATAAATGTAAAAAACATGTTGATGCACATATTACTGGTAAATCCTTAAAGGGGTTGTACCACGAAATATATTCTACAGTTTTCAAACCAGCACCTGGATCTGAACACTTTTGTAATTGCATGTAATTAAAAATTTTGTATAGTTACAGAGTTATTCAGTAAAATCTATCTGTATAGTGCCACTTAATTTCTTATTTCTCTGACCTGCTCACTGAGAAGGCCGCACATGCTCCGTTTCATCTTTCAACTGCCTTTTGAGCTGTGATAGGAGGAGCTGAGACACGCCCCCTTAGCTGCAGAAGAAAAGACACTCCCATGAGCTGCCAGCTTGATATAAATCTAGCAGAGCAATGAATGGGGAGATCTCTGGATCCATGTGAGGATCCAGAGATCTTAACAGGCTTAGGCCTCTTTCACACTAGCGTTAGTACGGATCCGGCGGGTCCCTTCACCCGCCGGATCCGTACTGAGTAATACAACCTTGTGGATCCGTAATTCCAGATCCGGTTGTATTAGCGTTTAAACGGATCCGGAATAACCTCTATTGAAAGTCAATGGAGGACGGATCCGTTTACAAGTGTGTCCACACCTAACGGATCCGTCCCCATTGACTTGCATTGGGGGTCATTCCGGATCCGTTTAGGTGCGGATAACTAGTACGGAGAGCAAACCGCAACATGTTGCGGTTTGCTCTCCGGTCTGAAGACTGAACGGAATGCTTTCAGGAGCATTCCGTTGTCTTCAGTTCAGTTTTGTCCCCATTGACAATGAATGGGGACAAAACGGAAGCGTTTTATTCCGGTATTGAGCCCCTATGACGGAGCTCAATACCGGAATTCCATAACGCTAGTGTGAAAGTAGCCTTAAAGGGGTTGTGTCACTTCAGCAAATGACATTTATCATGTAGAGAAAGTTAATACAAAGCACTTACTAATGTATTGTGATTGTCCATATTTCTTACTTTACTGGCTGGATTCATTTTTCCATCACATTATACACTACTCGTTTCCATGGTTACAGACCACCCTGCAATCCATCAGAGTTGACCGTTTTTGCACAAGTGCCTTGTATTAACTTTATCTACATGATAAATGCTGTTTGCTGAAGGGAGACAACCCCTTTAAATTACACTCAAAATTTACGCTGGCAATTACGTAATATAGATTTTAGCATCTAACAAACGAGTTGCGAAAAAATAATTGAGAGGTATGTGCTGCTGAGTAAATTTTTACACCAGTGGACTTTGTCCTGACAACAGTGTATGATCCACCAGTCTTCCAGGATCTTATTACTAATAACCTATCCTCAGGATAGGTCATCAGTATCTGATCGGTGAGGGTCTGACATCCGGAACCCCTGCTGATCAGCTGTTTGAGAAGGAACCGGCGCTCCTGTGAGTGCCAAGACCTTCTCTTAGCTTTTCCTAGCCAGTGACGTCACGTTCATCGGTCACGTGGCTTAGAAGCGGCTCAGCCCCATTCAAGTGAATGGAGCTGAGCGCGATACCAAGCATAGCCACTATACGATGTATGGCGCTGTGCTTGGTAAGCTGCGAGAAGGTAGCGGTGCTCACAGGAGCGCCGGTACCTTCTCAAACAGCTGATCGGTGGGGGTCCCAGGTGTCGGACCCCCACCGATCAGATACTGATGACCTATCCTGAGGATAGGTCATCAGTAGTAAAATCCTGGAAAACCCCTTTAAGAAATTTCCTCCAAAGTTGAAACACTAATTGGGAATAGGCTTCTCCCTGCTCTGCCGGACTTGATTGACAGATAAATGCAAATGAGGGTGAGACCCGTCAAGCCGAGAGGCGTGGGGAACAGGTGCACCGTGAACGCCTCCCTCCTGGTGCTGAAACTACTTACCTCCGTCCATGAGTCCTTTATTGCTCCCGTTTAGTGGGAGCAGGGTTGCAGTAACCAGCTCCGTCCACTACACAATGGATAGAGCTGTGTCGTTCCGACAACACCTGACTGGTGGAGATGCGAGGTGTCAGACACCCTCTGATCAGATAGTGATGTCCTATCCTGAGACTAGGCCACCACTTATAAAATCCTGGACAACCCCTTTAAACTAGCCATACACATAAGATTAAAGTCGGACGAAATGACCAATCTCGGATATTTCTTTTAATAAATGTTTGGAAAAAAAATTGACTTTTATCTTCCAAAAATGTACCGTAATCAATCAGGACGGAAAATTGGATAGCTGAAGGACCAGGAGCCATATTTCATCATGCTTATTTATTTAAAATATTTTATCTTACAAATATTTTCTGTACATTGCGTTCGTCGCTCACTTATTTACACAGACCGTCCGGGTGGAGAAAGTCCTGTAGTGCTAACGGAAGAGCACCGTCCCCTGTATATCCCTGTGGTCCTCTGGGCACATCCATGTGTTGGTAGCAAGCTGGAACGATGAGATCCCAAATTTTATTGCAGACTGAAAGTTCAAACACAGATTTTGCCCGACCCCAGGCTTGAGGTAAACATGTATACAGGTATAAAACCATCCCTGTTTTTGTTACTTTGTTGCTTTTTTTAATACATTAAATGTGGAAATTTTTGAAAACAAAATTTGTTTTTGCATCTGCTTTCCATTCTTGCAGTCAGAATAATTCATACTTCTTCCTGCAGGCAGATTACGTATATGTGCGTACACCTAGTATGTTACATTTTTTATAGTTATGTTCACATGTTTTCCAGGTCATATATAGATAAAATCTACATAAACACAGAGAAACTGTGTGAAGGTTTTGCACTGTGTATACGCTACTGGTCCTGAATCTTCTATAATCCAGAGCTGGATTCATGGTTCTGTATGATGACCACAGACATCAAATGAAGCCCGTAATTCAGCAGGACTGGGCGTCACTCTGATGGGTTTTGGGGTGTTCAGACTCTCCCCTGACGTTAAGGCCTCTTTCACACAGTCAGTATTTTGCATCAGTATTTGTAAGCCGAAAGTAGGAGTGGGTCCAAAACACAGAAGAGGTAAAAATTATTTCCATTAGGGCTCATGCACACGGCCGCTGCCGGCCCGTGGCCGTGTTGCGGCCCGCATATGCCGGGTCCGCAATACATGGGCACCGGCCGTGTGCACCCCCCATCACGGATCGCAGACCCATTCACTTGAATGGGTCCGCAATTCCGGAGATGCGGAACGGAGGCACGGATCGGAACACCACGGAAGCACTACAAATGCAAAATACTGACCGTGCAAAAGAGGCCTAAGGGAAAGACGGGTCCAGCATGTTGAATTTCAGCTTGTTCAGTAATTTATTCTCAAGGGAGATAAGTCACCCCTCTCTTTTAGGCACACAAGCATGCTAGGCCAAGTGTGCATGTGTATGGGGAGAATCGGAAGTAATAGCTAGTTGAATAAGCTATTGAAGGTTTATGGCCACCTTAACCTGTCCCACTGAATTACAGAGGCTAAGCCGAGCTGTAAGTGGCTTGCTAGTTGACAAGCTCTTGACTGATTTCAATAGCAACTAGCAGAATTGTGAATGCAGCTCTGGACTATAATACAGAATATAACTTCAGCATGAAATATGTAACTCAAGTTACTGAACAAGTATAGATTGTACCTTTATATACTCTAAAATGATGCTTACTGGTGAACATACGCGGTAATGCTGCGTTGTTAAAGCATCCGTCTTATGGCGTACACAATGACATTGGGACATTTCCTGTATATTTGGATCATTTCATTGGTACGGTAATTTATCCGGCGTAGCTATGTCTATTTTATAACGTGGAAGATGCAATGTAGGCACTGCTGTAGGTCAGGCCTTGTGCCAAACGTATGCAGTCACACTTGTCTTCCCTGCTTTGCTCCAGAGTAGTAGTTATGCATCAGAAGATATAGTCCATGTCGTTGGCTTGAAATGCGTCGCTTTCACTGTCATGGATAAGTACCAGGCTGCTCTCGAGGGGCCTGCCTATGT
The DNA here is from genome assembly GCA_900303285.1 of Rhinella marina. Taxonomy (NCBI): domain Eukaryota; kingdom Metazoa; phylum Chordata; class Amphibia; order Anura; family Bufonidae; genus Rhinella; species Rhinella marina. The sequence goes on along the minus strand of ONZH01012013.1, from coordinate 305,007 downwards.
TGAAGGTGCTACGATAGTGGCATCAGTGGACACTACAGGAGGTCATAGGCCCCAGCGGTTGTTGGGGGTGGTGCGGTTCTAGCAGTAGAGCTGTAGTAGTAGGGAGAACCTAGAAAGTGATTGGGATAGGTGTTAATACGGTAACTAGTAACTTCACTGAAAAACAAGGATGAACAGTCCAATCCACATCATATCAAGACTGGAAGGTATGTGGTATTGCATCTCAGCCCTATTTATTTGAAAATGGTGAGCTGTAATACCAAACACAGTCCATGGTGGCGCTGTATATAAAAATAAAATAAAAAATAGCAGATTTTTTAAAATTTTTCTAACCCCAGAAAAATGCTAGTAAATTAGTTCTTTGTTGTGATGTCTCATATTACACATAGCTGCTAATTTGGACTCATCGTGTTGGTGCAATCCTTCTAATTTCATGTGTAGTGGCGAGCGATGGCCGCTGCAAGCAGCAAGAGATGTCAAGTATGATTGTACACGGCTGAAAACAATATCTCTTTTGTGAATGAGCGCAAAGAAAATCCTATTATATTTAATGTACTCACTTAGTAAGCTGGAGCCGGGGAACCGCCAACTGTCTCCATATGCTGCGTAGGCCCCATGGCTATAAGTATTACCGGAGTAATCGCTTCCTGGTGAGAGAACAAGAACTGTCAGCTCAGATGGAACAAAAGTAGTAACATCTCACATCTTCATAGCCCGCTCCTGCACACCGCGCACATCCAGAGCACCGCAAATTATTACCCCATACAGAATCAGATGTGACCATCTACAAAGATGGAGCACCTCTCTACCCCCCCCATCATTTACAGGCTATAGCCAGGATGGAGGCGCCCATACCAACTAAATTAGATTTATAATATACCGCCATGTCGCTTGCTGCACAACGATCACCATTTTATTAAATTATTGCATCAACCCAGATCCTACCAGGACATTTCTCAAATTTATAGAAGTGAATACGTCAGGAAGATGCATATTTTTAAAGAGGTTTTACAGGACTCGAAAAAAAACATGGCTGCCAGCACCTCACCTCTTCATGGCTGGGCCTGGTATTGCAGCTCCATAGAAGTAATTGAGCTGTAATACCAGGCAGAACCTGTGGAAAGGGATGGTGCTGTTGAAAGCAGCCATGTCTTGTGGTTGTTCCTGGACCTGAATACATTTGCTTTTTGTGTGTAACTAAAAATTCATTATAGCCACTGAGATATATTCAAGGAAATGTATCTGTATAGTGCCACCTGCTGTTTGTTTTTTCTAATCTCTCTGTCCACCTTAGGACGCACATGCTCATTTCCATCCTTCAACTGGCACCAGTCATATCTACTACTGTTAGAAGATGTGACAATTACGAGACACTTCCTCTGAGCTGTGATCCGGAGAGAGTTGCAGCAGAAAGGATACGCCCCCTTAGCTACCAGTTTGAAATAAGTCTAGCAGAGCTATTGGAGCAATGGATAGGGAGATCTCTGGATCCATGTGAGGTACAGGGCTGGTTCTAGCTTTGTTAGAAAGAGATTATTATGTGCTATATGATGTCTGATTTTCACATTAATCCTTGGAGAACCCCTTCAAGTATCACAGAGGCCAAATTAAAAAGCTCCGAAGAGCATCTTACATTTCCTTCAATTTCTGATTGGTTTACACCCACATGGGCCACACAGTGCCAGTTGTGGGCAGGATATGGATGCAGCATGTTATGTGACAACCAACTCCTAACTAAGGCTGGACAAATGCTCATTTGACTAACTACTACGATCCCTCATACACATAGACATTTGGCTCAGCATGCATGTATTCTAATTGGAGAAATGGAAGAAAGTCTCTGCCGGACAACTCTGGTGGTGACTTATCTCTCCTGAAAACCAGAGGACTGGACATGTTAAAATCCAACAACCCCAGGGGAGGACTGGCCATAAACCCTACAGGGAAATTTCCTGGTGGGCCGATGCCCAGAGGGAAAGCATTCCTCTCAGCATTCATTTAGGCAATATTTTGTGCTGCACTGTGGTATCTGGGGCCACTTTTAGTTTTTTTTTTTTCTAGGGTCACTTCCTAGTCCGCCAGGGGTGGGTTGGCCATAGACCCTACAGGGAAATTTCCTGGTGGGCCGATGCCCCAGAGGGCCACCCAAGATCTCTTGATGGCCGCAGGCCAGGTACATAATGATCTGATGCTCAATGGCCGCCCTCCGGAATTCAACTGTATTACAGTCCTCATGACGGTGATACAGTTGAATACTGTGATGAGGATGGCAGTACTTTGTACTGTCTTGTGGTATTCTGTGCTGCACGGTATTGCAGGCCTCGTATACTTCGGTTGTCCTGCTCTACTTGGTCCGTCTTCTGTCGATTTGAACCCACCTACAACATGGGGCCACTTTAAGTTCCCAATCCATCCCTGCAGTCCGCCCCTGAACATCCCGATCCTTCTTTCCCTCCACATCTGTTTCCGGAGGAGTGTTGGGACACCCCCGTACCTTACACGTTAGATGGTTGGCAAGTCCATGGGTTCAGCCGGCACTAATCTTATGTGAATGGTCAGCTTAAGACTGGCCGTACACAATACAGTCTTTAGACCTAGTGGGTTTACTGGGCTGAGAAATCCATCTGGTAGGGTGACCACCAGATACGTTGATTTTCCAACATCTAGTCATCTTGCGATGACCCGTTCCATCCCTTCTTGTTCCGGTAGAGCCCCGTACATAGAGGGGACCCTGACAATGGAAGACATCTCCCCGATCCTAGGTGTCAGTGAGATCTCTCGCCATTGACTTTACAAAGTGCTATGTCTGAACCTCACAGACAGTGAATTCATGGTAGTGCCAGTCTGCAGGGTAGATGAAATGAGTAAACGAGTCCCAGGCCTGACATTATTATCCCAGCATTTCGGGGGCGTTCTTTATTCCCGCTACCGGATCATTTGCCCGCTTTGTAGCATGTATGGGCATGTAGATTACAGGCTGTTGGGAACAAATCCGTCTCTCGCACACACAGTTAAAATATAACTGCTCTTTTTTATTTATCTTGACCAATCTCATTTCACGCTCCAGGAGAGGAAGGAGGGTGTGCACGCGGGTGTGGGGAGGGGGGCAGAAGTACTTTATATTTTTAACGCTGCATTAAGCGCGTCTCCGTGGTAACACAGTAACACGCTGGCTCAGCAGGTTCCGGAGCTGTGAGCGGAGTGGGTGAGGGACCTGGGGTTCTGCATTTCTCTTTTCATTTAAATGTACCTGTAAAAGGTCAACTGGGGTCAACCCTTCTCCGAAAACAAAAATTTATAAACTGTGCAGTCTTGGGCAGGTTTACACATATGTCTTATCCATGGGAACACATTAACAGCGCTGGGAAGTGACACCGTAGAGGAATGGGATCCAAAAGGAAATCAAGCTTTTGGATATGCAATAAACCCCTTTTATTAACATTAAAGTCAATGGATGACAGATTGAGGCAAGTGATGCACTAAAAGCAACCATTACCATTACAGATTTCCAGTCATCTATTCTGTCCCTACATAGGAAAATATGGCATTTGGGACCTTTCTTTGGGTATCTCACCTCTCACCTAATTTTGCCTTATTCATTTGATGCACTGGGCTGCAGAGGCCTAGTTTAAAGGAGACCACACACCTTAAAGGGGTTACCCTTACCTTGGGGCTGAGCTGCAATACCAAGCACGGACACTATATGGCGCTGTGCTTGGAAAGCTGCCAGTAGCTTGTATCAGAGCTCCAGTGAGTGCCGCGGCTCCCAGAAACAGCTGATCGACAGTTGTACCGGTACTTGGACCCCGCCAATGTGATAATGATGACCTATCCTGAGGATCAGTCATCATTATCTTTTCCAGGATAACCCCTTTAAATAGATGTCAGCCTAACGGTCCTTCAGTCAGAAATTATTCCTCCTGACCCCCCCCCACCTCCACCATTACACATATACTCTCATTTTGGCCAAAGATGCATGTGTTCTGAATGGGTAGAAAGCTGTAAGCCACTCCCAGACGGCTTATCTAAGAGAAAACAAGATTGGGCATGTAAAATTCAGCCTGCTTGATCCTTCTTTCCTACATCATCTGTCAGGCAAGAATCAGGACACTCCCATATATCTCAAACTGTCAGTCGGCCTTGCCAAAATTGGTTAAGTTGGCCAATGTTAATCTAATGTGTATGGCCATCCTGATGCAATATATGTTTCCATAGTAAACATTCTTATATGACAGAGAATAAACTTTTGCGCCCCCTTAAGGGCCCAAGAGCAACTGCACCCACTGCATCCAATGTAGCTACTCCACTGCTGCAGACATGGCAGTGATCAGAGCTGGGGTTGGCATCGTCGTGATGGCACTGTGTGACCTTTTTACCTTTTAAAAAACTTTGATGTTAGTTAGTATTGAGCGAATCAAAGTTCACGAAGTGGACTTCGATCCGAAATTAAGGAAAAATTTGATGCTGGGGGGGGCCACTCCAGAACTCAACTGTATTACTGTCCTCCAGAACTCAACTGTATTACTGTCCTCATGACGGTGATACAGTTGAATTCTGTGGTGAGGATGGCAGTATTTTGTGCTGCACTGTGGTATTTGGTTCTGCTGGGGCGGTATTCTGTGCTGCACGGTATTGCAGGACTCGTCTACTTCGGTTGTCCCTTTCTACTTGTTTTGGTCCGTCTTCTGTCAATTTGAACCCACCTACAAAGAAGATCCCCAACAAAATCTTGTGCGCGGTGGTGCATGATGTCACCAAGCCGGCCAACATGATGACGTCATCAAGTGCTGTGCTGGATCTTCAAGCAATATGGCCGCAGTGGCCTCTTCCCAATCAAATGGATGAGGTAAGTATGATTTCATTTTTTTTTTAACTAGCAAACACTAAAATGCTTTAATATGGATCTCGGCAATGAACACGGCATCAGAGGGGTTCAATGACGGGGGAGTCTCGCAATCGCCATTCCCTGTCATTACAACCGCTATTTACAAAGAAATTTGTAAAATTCAGCAAAGCAGCCGAATCGAATTTTAGAGAACTTCTCTAATTTCTCATGTTAGACATTAAGCATTGGTGCCATATTACTCTGAAACCTTGGCCAATCCTTCTGCTTCATAAGACCACAGCTGTCTATATTACAGGGCAGCGTGAGCTTGATTACTTACCGGCCACCATTCCAGCAATCGCAGATGAGGCGTAGTTTCCTTGCCCACTGGGTATGTGCGGAGGGTAACCTGGCAACGTGGATCCTACAACATCGCGTCCTGTTAAGGAATTGAAAGTGATCAATATGACGTATTCCCCCAAATCACAGTAAGGTTAGAAGGTGGACACTGGATCCCGGTGTGGCTATAGGCACAAGGATATACAGTACGTCTATGCAGGGGATTTGGCGCTCAAGAAAACAAAGTACCAACGACTTTAAGGATTTCTTATGAATGGAATCAGCACAGCATTTTGGACCTAAAAATGATGTGGTGCTAAACGATGGAGATTTACTTAGAAGGACGTTACACAGCAGCATTTTAATGTTTGTCTTATGGACACAAGTCCTGGACCTCGATTCAGTTGAGTAGAAATATGGCGTCTCCATTCACTTCTATGGGACTGCTTTCGTCTGTTTATTTGAATAGGATGGAGCTGTCCCATGGAAGTGAATGAGGAGCTGAACCCCAGCTGATCTGATATTGATGACTTATCCAGAGGATTGGTCATCGGAAGTAAAAAGCGGACAACCCCTTTAAGAGACCACATGTACCTATGCGAAAGGGACGTAACTACAATTTACCTCTAATAGAGGCAGGGGCATAATTATAATTCATGGGGCCCCAACCACCTACTAGTGTAAGAAAATTAAACTGCAGCATAAGACCTTATTCATACAAATGTGTTTTGATTCTGTGTCCGTTCCGTTTGTCTTTGCGGCCTGTATGCGTTACCAGTCACTTCAATGGGGCTGCAAAAAAACGGAAATGACTCTGTGTGTATACTGTTTCCGTATGTCTGTATGTCCATTCCGCAAAAATTATAACATGACCTATTATTGTCCTCATTACGGACAAGGATAGGACTATTCTATTAGGGACCGGCTGTTCTGTTCCGCAAAATATGGAATGCACACGAACGCCATCATTATTTTTTGGAGAAAAGAAGATGGAGGCAGCGCCAGATGTGTGATGTTTCATCCTTGGAAATCATTATTTTTTGAAGATCTGTGTTTTGCGGAAAATACATACAGTCGTGTGCATGAGGCCTAAGTAGCAATAATAAAAGTACGTATAATAGCACGATCTAACAAAAAAACCCGCATTATAGGAAAAAGCCACCATATTGTTATTCAATGTTCTTCTACCTGATATCAGATAACAGACAGGAACTTTTTACATATTATAAATGTTTCCATTCACTGACCACAAGCAGAGCTCTTAAAAATTGTGATACAGTAATATAAAAAATTAGTTGCATAACTATTCCTTAGGTTCTTTCACACGAGCGAGTTCTCCATCCGGATGCGATGTGTGTAGTGACCCATTCATATCAATGGGCCTGTTTATCACGCCTTTGCACTCGTAGCATGTTCTATATTGTGCGTTTTTTACGCAGCCCTGGCGCCATGAAAGTAAATGGGGCTTGTGTGAAAAACTGATGCAATGCGTTTTTCACTGATGGTTGCTAGGAGATGTATTCTTCAAGGGGTTTTCTGGGATTTTACTATTGATGACCTATCCTCGAAAAAGAAATCCTCGAATTATCCGTCATTTTTTTTTCACGTGCGTGAAAAACGCATTCAATCTGATGCTGAATGCAGTCGCAGAAAAAACTGATTGAACCATCAGTTTGACACAATGGGTGAGATTTATCACAATTGGTGTAAAGTAGAACTGGCTTAGTTGCCTATAGCAACCAATCAGATTCCACCTTTCATTTTTGAGATTTTCTTTGAAAAATGAAAGGTGGAATCCGATTGGTTGCTATTGGCAACTAAGCCAGTTCTACTTCACACCAGTTTGATAAATCTCAAGTCACAATATTACTCCGGTGGGTTTAGGGGGGGGGGGTTGTCGGAGGTTTATAGAAAGCTAGGGTAGCATTACTAGACAAAACTAGGCTAGGGCTACAGGACAAAACGTGTCGTGCGACTTGTCTGCAACTGGCTGTTGACTGTTTTGCAGCTGTGATTTGGCTGTGGAAACGAAGGCGAATCGCGTCTCACGTGTAACTTGCAGTCAATGAAGTCAATGGAAGTCATTGAAGTCAATGGAGTGAATGTCACTCGTGACTTGCAACTAGCAACACAAAACATGTCTGGATTTTTTGCAACTGTCACAGCGACACCATTGCCATCCATTATATGAAATGTCGCTGTGTCGCCGTGTAACCCTAGCCTTTTAACAAACATGTGACATTTGATCAATTTGTTGCAAAGTACGGCAACACATACTGAAGCAAAACTGATTTCAAATATTCCCCTCACGATAAATTCTCCCCAGTGGCGTTATGCACATTGGAATTTTTTCTCATGCAATTCGGCTGTGCGTGAAAAAAATGCAGCACGTTCTACCTTTTGCATTTTTCACGCAAAGGAAACCCATATTAGAAATGATTCTGCGTAAAAAATGCGACCACATGTAAGGCAAGTGTTTTGTTGCATTTTTCCCATGTGGCTTTTAGTATTGATGACCTGATCCTGATCAGAATGGCGGGGGTCTGACGTGCGGCACCCCCGACGATCAGCTGTATGAAGGGAAGGCGCACGCCGTGTGCTTGTGCCGTCTCCTTTCTCTCTTCCTGCTCGCTGCTGTTATGTCTATGGGAAGAGTAAATGGAGACTTCACACAGCTGATCGGCAGTGGTGCCTTGTGTCAGACCCCCGACAATCTGATCAAGATAGGTCATCAATATTAAAAGCCCGAACAACCCCTTTAACAGCACTACAGAAACCACATCACAACTAGGGCTCATGCACACGACCGTGTGCCGGCCTGACCTGTATTGCGGCCCACAAAATACGGGCCTGGCCCTTCTGGCACTGCATCATGGATGAGGACCCATTCACTTGAATGAGTCCGCAATGCGGAAGGTCGGTGCGGAACGGAGGCATGCAAAAAAGCATGCACTAATTTTTTGCGGTGCGGACTGTGGACCCCATTCAAGTGAATGGGTTCATGTTCCGCATGCGGCGACCCAACACAGACAGTGCACATTCATTGCGTACCGCAATTTGCAGTCCGCAGCACGGGCCCGGCGGGCACACGGTCGTGCGCATGAGCCCCTAGGGTGAGCTTACAATCGCCCGTGTCCATGGGCCCTTATTTACATCCAATGCCTATGATCGTACCTGCGACTGTCTGACTGGTGAACTGTCCGTACACAGAGGCAGCATGGGAAAACGCACTGAAAGTCGGAGCAGCAGCTGCTGACCCGATGGGCTGCAGGTCCAGGAAGGTGGGACTATATAGCGATGGCGGGGTGGAGCTAGCACTGGAGCTATCTGATATCTCTTGTTTAATGGTGAATGATGAGAGTTCTACAATGGAGGAATGAAATGAATGAAAATTTTAAAATGAAGAAAACATGAAATGTGATGGAATAAGTAGATGTGGCGGATTGTCACCTGACGTTTACAAGACCTTATTAAAAAGGACTTTGAGTTTAAAAGATAGATATGATGAGATTCTGTCGTAGTACTGTGCATACATTGCTCAGCGGGTGCTAAGAGTATCTGTCCTCCATGCATGGCGGTAATGTCTCCAGTGCCCATTGCTTCCAAGGCCCCATAGACAGTTCACTTATACAGGACAACATGTCCAATTTAAAGGGGTTGTCCAATTTAGACAGTCCTTTTTTGTTACAAGGGTCTCTGGACAATAAAGGCCCCTTTATACAAACCTTTATACAAACGGGGCAATTATCGGGAAGCAGAGTTCATGATAATTGCCCCGTGTAAAAGTGCCACCAATTAACTGACGAACAAGCTCATTCATTGGGTGAAAGTATTGCTGATGCAGTCACCTAAATCCTACTTTTTTGGGCAGCAGGCCATCCTGTCTAAACAATCATCTGTTACCCAGAAGCAATGATTCCCTATGGGGACGAGCGATTGCAGCAGCATTCACCCATCCCCATACAGAGGAGATGATTGCGGCATGTCAATTGCAGATTGATGACGTATGCTGAGGATAGGTAATCAATATGGGAAAACTGGACAACTCCTTTAAAGAAGAACTCCCGCAAAAAAATGTTATTCTCTGACCTGTTAGAAAGATGCATGATATAATCTGTAGTGATTGTCGTTTTCTTATCAGTGAGTAAAAACCTCTCTTCTTATTGTAGCTGGGTCATGTGACCAACTCCCTGACCTCCAACTGACCCAGGACAGAAAGCCAGTCACTGCTCTATTTATTCCTATGGGAGCCTCACTTTCAGTCTCACATGAATACACAGAGAATTAGACTTCCTGTCCACACATAAGTCTATGTGTGAGTTGGTGGGTCTAATTGCTGGTCACATGACACAGATAAGAAACTTCAGGATGATGTAAGTCAAAAATTCAGACACTGGTAAGAAAATGACATTCACTACAGATTACATCATGTACATTTCTAGCAGGACATGGAATAAAATTTTTGTCGGGAGTTCTTCTTTAAGTTGATCACAGGATGTCCTGCTGGTGGAACCCTCAGCGATCAACTAAATTTGCAGCACCACCGAAAGAGAAAAAAATTGCAGTTCTCAAGTTCTCATCAAACTGTACATGTGTTGGGTCCTCCAGAGTAAAGGCTGTATTAGACTGGCCGATAGTCGGCCAGATCATTGCTAACCAGCGTTCGTAGCAAAGCTCATTAGCGATTATCTGGCAGTGTAATACTGACGCAGATTACCTGATGAACGGGCAAACTCTTGTTCATCAGTCAATCCATATTTTTAAGCAGGCTTGAAAATCATTGTTTGCCGGTGGTAGATGGCATTGTCTAATCACAATCTACTGCCGGAAAACAATGATTCATACTGTGGAGGAGACTGCTGCATGTAATAGCAGCGGTCTCCTCCACTAACGAACAAGCGATTGCCGGGAAAGAGCGCTTCCCTCCCAAAATCTTTTCATGTAATACAGTCCTAAGAGTTTTCAACAAATCTTTTGCTGTGGTTATTAGTCGAGGGCCCAGAACAGAGGACACCCTTTATAGACAAGCCCTTCAGATATTTTAGTAAGTATTAAACTGCATACAACCACTTGACGGGCTTCTTTTAATAGACTGAAGGTTGTATTGATTTTACAGCATTAGAAGAACCTGTAATTGGTTGTATGGTTGTGTGTGTGTTAATGGTGCTACGGTGAGTCCATCAGTCCACCTACCTGACAGAGCAGAGTACCCCTGATGTGTGGAGAGATTTCTAGCAAGAGCAGCATTGGAAGCAGTTAGAGCAGATTTCCCGTCGTCCATGGCATTGTTTAGCAGGGGTAGTGGATACAGAGCCTGAAACCAAAGGGCAGATATTGGTTAGCGACCTTATGGGAACATGTACTGTATGTATTGAACATGTACTATGTATTTATACTGTGCCCTCATCGCCTGTAGCTATATACAATGAGGCAGGAGCAGTGAAAACGTGAAAAGGCCATATACACAAGGTGGCAGAACTGATAGGAATCTTACCCACATTATTTATTAACTATTCAAATTGTATTTAGTTTAATAAAAGGGATGGGATGGTAGAACATGCCGATATAAGCTATAAAATAACTATATTAAAAAAAAAATATATATATATATATATATATTTAACTATTTTCAATAAAGGGTTTGCTATCACACAAATATATAATTCAATTAAAATAATCAATCAATATCTTCACTATATTAGAAAGTATCCATAACTAAGAGAGAAAAGTATAGTGTGATGTATTTTTAAAAAAAAAAATTGGATTCCATAAGGAACAATATAACGACCAATGTTGTTAATATTTCTATTAATTATATATTCATATATTAATTACTTTATATAAAATAAACTAAAATTAATCCTCTTAAACTGGCTGCGCTGTGCTGTTTACCAAGCACTCAGGGTCGGCGGGAGAAGACGAACGCTGGCCTGTCAATCAAGGACGGCAGGGCGTGACATGAGGTGGGAGAACAGAGCCTCTAGGAGCAGGAGCAACGCCCCCCTAGAGGCTAATTTGCATATTACAAAAGTAAGAATTGTACAGTAAGGGAGGCATCAATAGACATAACAAGAGCAGGGTTAGACTCTGCTGACATTAGCACATCGCTAATGTCAGCCAGTTTAAGAGGGTTAATTCTGGTGACAGAAACCCTCTAAATATATAACTATAACGACAAATGATTCTTCATACTTCCCACTATTTACTAATTAATCTACTACAACCTAACTATTCAAATCAAAAATGACAACAAAACCAGAGATACTGATGTAAAATGGGTATTTGTTATTTATTATTCATATAACATAACATGATTGTAACTTTAAAATATAATGTAAACCAATAAAAATTTACTGTTGGAAAAAAATATATAATGAGGACAATAACCAGAGTTAGGGATGTGTAAAGCGCCGTACAGACTGGTGATGGAATAGACGTTTTTTATAGTGAGAGTGGCCGCCTCAGGATAGTGGTTCCAGTCATGCACATAAGGCAATGGCTGAGGGGGCTGGAGGACAGGGAGAGGCAACAGACCTATTCCCATGTCTCTCAGTGATCAGCTCACTTCCGCAAACAATACATATGCAATGCATTTACCACTTACTTGCTCAGCTTTGCTGTGACTGGCTGAGGGATACGATTCAGGAAAGTGTTGCCTCTGGAATGGGCACTCTAATCCATCAAGAGGGTGCTGAATATAAGCTTCTGTCCGCATCTGTTTCCGGCTCAGGCCACCGCTGCCCTGAGAGTCTATGCTGAGTCTACAGCTGTCTTGATCACCTGGTAAAACCAACAGGGAGTTAATGCCGCCTGTAACTACCATGACCCTGGTATATACTGTATATACTATTGTAACATTTACTTCCAGGCTATGTCCATCTCCCGGGGCATTTCAAATAATAAATAATGCAGTTTGTTTTGTCTATACAGCTCATATGCAAACCTGTGTGTCTCCATGGTAACAGACCACAACCTAACAATGTGTAGTCTGATCCTGCAATCATGTTTTACTCCCTTCAATCCTCCTACTGAATGTATGTTAGTAAGTATTAGGGACAAATGGCAGGAATACCTTTACATTTACCTTTACGTATACCTTTACATTTCTCTACAGTACATACAGTATTAATTTTGCTTCTGTGTAAATTGACATTCCATTGTACTATATGGTGGTGATGATCCTGCACATCAGTGCCTATTATTCCATATATATTTATCCCAGTGGCTCTCTACAAGACCTATGAAACCTATGAGACCTATGGTCAGGAATTATACTCACTGTCGTCCAGTTTGCGTTTACCATCCGCATTTGGCTGAGAGATCCCTAACAGACCACTGATGGAGTAAGTGGATCCGAGGGAGTCCGAGTGTGGAGACTCAGGAGGTGTCACTGCTGAGCTTGGAACTAGGGTGGGAAAACATGAGATTATCTGTCATTCCTCATTAGTTTCTTAGATTTTTGTTTACATGCTTTATTGGTTAAAAAAAACATATTTTTACAAATCTGGGCTACCTCCTGCCACCACTAGGGGGCAATCTGCATACTCCTTTTATTCACGTCTTGGGATCCATGTATAGATTGACCCTTACAAGACATTGGCCACAATGTACTTTTATAATACTATCTAATCATGTGGGACTTAAACATAACCCTGACCACTAGTAGAAATTTTATTGAAACTCATGCAAACACGAGGAGAACATACGACCTCCATTTAGATGTTGTCCTTGGTCCGATTCAAACCCAGGACCGCAGCGCTATAAGGCACCAGTGCTAAACACTGAGCCACACTATGCTACGTTTGTCATGTTTCTTCGCTCTTAGGGCTCATGCACACAACCGTATGTATTTTGAAGTCTTAAAAAAACGGATCCGCAACAAAAACGGGAAGGATGCGGAAAGAAATTAAGTTCGTTTGCATGAAACCTTAGTGATATTTTAGTCTGTGCCTTTCCATAGGACTGCAGCTAAGTTCAGTCAGTGAGCTATTACTATATACAAAAAAGTCAATAACAAACCCAGCTCTGGGGTTTGCTGTCAATTCACATGTATGTAAGGATCATTCACATGTATGAGCTGAATCATTCACATGTATGTAAAGGTTTCTGCATATTCTCAGAACTGGGGAGTCCCGCTGAAGATCACTACAGTCCGCCTGGCATGGTTGATACCAGGGAACCATAGATTATATTAAAGGATACATCACATGGGGATAGTCATAGCGTATGTATTTACAGGTAGCATTGGTCACTTACTCAGAGTGTGTCCAGGGCTTAATGACTTCACGCAGCTATCCATGGGCAGATTAAATAACTGCTGGACCTTTGTACGGATTATTCTATGCGGAGAGAAAAAGACATATAAACTGAGACCGGAAACGGTGGCAATGATCCTATTTCCAATGAAGATGGCACATGGCTATATTGGGCAGGGGTATAGCTTCTGATGAAAGCAGAGTGGCACAACTCCCCTTCCCTGGCACCCTACACCCGGGGCATGTGCGTCGCCATCTTTCCCTAGCTGTGTCCTTGATTTTCAGAACCTTAAACATAAAAGTCCTTCTCTTGTGTTACCTGTTGATGGAGCTGACACTGGGCACGGTGTCATTGTCACAAACGCCTTCTGCCAACAGCCGGTCCCTGATCTCCCAGGCAAACATGGTGGGATTTTGTCTTTTGTAATCTCCAATCTTCTCCACTACTTTGGGGGTGGCAACTTTAGGCTTGGAACCTCCGATGACTCCTGGTCTGATACTGCCTGTTTCATAGTACCTACTCCAATACAAAATAAGATATAATTACCCAAAACTAAAAGCACTGATCTTCTAACCATGGTTTGTCACTAGGCATCGGAGCTAATGTCCCATGGCCTAGAACCAGGTCAGCAACCTTCGACACTACAGATGTTGTGAAACTACAACTCACGGTATGCACACTTGCTGGAATCTTCTTGTGACTCACATAAAAGTCAAAGGAGGACTCTGGGAGTTGTAGTTTCAGAACTGCTGGAATACTGGAGGTTGCTGATCCCTGGCCTAGAATACGCACCATGAAAGAAGATGAACACATTTAGGATATTGCATATTGTAAAATGATTGTATTCTGGTGCCAAAGAGTCCAAATTGTTAGTGTTGGGCAATGTTTACACTTTTGTCAGCATTGCAATCCCTGCTCTAGACTATTTTGTGGGTACCCAAATTGCTTCTATGGGTATTTTGTCATCAGTCTAGTGCAATAGACAGTCCTAATGACTTGCCCACAGCCAAACCTTATGCCAGGTTTGACTGATATTCTTAGTTATGTTGCAAGACCTATAAAAAGTCAGACACTGACTATAGGGTAACTACCTCCCGTAGGTGGCACTACAGAGACTTTCAGAGACTACAGAGAGCTCATCTGCATGTACTTTTCCCAGGAACACTGCATGGCCTATAAGACTCCCTAAACCAGCTTTGGCGCACTCAGCAACAAGAAAAAGTAAACATGGTCCTTCTGCCTTCCCAATGCTACATCACTACCACATCACTACTGGATCAGAATTCAGGACAAGTATTTGCAGTAAGGTTAGTGTCACACCTGTGGTAAAGCTATCCAGTAGCCAGCCAGAGTTCACCATATCCAGCCTAGCCAGATACTGCCATGCCCTGCCAGACCCCGTTGACTATAATGGTATTTGGTGGGCATCCGGCATGAACATCATGCTTCCGATGCGGGCATCGGTTTGTGTCTGGCCAAAACCCAATGCTCATGCACAAACTATCCAAATCCTCTCTGGATACCATTATAGTCAACAGACTCCTGTTCTGGCTAGGCCACACACGGTGAATTCTGGCAGGCTATTTCTCTGCAGGAACACCTTACCAGATAGGTTTACCTCAGGTGTGAAGGTAGCCTAAGAAGTGATGCCTCTTTGGTAGATAGCGCGTGGCAACTGGAAATGCCCCTACTGAATACGTAATTGTCTTGTATGGTTAGCAGATGTGTTTTGCATAGCTAGCACAAATGCCATGGACATCATGGCCTGGTATGTGTACAGTGGGCCTGACTGAAATAAGGATCCACCAGAAGATGAGTGCAACTAGGATGTCCAGGACACATACATTATTCATCCACCTCTCATTGGTTGGGGGCATTTGTAAGTCAGTGGTTGTCCATGTCCATGCCTGGACAGTACCAAACCCTTACTCCCTATTGTGCAGAAGTATGACCATAGCCTTACACAGTCCTTTATGCACATCTAGTCTGAATGACTGCTTTTCTGGCTCAACGCCCTGCAGATGGCCAGTGACAAGTAGATATGTGTGGGAGTTTCTATGTTAGTTGATGATCACAAAGAAATAAGGCAGACTTGTTTACAGCTGAAAACGTAGTAAAAATGGCTGGCCTATTGTAGGAAGCATCAGAGTCCTCCCACTTCCCTCACCTCAATGACCACACACTAAATGCCTGTGACTAAAAATACAATCATGTCTATTTATTACCTAATTAAACTGCTATAAACTGTCCAAATATCAATAATGGTTTACTGAACCTGTTACGGACCTGGAAATATTTTGCCCGATTTCAGGTGGGCATAAAAGATGATGGGTAAACTCCACCCAAAACCAAAGCGGTTGTATAGGAGTTAAGTAATTATAATAAAATAAACGATTCATTACCATAGTATTATATCAACTAAAGCAGCCATATGTCATTATAACACTGCCGCCTTATAATGATGGTGCCATTAGCGTAGCAGCAGTTCCATGCCCTCCTGGCCTTATAAATTTGCCTCCTCTCAGCACACATTAGTGATTGCTCAAATCTATGTCATTTACATTCACCAGGGGCTCAACTGAATATAGCAATGTGAAGGTCATCTGCTGCTTAGCAGAAGAGAGTCACAATCACATTGAGGCAACATGTCAATGGATGATGAGAGTTGATGACATAAGATAGCTGAATCCGGTGTTAAAACGTATGCATCGGATGACAAAAAAACATCCCATAGAAAATCATAGGATCAGTTTTGGCATCAGTTTCTAATTGGCATCTCTGTACCATGCCAAAATTACAATGGATAGCTAGGTATGTGAGAATGGGTAAATGGGAACCCATCCTTGGAGGCAAAGAACATTTGGAAATAGCTGGCTACCAAGGAGCAGCCAAGTGGAGGAAGACTTGACATAGCTTGAGGTTGCCCTACAGACTTCCTATAATGAAGTACATGTAAGAATGAAAGTGTTTGTACAGGATTAGAATAATGGGCTTGCAGAAAAACACATCAATTCTTCCAATCCTGGACAGCCACTTTACCTAGGCAGACAAAAAAAAACATCTCAAACCTATATTATAAGATTAAAAGTACATTTTCTATATCTCAGGAGGCTTCTAGTGGACATACAAAGAGATATTTTATGATATTTTTAGACTGATCTTCTGGCTCCTTACCTGCCCAGGATCTTGCTCACACACCCGTGACTGACCCTCAGCTGCCGAGAGATGTCACATGGACGTACACCTTGGTGCGCTAGATCTACGATACGCTGCCTCACCACCTCAGGAAGAGGGCGACCATTTACAAAAGCTCCACCTAGTTGGTTTAAACCACCATGACCTGGATAGAGAGAAAAATTTGTTTTATTAGTCTCAAAATTGTGCTGGACCCAGGCCCCATTATCTCTTCTCTCCTCAAAACTCATCAGTTCTCATCCTATTTTCACATCACATAGCCAGCTATGAAAGTTATATATAATAGAGATGTGATATTGATAATAATATCATAAAATTTACCCTATGTCTGATAGTGAGGAAATATACTGTATATCTGTTAGTTGTGGCTTTCCTATAAATCGTCTTATGGGCCTCATGCTTATGGCACTATTACTGTTCTGTACAACCTCAGAACTTGGAAGCCTTTGGGACCCTAGTGTACCCACATATGCCTCCAATATCATACAGAGGCATATAGATTTTTTCTGTCGGATATATTAATACAACAGAAAAAAACTAGTTCATGTTGCTTTGATTCATGTATTAAAGAGCTACACATTTGGGGAGACCACTGTAGATCTGCAATCTGAACTGTATGGAGTACCATTCAGTCAGTGTCGGACTGTGGTTCCTTGGGCCCATCAGAGGAAATTTTTCTTGGGGCCCAACCCAAATAGCTTTTGACTCGACCCTAATGGTACGTGACTGGCTTCAAAGGCAGCTCCAAATTGGTTTACTTCTACTGGACCTTTGGAGACCGCTGTGGTATCAGAGTCTGTGTCCACCAGAGGATCCTCTGGTATTCTGGTGGGCCAGTCCGACACTGCTTTCAGTGATATACAGCCCACAGCTCCATAGTACAGAGCTACAGGAACGCCAGCGTCTGTACAGGCCTCGCACACAAGTGTGCATAAAGCTTAATCCTAACCCCAATTCAAAAGTGGTTATGCACAACAATCAATAGCATAGCATATGAAATAGTTGATGTCTGACCGCATCAGCTCACTCCTCCATCCCAGCAGACCAAATGGGCAAAGGTGGGTGGGGAGTAGCTAAAACTGGGTTCCAACAAAAATGCTGAATTGTAGTGATAACTATGATCAACATGATTCCTACATCGCCATGATCACTGTGGTCATTATGGTCTAAAGGTGACTATGAGCTCCAGATGCACATTCTGAGGTTCACTCAACAATTTTTGCAGGTTGAATTTCAACATATTTCACATAAGAATCACCAGAGGGATTTGATACAGTAGCTGCTAATCTCCAATCTTCCACCATAAAAATATCAGATTAATTTGGCTGCCCCTTATGCATGTGTATGGTGGAGCTAGGGAAGATGTCAGACAAACTATTCTGTGATCATCAACAGTTCATCTGGTGTGTACAGCCAGCTATAGGCTCAGGGTTGGAGTCCCCTGTCACTCAAGGCGGGTCTGCTACTGAATAATGACGACATTGTTGAAAATGATGACAGAGATCAACTTTCAGTACAATGTAGCAGATCTATTAAACTTTAGTAAATCCATGCCATGCCCTCTTGCTAAGCCTCCCCACTTCTCTAAAAAGTCGCAAATTATGACACAACTATGGGCGCCATAATTTGTAACTGTGTGGCATAAACCATACGATAAATGTGAGTTTAGAGCATGTGGGGGGCACTTTGCGCCCATAGCAACCAATCGGAGCTCAGCTGTCATTTCTTCAACTGCTCTGGAAGCATGAAAGCGGAGCTCTGATTGGTTGCTATGGGCAATCAATGCAGTCAAAGTGAGGCCTAATCAGATCACTGACTTAATGTACTATAATGCACTGGGAGGTTGCTACGGTGGACAACTAGTGCCATCGTTACAGTAGTTTTAGGGCAATGAGCTTTATTTCTCAAAAGTGTGTAACAGTTAAGGCCATCTTTTTAGCAACCAATCAGAGCTCAGCTTCCACTTTTCCAAAGCAGTTTAAGAAATGAAAGCTGAGCTCTGATTGGTTGCTAAGGGCAACAAAGATTGCCTTAATAGTAAATGAGGCCCAGTGTACTTTATAATGTTGAATCCTCAGGCTATACTAATAGAGCCGGCCTAATTGGGCTAGTTGCTGTATGTGGCATAGACCATGGCACACGTGGCATGAATAGAATGAACTGCTGACCTATATGCAGTGAGCTGATGGGTCCTGTGCAGCCTCTCTCTGTGATGAGCTCTGTGGACAAACGCATGTTTTAGAGACAACAAAGCTGAGTTAAGGTTATCAAGACAAAATGGATGATGGGAGACCTTTCTATAAGACCCCTATTATAGACTGCTATTATATAGCTACAAAACAGGATCAATAATATAGTCCTCATACCTCCTAGGTTGCATTCATGTATAATGCTGATGCACCAGGAACCTACTGTCTCTATACAATTTTAAACAATACGTTCCCCTTTAAACATCATTGTACAATATAGATTTAGATGTATTCCACATAAAACGCTGAGTAACTATGTAAATACATTGCAATACTCTGCAACCCTAAGTGACAGCCTGTAGTACAGGCCAGAGCTGAAGTCACAATTCTGCAGGCTTCAGGGCTGAAATCTCCCAGCAATCCTCTAGACTCCCTATATACATAGGGTTGTATTTCGGGTACTTAAAAGTAATCTGTTGTACGAAACACTGTAAAACCCATTGCATTATAGGAGAACCAGCAGAATTGTGAATTCAGCTCTGAGCTATTCCTCTAATCTTTTAATAATAGTAATAATAATAATAATAATAATAATAATAATAATAATAATAATAATAATCTGTGCTTTATAATATAGTACAACACAGGGATAAAAATACAATGCAAGCACAAAATCAGACATAATCACATAATCATTGCAATAGCGGAGAGATACAGTAGATCCCTGTCTATAAAGTCCAGTCAATATATAATAATGCGCATACTACATTAGTAGAGTGCTATGTGCTCAGTGCTATGTAGCAGTGGTCTCAGGCCTGTGACCCATCATCAGCTCCGGAACTACAACTCCCAGCATGCCCAGACTATGTCTAGGGCCAGCTGTAAAGCTTACCTTTTATCTCTGTTAGGTCTCATGCACGCGACCGTATGTATTTTGTGGTGTGCAAAACACAGATCCGCAAAAGCAAAAAAAAAGAAACGGATGACAAGCGACGTCCGTGTTGCATCGTTTTTTTTTTTTACTGATCCATTGTAACAATGCCTGTCCTTGTCCTCAAAACGGACAAGGACAGTAACGGTCTTGAGGATATACAGAAATGGAATGCATACAGAGTCATTTCTATTTTTTTTTCGGACCCATTGAAGCGAATGGTTCCCCATACGGGCTGCAAAACGGACAGACGCGGAAAGAAAATACGGACGTTTGCATGACTTTCATATCCTTAAAGGAAACAGGACAGGAAAATGCTGCATGCTACGTCTTTCTGCCCAACGCTAGGAGACATTTGGTGTCAAAACTGATGTGCCGAAAGCCGGGAACGCCTTCATGGAAGACTATGGGTTCAGTTCTGGCATCAGTTAGGATGGATGTATTGTGGAGGCGCGCCTGGCTCCATAGTGTGACACTTTCGCATGATAATTTGTGACTCGTGAGTGATCAGACGGCTGTTGTCTATGGTCACTTTACTGGCCTGTAACATGATTTTGTATGGCAGCACATTTCGCACATACAGATCACGATACGGTCAGGTGGTCAGGTTTCTGCATGCATTGAACCAGGAGGGGAAGTCGTATCTGTCCTGTATTCTTTCTCTTCTTTTATGATCCTGAATCTGGCACCCAAAACCGCATGCAGTAACCTGACCATGTGTCCGTACCCTCATACTTCCATAGGCATTTCCTATACCGCCAAACAGTGCCTCTATGAGGCGCCGTATTTTCGAATTGAATATACTATAGTTTCCTTCCAGCATAGCACAGAAACTAATGCCAGAACGGATTCCATGGTTTTCTATGGGATTTTTCCTGGCATCCAATGCATCAATTTCGACAACTGATGTCTCTTAGCACTGGAAAGAAAAAACGTAGCATGCAGCATTTTTCTGTCTGGTGCTTTCAGGCTATGGATGCTGGACTAAAGTGCACATAAACCAGTTGTGTCCTGCTCTGGCATGACACAACTGACCGGACACAACTGATATAGGTGCACCCAGCCCAATATGGCATACCCTAGAACATGGCATGTTTTTCTGCACTGTATAGGCTCATAGCAGGCTTTGGATCCGTACAATGTGGCAATGCACCTGAGACAACAGCAGAAGATAAAGACTACATAGATTGCTGCACAAAGTGACTGAAGATTCGGCAGCTAGGACACCGCCAGATGTTGCTTTCATACGATGGTTATATGCAGAACACCAGACGGCATCACGATTCAGCATCTGGTTATTACATTTCTTATGTGAGTGCTGCACATCAGGATTAGTTAACCGATATATGGGGCTGGGGAGGCTTTGCTGACATCAACAGAGCAGGAACATTTCTAATTTTTAGCTTTCCGTAATATACAGTGGTCCCTCAAGATACAATATTAATTGGTTCCAGGACGACCATTGTAAGTTCAGTTATCGGTTCCAAAGCCCCAAAATGTCATCCAAGATAAGAGAAAATGAAGATTTAAGAAAAATAAACTGAAAACTAAGAGTGCATTCACATCGCCGTTTAGCTTTCCGTTCTTCTAATCCGTCAGAAGTAGAGAGAAAAAAAAAACAGGATCCTGTAAAAAATGGCTCAAATGGATGACAACTGATGCAACAGGATCCGTTTTCTTTTTTCTCTCGCTCTTCTTCTGAAGGATTAGAAGAACAGAAGGCTAAACGGTGATGTAAGGGCTCATGCACACGAACGTCTTTTCTTTCTGTGTCTGTTCCGTTTTTTTTTTTACGGACCGTATGCGGAACCATTAATTTCAATGGGTCCCTGTGCATTGCGTTTCCGTATGTCCGTATGTCTGTATTTCTGTTCCACAAAAATATAGAACATGTCCTATTATTGTCTGCATTACGGACAAGGATGGGATTGTTCAATTAGGGGCCATCTGTTCCGTTCCGCCAAATACGGAATGCTCACGGACGTCATACGTATTTTTTGCGAATCCATTTTTTTGCGGACTGCAAAATACATACGGTCGTGTGCATGGGCCGTAATACAGATAAAACATGTCCTTACATATAAGGCCTCATGCACATGACCGTACGTATTTTGCGGATGACGTCCGTGCCAAATACATACGGTCGTGCGAAAAATACGGATGACACCCGTGTGCATTCTGTATTTTGCAGAACGGAACAGCTGGCCCCTAATAGAACAGTCCTATCCTTGTCCGTAATGCAGCCAATAATAGGACATGTTCTATTTATTTGCGGAACGGAAATACGGACTTCCGGAAACGGAATGCACACTGAGTAACTTCCGTTTTTTTTGCGAACCATTTGAAATGAATAGTTCCGCATATAGTCCGTAAAAAAACAGTACGGACACGGAAAGAAAATACATTTGTGTGCATGAGACCTAACTCAGAATTAGCTGATAACTAGTAACTAATCCAGCTAGTTTACCAGAGAAGTGGCCTGGATTGGTTGGATCTGAGTCGGAGACATTGTATGATGAGTCTGATTTCAACTTACGATGGGTCAGAAAAGACCATTCTATGTTGAAAATTGTAACGTGAGGGATCACTGTATGTATTATAGAGCAAGGAATAAAGGAAGTCCTCCGCCCCTATCTGTTCACACTAGGCTTGTGGCTTCCAACACTTTGCCAGATCCTTCATACCAATTGTGACAATAACAATGACTAATAGTAGGGTTTGCTGGGGTCCACCTTGGCTTGTAGACATGTTCAGTCCATGGTGCACGCAATGAGCATTCAGTACAAAAAAAAAAAAAACGTCTTACGGCCGCTTTCTCACATGTACACGACCCTGGTTTTTTGTCTGCATTCGATCCACTTTTTTTTTTGTAGGTTGGATGCTGACCCATTCACTTCAATGAGAGCATGTCCTATACTTGCTGAAAGGATAGGACGGTTCAATTATAGGCCGGACATTCTGTTCCGCAAAATGCAGAACACACACGGCTTGCGTCCCTATTTTGCGGATCTGCAATTTGCGGCCCGTGTGCATGAGCCCTTCGTGTTTTTTCACTGATTTCCATCAGTCACTGTGAGCCAAAACCTGCTGTAAGTTAAAAACACAAAACAAATCTTTCCGTAATGTAAGGGCTCGTGTGCTGCCAGTTCCACAAATTGCGGTCCCCTCCGTGTGGCTGGCACAAATGGATGCAGACCCATTCAA
Organism: Rhinella marina; assembly: GCA_900303285.1. NCBI lineage: Eukaryota > Metazoa > Chordata > Amphibia > Anura > Bufonidae > Rhinella > Rhinella marina. Next base: position 282,068 of record ONZH01012013.1, on the reverse strand, counting down.
CTTGATCCGTCCGCACCGCCAAAAAAAAAGTTTCAAGTGAATGGGTCCATGTCTTTGATGCGATGCACAAACGGCCTGTGCCCGTATATTGCGGACCCACTGTACCCGGGCTGCAATAGGGCACCATCCAAAAACAGTCGTGTGCATGAGCCCTTATACCTTATTTCTGTGTAGGCTTCACTTCTGGTTGTGGCTCACAATCACAGATGGAAATCACTGATCAAACGCTGACCAAACACTGACTGTGTGAAAGCAGCCTTACAAGCATCATATAATTGGGGGTATTTACCTTTAGCTAGATTAATATATAAATGGCAATACAAGCAGGGTAATGGAGGACAGGAGGATCATTGGGTGGACCTGGGCCCTAACTTGGTAAAGGGATAATAGGGCCCTTGAGGTCTGACAGATAATGCAATTTAAAGGGATCATATACCTGTTCTGTATAGCAGGATGATGCCCCCTGAATAGATTTGATGAAATTGTTACCACTGTGACATACAAGGAAACATGGCCAGAATTTGACACATTTTCCATTTTAAGGAAAAGGAGGGATAAATATATTGCCCCCCCCCCCCCCCCCCCCCCCCCCCGTTGTTTGGGGGGTGATAGTGAAGTAAAAGCTATAATAGTATAATAGTAACGCATTTGTCACTGTTAACTGAGGAAAAAATAAGCAAGAACCTCCAGTGTAATGGCCGTCCTGAGGTGCCCGATAATGGTGGGAAACCCGCATAAACCGGTGGAAGGAAACTCAATGCGACCTCCTCAGAGGTGATCTGTAGTCGGCCAAAATCCGGGATCTCCGCTCCCTGCTGTGTTCATGGTTGTAAATTGGCTGTGTGGGGATATCGGCTAAAATTGCAGTGCCATGACCGATCCTCTAAACTAATGTCGCCTTCATGTCATATGTACTAGGAGGATCTGCGTGCGATCTGTACAGACATTTCTCTGCTGGATTTCTTCTACTATGTAACCGAACATTTAAAATACACCGGCTTCTAATAATGTCTCACTATACAGGCAGATACCAGTCACTAAATACTAGTACATGGAGGGAGGGAATAATATAGAAAGAAAAACATGGAAGGGACAGTTACATAGAGATAGATAGATAGATAGATAGATAGATAGATAGATAGATAGATAGATAGATAGATATGAGGTGGATAGATTAGATAGATAGATAGATAGATAGATAGATATGAGGTGGATAGATAGATAGATAGATAGATAGATAGATTAGATAGATATGAAATAAATAGATATGAAAAAGATAGATATATAATAAATAGATAGATAGATAGATAGACAAATTAGATAGATATGAGATAGATAGACAATAAGATACATAGATGCTACATAGATATTAAATAGACATATACATAGATTTATAGATCTATCGACTTTTAGCAGTAGTAATTTTAATATCTATCTATCTCATATCTATCTATCTATCTATCTATCTATCTATCTATGTCATATCTATCTAACAATCTATCTCATATCTATCTATCTATCTATCTATCTATCTATCACATATCTATCTATCTCATATCTATCTATCTATCTATCTATCTATCTATCTATCTATCTATCAATTATCTATCTATTATCTATCTATCTATCTATCTATCTATCTATCTATCTATCTATCTATCTATCTATCCCATATCTATATCTATCCCATATCTATATCTATATATTTCATATCTATCTAATCTATCTATCTATCTATCTATCTATCTATCTCTCTCTCTCTCTCTTACAGAGTGGGTGACTGGGATAATTGGGGTAATTATATCTATATTATGACTTTCTGAAATGTCGCACACTCCTGTGATCGGGGGCTGAGGGCTGTTATTACTGAGCTCTTGTCACTTGTAACTTTAGATCCACAGAGATAGTAAAAATCTCCACTTTAAAGGGAGAAACTAAATCCACATAGTTGAGATGACAAGAAAACAATGTTCTCCTCCCTGATCCCCCCTGAAGCTGCATCCATCACAGGGGCTGTTAATGTGTCACACAGGGGATGGGGGGACAGTCATCAGCCCAAATTATCTGCTAATTAACTGGTATTCAGATGTATGGAGCCTGCCCTCACAGTATGTATATCTGACCACAAGTACTGCCTGATGAGGATGATGCTACAGTCTATATTAGCGAAGATATAAAATGATGACCTAATAGTAATAGCAATGTATCTTAGTACTGTAATTGTATAGTGATAATACATTGTTAGTAATAAAATAGTAATACTTTGATCACGATTATGATGATAATATGGTGTACTTGTAATTAACATAACAGTAATAATAATAATGTTTCATATATATATATATATATATATATATATTAGTAGTAGTGTAATAATGATGGTTAAATAATAATGTGTATTAACTGTATGGATTTTAAAGGTAGAATAAAAATCATGATTGTAATAATAATAATAATAATAATAATAATATTACAATGATATTATAATTACTAATAACACTGCTACTACATGTGCAATAATATTATTAGCATCGATAATAGTAGTATAACAATGGCGATAATTATACAGTATTAATATGTAATAACAACAATATAGTATCCTTAAAATCATCACTTGTCTAATAATTTGGTTAAATTTTTAATATTCCTATTAGTAATAATAATAACAATCTTTAATATGCGTTTTTTTATGTTATCTTTAAATCAGTGTTATATTTAGACCACATCGTCCGATATCATTCATATACTGCTGAATGTATAATTACTATCGTTATTATCATTTTATGAATAATAATAATCATATTTCATCAGACGTTCAGACATGAATCTAAAGCATCACATATACACAATAAACGGAATTATTAGCCAGAAAATATCATATAATAATATTGCTTGCTCGGTTTTTCACATAGTTTAGCTCACACAGAGAAACGAGTGATCACTGAGGAAGCGTCACATGAAGTCGGGTGCAGTGTGAATAATAGAGGCACATAACACCGGACAGCCAGTATCTGACTCTCTAGGATCCGGGGACACAGCAGCATCTGGACAATCACCAGTGACACAAGGGACACTACTGACATGACCTGTGAGCCCAGCATGACACAGACGGGTATCCATGTTCTGTAGATTAGATAGATAGATAGATAGATAGATAGATAGATAGATAGATAGATAGATAGATAGATAAATAGATAGTATATAGAAGAAAGAAAGAAAGAAAGAAAGAAAGAAAGAAAGAAAGAAAGAAAGAAAGAAAGAAAGAAAGAACATAGATAGATACATAATAGATAGATAATTAGATATGAGATAGATAGATAGATATGATAGATAGATAGATAGATAGATAGATAGATAGATAGACAAATAGATAGATATTAGATAGATGAATATAAGAAGGAAAGAAAGAAAGAAAGAAAGAAAGAAAGAAAGAAAGAAAGAAAGAAAGAAAGAAAGAAAGAAAGAAAGAAAATATCGAGATATGCGGCATACATGGATAGATAGATAAGTTAGATAGATAGACATAGAGATAGATAGATAGATAGATAGATAGATAGATAGATAGATAGATAGATAGATAGATGTGAGGTAGATAGATAATAGATATATATTAGATAGATATCTGATAGATATGGGATAGATAGATAGATGTAAGATAGATAATAGATATTGATTCCTGCTCAGGTTACAGATGACACATTATATGATTTATAATACAGGATCCTTTCCCACAGGCTCCTGTGATGACAGCGCCGATCAACCAGAGAAAATCCTATTTTGTCACAGCTACACCTATCTCTGCCCTGACATCTGCATTACCACCAGATAGATTGTCAGCTTCTCAGCCCACAGTGAGATTTATATGGGACTGGCTGGTACTGGTATATGAGCAGTTGGCGGTCATGTAGTGTCACACTGTCCCAGCAGTCAGTATACAGCCTGATCGCTGCCATACATGTAATATCACTTACCCGATCTGATGCTGTTATGGGGCATGGTGCCTGCTGTATATCCCCAATGAATGGCCGACTCCTCTGTCAGGTAGTCCTACTGTGTCCTGGACGAGGGTGACCTGCAGAGGAGACCCCGGTCACTGACATAGATGGATAGATATGAGATAGATCGATAGATAGATGATAGATAATAGATAGATATGAGATAGGTAGGTAGGTAGATAGATAGATAGATAGATAGATAGATAGATAGATGATAGATAATAGATAGATATGAGATAGCTAGATCGATATAATACAGATACATGATAGATAAATATATACATATAAGATAAATGGATATGAGACATATGATATTAGATACATACATACGGATAGATAGATAGATAGATAGATAGATAGATAGATAGATGATAGATAATATATGGATATGAAACATTATATTTTCTATCTATATTATAAATACATAGATAATGAAGATGCATACATACATACATACGAGATAGATAGATAGATGGATGAATAGATAGAGAATGAGATATAGTAATCAGATACTAGACAGCTGTATACAGAGTGTATAGACATAGATGGGTGGCACTAGAGGTGCACATGGCAGGAGATGCTCCTTACCTTGTCTCTGGAGGACCTGTCCTCACCCTTACACTTTGCTGGAAGTTTGTCCTCTTACAATAGGATGTGGGGAGGAGGATTTATCCCACGGAGGGGGTCTCAGGGCAGGGATTGGCTGCAGGTGTTCCAGGGCGGCTGGAGGTGGGATCTGCACATGGATGGATGATTCCCAGATTCCTGGAGACCCCAGCCCCTGCATCTTGATGGAGCCTGAGAACCTTCTGTCATGGCAGTGGTCATTATCTCAGTGCTGTCTTCCCAGGACATAGATGTAGAGAAGTGCTGTGTGCCCATCACTTCACCCTCATACCAGCTCCTCATGGCTTTACTGGGTGAGGAGCAGATCCTGGTGTCCATAAGAGAAGATCTGCCCCTCATTTGCTCACTTCTATATATTGCTATAGGATGTCTATTTCTTACTTTGCTACCAGAGGTCCCAGAATACATGGGCATGATAATACTAGCTTTTGGCATGTTCCTTAAGGGGGTATATTCCTAATTGTGTGTCCCAGCCACCTGAATCCATGCACATGCTGCAGAAACAACCCCATTCTTATACATGGAAATTACTTTCAGTGTCAGGCATTTTTGTGACATTTGTAGAAATGATCCATCAGTGTGGAAGGTCTGATGAATATAAGCGGGATCAGACAGTCCTCTGATCCAGCATGTTAGATTTTTTTGCACTAGAGATAAGCGGCCACCAATGTGTCCTACGGCTTCTTATCCTCTATTTTAATAACCTTTCGTACTCAGCAAACCCGGGTGTAGGCAGTACGTCTGTGGGGTGTCAGTGACGTCACTGGGGAAGGTGTGTATATGTAATGCGCATCTGTATTATGTCTTACTATGTGTGTATTGTGTTGTGCTGCCATATAGTCCAATGTGGATTGGGAACTTAAAGTGGTTGTCTCATTATCCATCGCTAGGATATGCCCCCATTGTCTTATAGTCGCTGGGACCCTCACCTATATCAAGAACAGACCCCCGAAAGTTTTGGAAGGCGCTTTGCAGATGCACAGCTGCCCTCCATTCATTTTCTACGGGGCCACCGAAAATCAGTGCCCAGTCAGTCGGGCCCATAGAAGTGAATGGGAGCGGTGGCTGGTCATGCGCGCTGTGCTCCTGTTCACTTCTATGGGGAGCACGCTTGGTGGTGGCCGACCAGAGTCTTCCAGTCACCACTTTCGAGGCCACGTTCTCAGCTTAGGTGCGGGTCCCTCACTATAAGACAATGGGAGGCATATTAAAAGGGGTTATTCAGTTATTAATGATTATATTGATATATTAATATTGATTACCTATTCTTGATGCCCGGGACCCCCGCTGATCAGCTGCTCCATGAATGCTGCATCCTCTTATTAGGCCATGTGACATCACCATACATCAGTCACATGATCTGAAGTGAAGGTGGCTGAGCTGCAATACCAAGCACAGCCACTATACAATGTACGGCGCTGTGCTTGGTGAGCTGTTGGCAGAAGGCTGTGTTCACCAGAGCTCCAATGAGTGTGGCGGCTCCTAGTAACAGCTGATTGGCGGGTGGTGCCAGCTCTCAGATCCTGAGGATAGGTCATTATTATCTATTACTGGATAACCCCTTTAAACTATCCCTGGACAGAAATTTAAAAGTGGCCTCATATTGTAGGTGGGTCTAAGTTGGCAGCTGACGGGGCCAACAAAAGTAGACAGGGTCATCAGCTTAAGGACTCATACCACACGACTATTTTTGGTTCACATCTGATCCGCATGTTTTGCGGATCGGATCCTAACCCATTAATTTCAATGGGGCTTCAAAAAAAGATGCAGAGAGAACACCGCGCGCTGTCCGTATCCGTGTGTCCATCCAGCTGGACCTAAAAAAAAAAAATAGAACATGTCCTATTTGTGTCCCTTTTGCAGACAAGAAAAGGCATTTCTAACATAGGATGGGACATGCGGAAGAGAAAAATGCGGGATGCATATGTTAGCCGCGTTTTGCGGATCTGCAATTTGTGGACCGCAAAACAGATACGGTCATGTGCATGAGGCCTTAGTCACATGGGTGGTAGGTGGGGCAATGCAATAATACAGCGTAAGGGTGCCTTGTATATGACTACTGTAAGGACAGTGTTACTAGTGATGCCACAGAGCGTACTGGTTTATGGGCCCTCAGTGACATGCAGGCCTGGAGTGGTGGCCTCTGACTAGTTTACGATGTCATAACCTGACCCAACAACCGAAAATTCTCCCGGTAGAGTGAATGGCCAATCAGAATCCCCCCCCCCCCCGTTATATTAACCATATGAATGAAATTAACGGCACAGAGAAAATTAGATTGTTAGATTCCTGTCCTGTGAGCAACGGGGGTGTTGCCATTACACCTAGAGGCTCCGCTCTCTCTGCAACTGCCACGCCCTCTTTGTTTGACATTGCCAGGCAGTAAGAAAGTTATCATACCTGGCCCTGACTTCTCCTAAAGTCAATCAAAGTGCAGAGGGCGCCTCTAGGTGTAATGGTAACGCCCCCGTTGCTCCTAGAGGCTCATTTGCATATATTAAAACTTCATTTTTCTCAGCAATGTGGACACATATGAACATGGGGCCAACACAGATGTCTTCGTACAAATATTTTGACAGATGCCCGTTTACTGATGTCAGCTACTTTGCATATTTTTTCCCACGGAGCATTGCCTGAAAAATATGTCTCCATACATGACTGAATTTCTTCACTGACAGCCAGTACGTTTCACCCCCCACCGTGAACATCATGTATCCAGTGGATTCATTTTGGTATCTCGCCAGTATCTTATCTAAGGGTCATATGTCAACGCATGAACAAGATGGCAAACTGAGCTCTGCTTCATCTGCACTTAGCTTCCCATTACTTCCATATCATAAAAGTATTATTTGTGCCAGGTGCACCTTCACTCCAGTAGGGCGGACACGGCAGGTTTGACGTGGGCAGGGTAGTCTGTAAAGAAGTACAAAGGACTGCTGCATGACCCCTACATTTGTGGGGGGGAGCGTTCCCTTGTCACATAAAGGTATAATCAGTGGGAATGGGCTGAGAATGCCTCTGTTCTGTCAGCTTTATGACCCTGAGCATGGGAAGACAGAACCTATCAATTAATGAAAAGAAAACACAGCTTTATAACCCTGCCTAGAAAAGTTTAATGAGTGTGGGGGCAGAGGTGATGTGGTGTCCGCTCAGTGCTTTATCTTGTATGGAGGCTGTAGGCACAGTGGGAACCTGGGTCATGGAGCTTGCACTCTAGTAGGTGGTACCCACATTTGAAATCTGGTTCCTTAGGCCTGAATTTAGGGTCCATGGTGTTTGGTTCTGCTCTGGAAAACATGGACTCTAAAAAAAAAAAGATGTGTCATCTGACAGTTACATTAAAATAAGTCATGGTTCCTGAAATTTGGTTTTTGGGTAGAATTTCAGACCATTTTAAGGTCTCATACACTTGTACTTCCTATGGGCACCACGTTCTGTTCTATAATATTGTTTATACGGCCTATTAGGGCCTTTGGTCATCATGAGCCCTATGAGCAAAAGCGGGGGAGCTGCTAACAGACAGCAGGTTTTTCTCTGAGAGACCTGAGCTGTCCTTCTATTGCATGGTTCATGGTATCATTGATGGTAACTTCCCCAGCAAAATTGAGAAGATGGGCCGGCAGTGGTCAACCGAGGTAGGAAAAAGGTGTCCAACATGGACCACTAATTAATTACTTGGACATGGTCTGGCTCATTTAATTCTCACTAGTACAACTGGAGGGGGCACAGTTTTCCCTCATAGACCTTCCCATGTTTCTTTAAAAGGATCTGCAAGAAGGTGAATGAAAATGATGTCTTGGACTGGATGGAGAGGTTAGCAGAACTAATAAAGCTTTCCTAGACTTTTGTTGGAGGGTGGCCCAGTTTATGGAGCTATAAGAACCCCATGATTGATGAAGGGTGGTGGGAAGGGATTGAGCCAGTAGAGGAGCTGCAGGAACCAGCTGAGATGTTTTCATGGACAGGAGTAGAGTGGGAACTTAAAGTGGCCCTGGAAAAGAAAACGAAAAATTGCCCCATGTTGTAGGTAGGTCCAAATCAACAGACAGGGCCAACAGAAGTAGGCAGGGCCAGCAATAATGTAGTGCAGAACAAAATACTGCTCCAGCAGAACCAAACACCAAAGTGAAGCACAAAAAGCTCCTACACTAATTAATGCTGAGAGCATCAGATTTTTACATACCTGGCTGGCGGCCATAAGGAGGGTTTGGACAGTGGCCTGGGCATCGGCCCACTAGAAATTTTCCCTCTAGGGTGATCTTTCTGACCATTTTCTCACAATGATTTGATACCCTTGTAAAAACTCATAGGTTAGGACTAGATTCAGTCATGGCAGTAAGGCCTGTTTCAGAAGAATCACCAGAAATAAGGGCACAATTTAGGGACTGTATTTCAGCTGCAGTACCGAAAACATAAGTGGTGCTACTGAAAAAATTTACCACAAAATCCTAAATAAAATGGGCCTAAAAGGCTGTGTCAACCTTGCTTGACTTATGATGGGTTCCCTCTGGGTCCATCATGGTGTTCACCTTTTTACAAAAAGTAAAAAATAAAATAGTGTTGCATTCAGGAGCTTATTCTACGACAATTGCAGAGCTACAGGTTGCAGAGAATCTTCTTCAGGATTTGGTCACACATAGTGTTGAAATCCAATGTGCCTATTTTTTATCTTCCCTGACATCAGCCATTCGAGAGGCCACCATACATATCAGATGGTTGGCTGAAACCTCCAAAATCGACAAGTCCAACTAGTATAGAATATCCATCTAATGTGTATGCCCAGCATGAGGCTCCAGGCTAGGCCTCGGGACAAATGCACTCCTGTTAGAACCATAGAAATCAAAAGCCTCCACTGCGTAGGTATAGGTGGTATGTATATTTCATTCATAGTTATATATATATTTGATGGTACTTCAACCGTGCGCATCCAGAAGCATGGGGCTAATCTTATCTTCTCTGGCAGATTGGGAGTTAAGTACATCACACTCTGACCTCTAGATCTAGAACTATTTTCATTTCTCATGGTGTGAAATCCCTAATAAAATGGTCAGAACAGCAGATTGATGCTGAAACCTCAAGATCTTCTCTGTTCAAAGCTTTCCCTTATCAGAGGAAGTGACAAAAGTGACCTTTATTCCTTTGTCAGGTCCCATAAACCCCTCTAACCATTCCTTATCTTCTAGATCAGAGGACCTGATAAGGAGGGGGCTTCAAATTAACCCCCCTACCTCCTTACATTATCCACACACAAAAGGCAAGGTGTTTTTGTAAATAAACATCATTGGTACAGTACAAGGGAAGACCAGGAGAGGGGGCAGAGGTCCAAATTCCCCAAACTCATCCCTGGGCTGAGGGGAGAGGTTACATCAGCCAACTGGGTCTCACCAAGATACCTCACACTTTATCATGGAGGCCACTTGTCCCCATTCTCTGACTACTATTGCTGGTGGGAATAGTTGATGCCACCAATCTCAATTATAAAATAAAAGATTCAAATTAAGTAAAAGTCATTCAGTAATTTATTAGAGATGAGTTTAAAAAAGCCCACATACAAAGCCAGAAAATGTAATTTTGCTTTATGGCAGTGATAGTCGACCTGTGTCTCTAGAACTACAAACTAGGCCCTGCCCTGTCATGGCTTGCTGGGAGTTGAAGCTGTAGGTACCTTCTTAACAGTCAAAGGGATTGTCTCACTTCGGCAAGTAGCAATTATTATGTACAGAAAGTTAGTACAAGCCATTTACTAATGTATTGTGATTGTCCATATTGCTTCCTTTGCTGGCTGGATTCATCTTTCCATCACATTATACACTTTGTTTCCATGGTTATGACCACTCTGCAATCCAGCAGTGGTGGTCGTGCTTGCACACTAAAGGAAGCCAGCTTACATGTGCTACCTTGATCCCGACCACCGGAGAGGCCGGCGCCTTCTCCTGTATTGTGCAAGCACGACCACCAGTGATTGATTACAAGGTGGTCGTAACCATGATGGATAATGTGATGGAAAAATGAATCCAGCCAGCAAAGGAGCCAGCAGCATGATATCACTGCTGCAGCCACAGAAGTGAGAAGTATGTGTTAGTACATTTTTAAGCCCTTTATGCAAAGAATAATGGGGCACATTTATTGACTGGTAGGGCTTAATAGGAAATTTTTTAAAATGCCATAGACTATAACAGTATTCTGTTGCAGTTTATAGTACAAGCAATCAGAAGATCATATATACAAGTCCCATAAGGGGACTAAAAATAAAAATATATATTTTGTAATATTTAAATATATATAACAGAAAAATATTAAAAATTCAAATTGCACCCCTTTCCCAGTTTTACATATAAAAATAAATATAATGACTAAACGATAAAAAAAATAATTGGTATGGTCTGAAAAAGTTTGAACTACAAAGATATTAAAATATTGTGCGGTGACCTCCATTGAAGTCTGTGATATCCACACGGTTTGCCGTGCATTCGTCACCTTGGCCCCTCAAAAAACTAGAAGCCACACAGCTCTGTGGAGGAAAATATGAAAAAGTTATGGCGGTGAGAACACGGGGAGGCAGAGAAAAACATTTTTAAAGGTTTTTATCTTTAGCAGTAAAAAAAAAATAGCAAAACAAAAGAATCTATAGAAATTTGGTCATAACTGTTCTGACCCACAGAATAGGGTAGCCAGGTGAATCAGTGAATGGTGTAAAAACAAAACCTTAAACACCATGGCAGAAATGCGTTTGTTTTTTTGTCAGTTTCACCTCACAAAGAATTTTTTCCCTCCATTTTTCAATATAAGCCCTAATTTTCAAATTTATTATTAACCAGTGCTATTTCTTTTTTCTTTCTTATTTTCCTATACACTATGTATTCTTGATGGTTGGTTATGGGCAGAATCTTGCAGTCTTGGGCTACATTCACACGACCGTAGTGTTTTGTGGACCAGCAAAACACGGATACCAGCCTGTGCGCGTTACAAAATTTGCGGACTGTACATGCCGCCGCCATCATAGAAAATGCCTATTCTTGTCCGCAATTGCAGGCAAGAATTGGACATGCTCTATTTTTTTTTTTTGGGGGGGGGGAGGGACTACGGATGCGGACAGCACACAGTGTGCGGTCCGCATCTTTTGCAGCCCCATTGAAATGAATGGGTCCGCACCCATTACCCAAAATTGCGGAACAGATTCGGACTCATTCATACGGTCATGTGAATGTAGCCTTAGGCGTAGTTGCATTCCGCGGCCCTGCAAAAGAAATAGAGCATGTCTTATTTGCGGATCTGCAAAACACTACGGTCATGTGAATGTCGCCTTATAGTTAGTTGCTAGAAAATCGGCTGGGTCCACCTCCCGCTGGAGTTTGCAGCCTGGAGAGAGGATGTGTGTGCGAAAGCTCCTCAGAACTAGGCTGGATCCAGGGAAGGTCTATCCCTGAGACTGAGACTGCCAGTGGAGCTACTGAACATAGAGAGAATACCCCAGAGAGAAAAACCAGATTATATTGATGATTGAGAATCACAAGATCTTGCTTCAGACAGACAGTGAGGTACTGCTCGTTTATGGCCCTAAAACTTTACTGCACATAGAAATAGTTATCTCCAATACCTTCCACACTTCTAACCAATCTAGCGCCAGTCCCCCTAAGATTGGGTATTTCAGAAGGAGATAATGAGAATTGTGTTGCACGTCTGTCATTATTCAGGAGAATTGCGGAGCCTATTTACAGAGAGAGACTCAGGGAGTATTACCACTATCATTGTCACTGCCTAAACACAGCCATTGGGAAGAACACTACTTCGTAACTTACTACTGAACGTTTCCTACTGCTGCTATTTGTACTATTACCTCCAGCGTCCCATCAATAAAGAGAGACATTATTTATTGCAACCAAACAGATCCGGTCATTGCCTTCATCATTTGTCAGCCCTCACTCTGCCTGACCTCCTGCCTTGTACCATGCTAACCATCAAGGGCAGCACCCCAACTACCCCCCAACCCCCAGGCAGGAGCCCTAACAAGTCAGGGAGTGCTAAGGGATGAAAGGTTGTGGCCTCCATTCTCTGCATGCGCAGAGCCCCAGCAAATGCCAGAGTGTGCCCCAGCAAATGCCATTTGTGCCACCACTACCAGACCAGTCATCCTCCCATAGATGGCTTCTGTCAAGGCTTAGTATATGCAGTACGGGGCAGCAAGTGAACGGTCAATTTGGAAGCAGAAGAAGCAGCAGCTGTGAGACCTTATATTAACAGGGCTGTTTCTTTACCAACTCATGTCCAATCACCAGAATTTACCATAGGAGGACTCAATCAAGGTGTAAAAACATTGAAAAGATGATGAAGAGAATGGGAGGCCCCCAGAGCTAAATTTCAAGTGTCATAGCAAAGGACCTGAATTTGTATGTCCATGGGAAATTTTAGTTTTTTCTTTTTCATAAATTTACAACATATTCTTCACTGTGTCATTATGGGGTATTGAGTGCAGAATAATGGGGTAAATGTTGAATTGTTTTTTACGCATAATACATATTCTGTTTATAATACCAGATGATTCTCAAATCCGTCTCTGTGCAATCCTAAACTTGTTTCCTGATGGTGCGGTTAATGACTCGAATGTCAAGTGCACGTGGATTCAGTGTCTTCCTGAAATATGTGGGTGGATGCCATTCAATATGCAATTCCATGTTATGTCTGTTAGGTGACTGCAACATCTGTGGGGTTAATGTGTGATAACCTCGCAGCTACTTCACAAACCATATCCCCCATACTACAATAGGTTCTCTCCTTATCCATGTGGACTTAATATGGCTAATTCATATTCATCCTACACTCCAAAGGCATATGAAAAGGGTCAATTGTTGTTTTTTTTTTAAATGATACTGACCCTAGCACATAAGGACTGTATATGTGTAATAATGGACAGCACTAAATGTGATGGGCAATCTTAGTAGGCAATCTTACCTTCTCCTTGGGGTTCAGGTTTGTTGATGCACTTTTAGAAGCCAAAATCAGGAGTGGAAGAGAGAGAACGTATAAAGGTCGACAGAAGCGACTTCTCCTCTTTTTTTAATTCACCCCTAGGTTTGGCTTCCAAAACTGCATTTGGAAATCCTTATGAAGGCAACATATGGGTCTTCTTCTACCACAGAGCATGTGGACAACATTGGTGCAAACACTATAGTAACATAGTTTATAAGGCCGAAAAAAGACATCTGTCCATCCAGTTCGGCATGATATCCTACAAGTAACAATGGCTGACACTGAGGCTCAGGGATCATGTCTGTGGACCACAACATCAAGATGTTCGTATGATCGCTAGGTGCTTCCATGGATCTCCCGTTTCATTCCAGTCTCCAAAAAACGTACTCACCATTGGTTTCCTATGACATTGGACATAACATAGGTGGATTAGCTTCTGCATCTGAGGAAGCTGAGAATTTTGAAATGGTTTACCCCTTGTAGACCTTTATGATATATCATTTGGACTTGCCAAGGCTGTCTGTATCCATCCTCTGGAACCCACTCTAATCCAGATAATGGGGTTTCCTTGACCCCCATTCCTGGTAAAGATGTGAGCTTACATGTCCAGTCACTCTCCATTATACTTAGGCCTCATGCACACGACCATGTCCATTTTGCAGTCTGCAAACCGTGGATCTGCAAAATATGGAGCAGTCCAGGTACCCTCTGGGTTTTTTTGCGGACTCATTAATATCAATGGGTCTGTGGTCCACATTTTGTGGACACATGCATGCAGAAATCACACTGATGACCCATGTGATTTCCATATCCGTATGTCCTTTCCACAAAAGGGTAGAACATATCGTGTACTTGGCCACAAAATGCCAACAACACTTTTTCAAAATGGACGGTATCTGTATTTTGTCGAACGTAAAATACATACAGTCGTGTGCATGAGGCCTTAATGGGAGATACAAAAAGCCATGCATGCTCCTCAGGACATACCATAAATGTCTGATAGATGTGGGTATCACCCACACATATCTATAGCATATGTGCCATCATTGTAGCTGGTAAATTCGAAGCATGTAAGCCCCTCACTAACAATGTCCCAACAGGCCAGGTATCACCCACCTACAGGGGGAGCTTTTCATAAGCATTGAACATTTTCAGATCTGGACAGACTGAATTTGCTGGGAATGTCTCTGAAAATTAAGGACAATGCATGCAAATTCGGGACTTGTGGCAACTTTATTCTAGAACAGGGGTCCCTTGACCAAGTCCAGCTTCCCTACATCCTTCATGAATTGTCCCTGCGCTAGCGATAGATTGCCAAAATTATGTAGAGACAGAGGCCTCTACATAACTTCGACGTATCCATCTAAATGTAAGGTAGCTTACTTACATTTAAAAAATGATGAATGAGACGGGCCTGTTGGCTTGCCCCTTACCCACCCACACCATGCCCACTTTTTTAGGCCTGGTGTGAGCGGGGAATAAATTGCAGATTCTGCCGTACCATGGCGTGTGACAGAATCTGCGCCAGATATATGCCACATTTGTCCTAAATGACCCCCTTTGAATAGAGTGGCACCATATACAGTGTATATTCAACCATAGTGCCATTCAGTTTCTTCCTCATAGTGGTTGAGGGGTGAGGAGCAACTGGGGACTCTAGAACCACATTTTAGTAATGGTCCTTTCTCCATCTATATACGTGGTCGTGGACGTGGTCAATTTTATTTGCTTCATGTTTGTTTCCATCATTGTACACCCAAGACATCAGTAAAATCTAATAAATTATCTGTGAATAATCCCACAAGACCCTAGTGACAAGTGATTTATCTCCATGTCATCTCCAAATGGGGTTGTCTTCTGCTGGTGAGTTGGGGCCCATTATGGTGTCTGAGCCTTAAGGCTGTATTACACAGCCCAATGTGGCAGGCGATTGTCGGGAGGGTTCCCTCCCAGTAATCACCTTCTCATTAGTGGAGGAGACCGCTACTATTACATGCAGTGATCTCCTCCGCAGCATGGGGAGGAGCGATTGCCATGCCACGGCTCGTCCCCATGCTGTATAGAGGTTTGCTGGCGCCAGATTATTATTTGCCATTATTAGACACCATGATCTGGCACCTGCAAACAATAATTTTTTAACATGTCAAAAGATTAAGATTACTCAATAATTGAGCATTTGCTTGTTCATCAGGCAATTGGCAGCAGTATTACACTGCAAGATGATCGCTAGATGATAGCGATCAGGGGCGAACTGGGAACTAAGGCTACTTTCACACTAGCGTTTTAAAATTCCGGTATTGAGTTCCGTCATAGGGGCTCAATACCGGAATAAAACGCTTCAGTTTTGTCCCCATTCATTGTCAATGGGGACAGAACTGAACTGAAGACAACGGAATGCTCCTGAAAGCATGCTGCGGTTTGCTCTCCAGTCCAGGGATCCGCACCAAGACGGATCCGGAATAACCCCCAATGCAAGTCAATGGGGACGGATCCGTTTGGTGTGGACACACCAGTAATCCGGATCTGTCCTCCATTGATTTGCAATGAGGGATCATTCCGGATCCGGCTACAGAGCTAGACACATATATAAATACATACATACATACAGACATACATACAGACATACACACATACATACTCACATACTCCAGGGACGCCGGCAGCATGTCTTCACGCGCCTCCTGCGCGCAGCTATGACGTTTCCGCTGTGGGGGCGCTGTGGGGAATCGTCATCACTGCGCGCAGGAGGCGCGTGAAGACGTTCTGCCGGCGTCCCTGGATTATGTGAGTATGTATGTGTATATGTATGTATGTATGTATGTCTGTATGTACGTATGTCTGTGTCTTGTTCCATGTTAACATGTGTGGGGACGTAGCGCTGCTCCGGCTCCACACATGTATCAGCGTTAGCACGGATCCGTTGGCACCCTTTAGGTGCCGGATCCGTGCTAACGCTAGTGTGAAAGAGGCCTTAAAGTGTCCCTGGAAAAAATACTAAAAGTGGCCCCGTTTTGTAATTGGGTCCAAATTGATGAAGGCCAGGGCCAGCAATACCATATTGTGGCACATTATACCACCCCAACAGAGCCAAATACCACAGTCCATCACAAAATACTGCCAGCAGTACAAAATACATCCCCAAAAACTTCCACTGGCCGGTCGTGAGGAGGACTCAGGCGACACCCTGGGCATCGGACCACCGGGAAATTACCCTGTAAGGTCTATGACCAATCCGCCACTGATAGCGATTATCTGCCAAAAAATTGGCCAATGTAATACAGGCTTTAGCCCAATGGAGGACTTCCTAGTGGTCCAATCTGACCATACATGTTAGATACATTTTGGCCAATTAAATATGTGTGGTGGCCTCCTGGCTTTCCCCTGTTGGCAGATGTTGGAGGAGAAAAGGATCATTCATTTGGATTACAACTCCAGCTTTTTGTTCTCTCATGGTGGATTTACATGACACCATGAAGCAGAAGAGACCGTCCCTTCCCAATAATTGCCTGCTGGTCAGTGGCGGTGAAGAGCACCATTTACATTCAGCGACCACTTCTCCTGTATGGGGACGAGCGATGGCTACTGTCATGGTTCCTCCTCATACAGATTCATTGTTTCTGGAGGTGATTGAGGTATCCACATGAAAGATGACTTCGCCTTATCAACAAGCGTTTCGCTATTTCATCGCATGATCTGCGGCACCATTACACGGTCCGATTATCGGGAATGAGCGTTCGTGGTAACATTCGTTCCCAATAAACCTGCCACGAGCCTCTGCTTTGCCAAGCAATATACCTGCATGGAGAGATAAGGACAGTGTTTGGCCGACAGCTATGACATGTGTATGGTCATCCTAAGAGAGAAATGGCGCGATGAAAAATCCTATGGCTGCCCAATATTGACATGTATATCATCCTAGTGTACACAGCATCCCGCCATTCATAAAGAGCCGTAGAGGCTGACATGTGGGAACCAGAGAAATGAGCAAGAATAGTGCTGAAAATAGGCAGAGTACAAAATACACATATCAAACATACAACATAAGAGACAATGAATGAAAGCAAAACACAAGTGACATGGTGACACGAGTGACACAATGACAGACACACCAGGGGTAGTAAGAAGTTTCTGTAAAACGGTTTCCTAATCTCTCTCATTTATCTTAAGTGGCTGGGTTATTGCTGGGGGACCCCTCTCATGCGTGGCACTGCGTGTGCGGTGGGGGGGCTAGGCGGTTTTCACCCCTCCCTCCCAGAGGAAGCATCCAACAGCAGAAAAATCTCATTTTCCAACAAATAGTTTGTCAGAAACTGCAGGACTGGTCATAAATCAAATAGAGGGGAGGAGGGGAGGGAACCAGAGAGTGAGACAGCTTGTGTGGAGACTCAGAGAGACAGGCACCTAATACAGTGAAAGAGAGAGAGCAAGAGAAGGGGGGTGACTGATGTGCCCATAGTCTCTCCTGCACAGGACGGCGAGGGTCACACATTGACATCAGGCCTCAGTGATAAAACATAATCCTCATCCTCACACAATTAATATGCACACCATTTATTTATCAGGTGACAACATGAGAGGAGATGCAAATAACAATTACTGCCAAGTGACAGCACAGATCGCCGATCGCGAGAGCCTACAACATCATATCATATTGTGCCGTCTTAACATACAAATATAGCAGAGCTGAGTGTGTCAACGACCTTTTCGGTGCGGGTTTGCTGTCAAATCACAGATTGATATTGTAGACACTGCTACATCTGACAAACTCAGCTCTACTATACGGTATTCCTGCAATGGAACAGGGCATTGAAAGCAAGTCTAGTCTATTATTTAGTAACATAGGGGGTCATTTATCAAACTGGTATAACGTAGAACTGGCTTAGTTGCCCATAGCAACCAATCATATTCCACCTTTCATTTTCCAAAGGAGCTGTGAAAAATGAAAGGTGAAATCTAATTGGTTGCTATGGGCAACTAAGCCAGTTCTACTTTACACCAGTTTGATAAATTATCCCCATAGTTTCTTAGGCTAAAAGAAGACATCTGTCCATCCAGTTCGGCCCGTTATCCTGCAAGTTGATCCAGAGGAAGGCAAAAAACCCTCCTGAGGTAGTAGCCAAATTCCTTCCCGACTCCAATCAGGCAATCAGAATAACTCCCTGGATCAACGACCCATCTCTAGTAACTATAACCTGTAATATTATAACCCTCCAGAAATACATCCAGGCCCCTCTTAGACTCTTTTAGTGAACTTACCATCACCACCTCCTCAAGGCAGAGAGTTCAATAGTCTTACTGCATTTGACACTGCATTTGACACTATACCACATAAAAGGTTAGTATATAAGATGAGAATGCTTGGCCTGGGAGAAAATGTCTGTATGTGGGTAAGTAACTGGCTCAGTGATAGAAAACAGAGGGTGGTTATTAACGGTACATACTCAGATTGGGTCACTGTCACTAGTGGGGTACCACAGGGGTCAGTATTGGGCCCTATTCTCTTCAATATATTTATTAATGATCTTGTAGAAGGCTTGCACAGTAAAATATCAATTTTTGCAGATGACACTAAACTGTGTAAAGTAATTAACACAGAAGAGGACAGTACACTGCTACAGATGGATCTGGATAGACTGGAGGCTTGGGCAGAGAAGTGGCAGATGAGGTTTAACACTGACAAATGTAAAGTTATGCATATGGGAAGGAATAATGCAAGTCACCAGTACATACTAAATGGTAAAATATTGGGTAACTCTGACATAGAAAAGGACCTAGGAATTTTAGTGAACAGAAATCTAAGCTGCAGAAACCAGTGTCAGACAGCTGCTGCCAAGGCCAATAAGATAATGGGCTGCATCAAAAGAGGCATAGATGCCCGTGATGAGAACATAGTCCTGCCACTTTACAAATCACTAGTCAGACCACACATGGAGTACTGTGTACAGTTCTGGGCTCCTGTGAACAAGGCAGACATAGAAGAGCTGGAGAGGGTTCAGAGGAGGGCAACTAAAGTAATAACTGGAATGGGTGGACTACAGTACCCAGAAAGATTATCAAAATTAGGCTTATTCACTTTAGAAAAAAGACGACTGAGGGGAGATCTAATAACTATGAATAAATATATCAGAGGTCAGTACAGAGATCTCTCCCACGATCTATTTATCCCCAGGACTGTGACTGTGACGAGGGGACATCCTCTGCGTCTGGAGGAAAGAAGGTTTGTACACAAACATAGAAGAGGATTCTTTACGGTAAGAGCAGTGAGACTATGGAACTCTCTGCCTCAGGAGGTGGTGATGGTAAGTTCACTAAAAGAGTTCAAGAGGGGCCTGGATGTATTTTTGGAGGGTAATAATATTACAGGTTATAGTTACTAGAGAGGGGTTGTTGATCCAGGGAGTCATTCTGATTGCCTGATTGGAGTCGGGAAGGAATTTTTTTCCCTAAAGTGGGGAAAACTGGCTTCTACCTCACAGGGTTTTTTTGCCTTCCTCTGGATCAACTTGTAGGAAAACAGGCCGAACTGGATGGACAGATGTCTTTTTTTCGGCCTTATAAACTATGTTACTATGTTACTATGTTACTGCTCTTACCGTAAAGAATCCTCTTCTATGTTTGTGTATGTCCCTGATATATTTATACATAGTTATTAGATCTCCCCTCAGTCGTCTTTTTTCTAAAGTGAATAACCCTAATTTTGATAATCTTTCTGGGACCTGTAGTCCACCCATTCCAGTTATTACTTTAGTTATAAAATAGCGAGGTCCATCTCTCAGATGGATGGGTCATCTAACCTGCTCAGCACGGATCCAGGCTGTGTTCACACCCACCAAATGTGTAAAAAAGGAGGATCCAGAGTAACACCAAGAAAATCTTTATTTCTTCAACTAAAATGTACAGAAAATATTCATCCTGCATAAGATCTATTACTGTAGTTGCCCTCCTCTGAACCCTCTCCAGCTCTTCTATGTCTGCCTTGTTCACAGGAGCCCAGAACTGTACACAGTACTCCATGTGTGGTCTGACTAGTAATTTGTAAAGTGGCAGGACTATGTTCTTATCACAGGCATCTATGCCTCTTTTGATGTAAATATCTTATTGGCCTTGGCAGCAGCTGCCTGACACTGGTTTCTACAACTTAGTTTGCTGTTCACTAAAATTCCTAGGTCCTTTTCCATGTCAATGTTACCCAGTGTTTTACCATTTAGTATGTACTGGTGACTTGCATTATTCCTTCCCATGTGCATAACCTCACATTTGTCAGTGTTAAACCTCTTCTCCACTTCTCCACTTCTCTGCCCAAGCCTCAAATCTATCCAGATCCCTCTGTAGCAGTATACTGTCCTCTGTAGTATATATATACAGTATACTGTCCTCTGTAGTATATATACATACAGTATACTATCCTCTTCCGTGTTAATTACTTTACACAATTTAGTGACATCTGCAAAAAAAGATAATTTACTGTGCAAGCCTTCTACAAGATCATGAATAAATAATAAATAAATAAACCTTTTATGTGGTACAGTGTCAAATGCTTTGGAGAAGTCCAGATATATGACATCCACCCATTTGTAGAAAGCACAAATTGTACCTAAAAAAAAAGAAACCTCATGCGGTATGTGAACGGAAAAACAAAAATGTTATGTCTCCGTGAAGACAGGAAAGAAAAATGAAAACGCAAAAACGGAAAAAAAAACCCTGGTATTCACAGGGTTAATATACAAATAACGTAGCACTTGGGCATTAATGTATTAACATCTGTGATTTGTATGTTTTCTGCAGCCTAGACATGGATATTGTAATTAATATATTGCCACCTTACAAACTAGCCAGACATCCGAGGAAGGTGTCTAAATTACGCCTGGGTAGGACCTGGTGTGAGATGCAACTTTTTTGGGACATTTTGAAAAGTCACAAAATCCTGGTCCATGAGCCATAATCCTAGTCTAATCTGATGTTCTTGTCTAGAAAATAGACCTCCAGAGAAATTGGCCAAGACGCGCAAAAGTCGCAAAAACGCTGTTTGCAACTTATTTGGATGCAGTCTTTTGGGGTTTTTTTGGAAGTGGGTTGAAAGTGTGCCAAATTGGTATTTTGTGAATAGGGCCCCCAGACATAACTTTGCATGGGCCCCCAGAATTGCTGAATTCACCCCTGGGTGTGTAGTAAGGTACTTGGCATAAATACAGTATAGTCAGGGTATACATATGTATGGCGGATTATACTGATTCAGATACCAAGCAAACTGGTACAAGTGTCTTCTGTGCAGCCGCCCATCGCTCTGTCTGCACCTAGAACTGGGGACTACAAGCTTTAGATGATATCTTGATCTCTATAGACAAGTATTATCAATGGTTCTTGTCAGGTCACGGGGCCCGAATGAGCATTGATTGAAGCTCTGGCCATAGACATCAATTGTGATATAAAGGCTCCAGTATTATTCAGACCATTGAACAAAGACCAACTGTCCTATAAACACATTCTAATCAATAATGGGACAGATTTATGAAAACTGTCTAAAAGTAAGACTGTCCTTATTGCCTCCAGTAACCAATCACAGTGCAGCTTACATTTTTTAAGAGCGAAATAAGAAATGAAAGCTAAATTGTCATTGGTTGTATATGGCAATAAGGACAGTTTAATAAATATCCCCCTAATATTTTTTACAGATAATCAGGAGATGCAAATATGCTGTCAAAAACATCAATGAAAAAGAAATTTGGATCAGCTCACCTCCATACAGGAATGGGGCACACGATCTGGGCTGGCAACCCATAGCTGAGGAAGGGCTTGCATGCCCAAAATGCTTAACGACAGTGGTCTTAATATTTTTCTATCATGTTCTGAATCAATAAAGGAATTTGCTTTTACTTGGGTGCCGGATCTATCCACGTTTTTCCTGTAAAAAAAAACCCAAACACTGTCTCTTTTGCTCCTCACAGCCAATCACGGCACAGCTCTCATTTCTTATTCTGCTCTTAAAAGATGAAAGCTGCATTGTGATTGGTTGCTACTAGGGGCAACAAAGACAGGCGTTCTTTTAGACTATTTCTTGAATTTCATGATTACGCTACCTGTAGAAATGTGGACTAATGACATGTTATGACCCTCAAGCCATCTACCAGTCTGTTCTGCGCCTAGAATCTGCCTTAAAAAAGTGATGCAAATTAGCTCAATTTTGGTGCAATTTGGCAAAACTAGGGCTTAAGATCTGCCATTTTGTGCCACAATCCTGGCATAGAAGTCTGTCTCAAAGTAAACCAACCCATAATGGAGTTAGAGAAATATGTCTGTCCCGGCTCCAGATTTCTCATCCAGCCCCTGTAATACATCTGGTGAAGGTCTAGAGTCAGACAGATGGTCTCACTTATCAAAACTGCCTAACAGGAAAACCATCTCAGTTGGCCCTAGCAACCAATCAGAGTTCACCTTTCATTTCCTAAGGTGTTCTGAAAATGAAAGGTGAGCTCCGATTGGTTGCTATGGGCAACTGAGACAGTTTTCCTGTTAGGCAGTTTTGAGAAATGAGGCCAAGACTGTCTAACCTGACCATACATCACCTAGATCAAGGACCAGCAACCTTCCACACTCTATCTGCTGTGAAACTACAACTCCCAGCATGCAAACATACTTGCCTGTTCTTCGATCACCCATAGAAGTGAATGGAGCATACTGGGACTTTTAGTCTCAGAAGAGCTGGATTGACGAAGGTTGCTAATCCCTGACCTACAGGATTAGTAAATCTGGGCCTCCATTTTTACAGATGTGCATGTCCAATGGCATCATCATATTTGTTGCTAATATTTCACACACATTACGTACATGCTTGCCAACTCTACTGCAATGTCCGGGAAGCTCCTGGACTTTTTAAATTTATTTGTTTAGATAATAGGAAATCATACAATTTTCTAATACACATTTTTCTGCATACAAACCTTTCTTATATCAGGCAGTCGACCAGCACACAGGACACATCCATGTGATAAGTAAAGAGGACTAGTGGTGGAATAATGATTTTATTCTGGTTATTACAGTAACTGCAACACTGCGTGTATTTATATGGCCGCCTGTCTTTAGGTGATGTCACACAGAGATGATGAAGAGATGCTGCTGTAGTAGTAATACTGTATACTGCATATACTGTATGTGTTCTGCTCCTCAGTACATTACTATTCACTTGTTAGATACCCAGGCAGTTAAATGAAACCGGGGTCACATGATATGTGTGACTGACGCCATGTTTAGTCCTAAAACATGTGCGTCCCATTTTTTTCCTTTAGGGAGAGGCCACTGTATGAATGTCATAAAGGATCGTGACGTGAGCAAATTTTTAAACAGATGTATATTAGAAAAGTGTTCAGAGTCTTATTCTCGAAATAAATAAATGTCATAATTAAAACCGGAAAAATATATGTATCACCAGGCTACTGCAGGCCCAGCACCCACATGTGCTCTGATGGGGACATGACCAGGGGTACACCTAGCCTTTTTTGCTGCCTGAGGCGAAAACTGAAACGCACCCCCCTATGCCAATTCCTTAACCTAATACCTTCACCACAATTAAAGCACTCATTGCCCATGGCCCTTCCTCTGCCCTTCTTTTGCCCCTACCTGGTGCTGCCTGAGGAGTTGAGGCTCACTTGGCCTCATTGGTGGTGCACCCCTGGACATGACACATTACGGAAAGGGTTGTGACACATCTCAAAAGGGGAGTGGCTACATAGGAAAGAGGCACCTAAAAAAAGGTATCGCCAAGTCACAAGTCGACTCGGAAAAGGTAAAATCTAATAGGTTATTTGAGAACATACCCATAAAGGTGATATTTAATGTTCAGCTTGAGCCGCAGGCACCACAGTTACCACTTGAAAGAAAAATGAAGTACAGGTGCAGCCCGGCAATTAGCGGTAGCAGTGGTGTGGTACCCGTAGCTCAAGCCAAATGTGTAATATCACCCTAGCCTCCAGTGATTGTTTCCAGAATCAGCTCTGAATGAGGTTACCTTCTCTGGACCTTCCAAGCTCATTATTATGTAAGAGTGTGGACCCACCAAAGGTCTAGTATGCTGGTGAGCCAATGTGACCTTCATATACTCTGTTCATGCATGTTTTTTCAGTTCAGGCCATTTTGACGACCCCCTGTCTGAGACACTTTCTCTTGGCTGAATCCAGATTGGTTTAGCTTTTGCCATTAGAGAATGGAAGGTGTCCATTGTTTTCAATACTGTGGTCCTCAGAGGAGAACAAAAGGTTCCAGGTCAATGCCCCCTTCGGATCATCCAATGACAGGGACCTGAAATATAAGAAGGAACAAAGCAATTTCATCTTTGATGTATATCATGCAGGCCAGGAAATTGTTGTGCCACCCGAAATACACCCAAAAAAATCAGAAAATATCATGCTGATTTCTAGAATAGCAGAATTCTGGACTATAAAGCAGTTCTGGAAAACCAATGATGATCAAGGACTTAGATGGAAAAATTAAGATGAAGGTTCCCAATCACTGACAGCAAGGATAGATCTTGAGAAGCTAACATACTGAAACACAAAGTATATTCCAAAGGATCTTACCTTTTTATTATACAATGATTAGGCAATACTTAAAGGGAACCTGTCCTCTCCGAAACACCCCCTGCACTAGAGTAAGCGGTGTATAGTGTAAGTGATGCTGAATCTGAATATGTAATTTTTATCTTTATACTCACTTCCATTCTGACTCTGTGCTCCCACAAACCTGCAGTAAAATGCACTCAGTGGACTCCAGTGCTCACTCACATAATGGAGAGGACTCAAAGAAGAGTCCTCTCAATGTATTTTACTGCCGGTTTGTGGGAGCACAGCATCAGAATGGAAGGGAGTATGAAGATAAAACTTACATCAAAGGATTCAGCATCATTTACACTATACACCGCTTACTCTAGTTCAGGGGGTGTTTCGGAGATGACAGGTTCCCTTTATATAAAATTTCACCGAAAAAAAACTATTCTTGGGCATCTCTTTGAGTCCTTTGTGTCCCTTCTCTATTTCTAGCACTTGCCCCCCCCCCCCCTTCCTGCTTAAATCATGAAAGTGTTTTGTCCATAACCTTCTTCTTCTTCTCCCACTTTTCTCATTTTTTGGTGCTCTGAAAGATGAGGAAAATTGTCATTGTGGTTAACGGGTGTCCAGTCGTGTACTCTCCGCACTCTGATCCATGGTCCACTTAGTTGGAAGGAGCTGAGAGTACGGGAATCCTGCTTCATAGATGGTCAGTTTTTAGTGGTGACATGAGGTTCCAAGATTTTGAGAAAAGGTGTGATAATAAGCATCACCCAAAATATTTTAAAGGAGTTGTCAAGCCCCAAAATGAATCATAGTTATGGCCTTGTAAATAAAAGAAGAAGGAAGAGCCGCTCACCTATTCACAGCCCCTTTATTCCAGCGCATAGGCTCCAGTCCCTGAGTGATGTCTCATCCGTGGCACTGGCACCATTGTAGCTCTTCACTGGCCTCAGTGGTGACGTGTCCCCAAGCAGCACTTGACAGCTAAGGCTCTGTGGTCATAATCCGCTTGGGGACACATCTCCGTAGAAGACATGTCATAGAACAGGTGCAACTTCATTGCTAATTTTCTTTTTCTTCTAACCTCCCTTATACACCTGCAAACAACACCCAGAACTGAATTGTTATTTGGGCGGTCAACGGCTGAGGTGACGTTCCACTGACACTGGGTGGTGGAGACTGTCCACCTGAGAATTCACTAGTATCTAGCACCGATATGAATGGAACTGATTGAGGGTGAACGGTTTAGGCTAGCAAAAAAAAAAAAACGCCTTTGACATGGCTGCAAAACTTTACAGCGAGGTGCAGTGCTATGAGAACGCAACACATTCCAGCCCCAGTGTTCACCTGTGATTTGAAAGGTACTGCACAGGAACTGCAGCACCACCACAGGAGAAATGAGGAATTACATGGTGACCACCTCCTCCAGCTTTGAGTGACAGGGCCAGGCTGGAGATGTAATCTCAACTGGCCCTGTGTTCTTGCGCATGCACTGTTGCCTTGGTAATTGGTGCATGCGCAGCACAGCCTTGGTGCTTGACAGGGCTGGACAGTACATATAACTTCAGCCCTTTCAAGCACCAGTGCTGTAGTGCTCGTGCACCAATTCCTCAAGTGATGGCATATGCTATGCCTAATCCGGATTAAGAATGGACAGAGCACAGGGACGTAACTACCATAGCAGCAGACCATGCGACTGCTATGGGGCCCAGGACAAGAGGGGGCCCAGTTGGGATTATCTCCTCTTCTACTGGAGGTGAAAACTTGGTCAGGACTCTACCCTCTAAAGGAACAACTTTTAGTAAATGAAGCAGTGGAAAAATGTCCCAAGGGTCATTGAAAAGGGTTTAGGTGGAAACCCTTCTGTCCTGTGTGGGGGGCCTGGTCTGATCCTTGCTATGGGGCCCTTACTTCTCTATGTACGCCACTGACAGAGCACTTCTTTTTTCTGCAGTCTGGTTTTTAAATTGATATTTGAGTTAACATGTGGTTTGATTTCAATGGGGAAGATCTGCATCCACGCCTAAAAATGGGTGAAAATACCCTTAAACTCCTGATCTACAAGGTATTTGCACCCTCTGAGCCTCTGATGTTTTCCCAAGGCATTGACTTGAGATAACAACATCCTTAAGGTCCAAGAGCGCTCCTAGTGGGGAGATCGGGAAAGGCTAGCCACAGGCTGTGGGAGAGGAGAGAGAAAGGAGCCTGAGAACTAGGAGGAGGCGCACAGCTCAGCTGAGGAGTCAGGATTTAATTCAATGCATCATTAACTAGTCCTCTGTATGCACTGTCCCCGATATATCATCCATGCTCAGTAAACAGCCGCCTGACACTGCATTAGCCTGGAAATGAATTCTCACTTTTATAGGGAAATTGCAAATCCGCCAAGAAGAAAAAAAGAAAAAAAAAGGAGAAGAGCGAAGGAGAATAAGAAGGTATAGATAAGGAAAGCCAGAGAAAGAGAGAGGAACTATGGAGAGTGAAAGAGATGTAAGGAGAAGGATCTACAGGGGGGGGCTAAATAGAGAGGTGAAAGACTGTGAATTGCTACGGTGGTATATAGCGAGTGACAGAGTGAAGAACAGGGGCTGTGTGAGAGGGAGAGGGGCAGCCGGAGTGGAGAGAGGGAAAAATGGGAAGGCAATTATCGAAATCATTAGGCGTGGAGTTTCTTCTCCGCGCGCCACAACACTTAATGTTTAACTCTTTATTAACTTTAAAGCGCTTCGTATAAAGATTTTTTCTCCACTGAAAACCTACACATCTACTCAAAGGCCAACAGTGCCGTCATACTGTGCACATATATTAATCGCATGCCAGCTTACAATGGGACCGACCGAATGAAATATCATATTTTAGTATTTGTACGTCTACTAAGCCAGGAGCTGAATGTTATACGTCGAGGCAACCACCCAAAATTGCATCAGAGAGTGGTGGAACTGAAAATCTGGTCTAAAGAAAGGGGTGGTCTTCTCAGAGAGGTGGTCTTTAGGGGAGGATTCACTGTAGATAAAAATATATAGATAATATAAGAATATGATTTAAATAAAATACAGCATATCTTACTCTGAAGAAAAACTATTTTGTTGCTCAGTTGAATGGGTCTGAGCCGCAATACCACAGACAGCCCATGGACAAAAGTGTGGCGCTGTTTCTAAGAAATCTCAGACAACGACTTTAAAGAGGAGCTGTTACTTCTCCTGATGTGTCGGGTCTACTAAATACTTGTATTCCCCAGAATCTAAAATCTTTATAATACAGCGGCTCTGAGAGCGGACAGCAGGACCCCTCTGATCCCCCATTATGGTGAATACTACAGATCTGAGAGCGGGCGGCAGGACACTCTGATCCCCCTTTATGGTGAATACTACAGATCT
Source organism: Rhinella marina (assembly GCA_900303285.1). Lineage (NCBI taxonomy): Eukaryota > Metazoa > Chordata > Amphibia > Anura > Bufonidae > Rhinella > Rhinella marina. The sequence continues at coordinate 253,562 of ONZH01012013.1, read as the reverse complement.
GAGAGCGGGCGGCAGGACACTCTGATCACCCACTATGGTCAATACTACAGGTCTGAGAGCTGGCGGTAGGACCCCTCTGATCCCCACTATGGTGAATACTACAGGTCTGAGAGCGGCCGGCAGGACCCCTCTGATCCCCCACTATGGTGAATACCACAGGTCTGAGAGCGGGTGGCAGGACACTCTGATCACCCACTATGGTGAATACTACAGGTCTGAGAGTGGGCGGCAGGACCCCTCTGATCCCCCACTATGGTGAATACTACAGGTCTGAGAGTGGGCGGCAGGACCCCTCTGATCCCTCACTATGGTGAATACTACAGGTCTGAGAGCGGGTGGCAGGATCCCTCTGATCACCCACTATGGTGAATACTACAGGTCTGAGAGCGGGTGGCAGGACACTCTGATCCCCCACTATGGTGAATACTACAGGTCTGAGAGCGGGTGGCAGGACACTCTGATCACCCACTATGGTGAATACTACAGGTCTGAGAGTGGACGGCAGGACCCCTCTGATCACCCACTATGGTGAATACTACAGGTCTGAGAGTGGGCACAGGACCCCTCTGATCACCCACTATGGTGTATACTACAGGTCTGAGAGCGGACAGCAGGACCCCTGTGATCCCCCATTATGGTGAATACTACAGGTCTGAGAGCGGGCGGCAGGACCCCTCTGATCCTCCACTATGGTCAATACTACAGGTCTGAGAGTGGACGGCAGGACCCCTCTGATCACCCACTATGGTCAATACTACAGGTCTGAGAGCTGGCGGTAGGACCCCTCTGATCCCCACTATGGTGAATACTACAGGTCTGAGAGCGGCCGGCAGGACCCCTCTGATCCCCCACTATGGTGAATACTACAGGTCTGAGAGCGGGTGGCAGGACACTCTGATCACCCACTATGGTGAATACTACAGGTCTGAGAGTGGGCGGCAGGACCCCTCTGATCCCCCACTATGGTGAATACTACAGGTCTGAGAGCGGCCGGCAGGACCCCTCTGATCCCTCACTATGGTGAATACTACAGGTCTGAGAGCGGGTGGCAGGACCCCTCTGATCCCCCACTATGGTGAATACTACAGGTCTGAGAGCGGCCGGCAGGACCCCTCTGATCACCCACTATGGTGAATACTACAGGTCTGAGAGCGGGTGGCAGGACACTCTGATCACCCACTATGGTGAATACTACAGGTCTGAGAGCGGCCGGCAGGACCCCTCTGATCACCCACTATGGTGAATACTACAGGTCTGAGAGTGGGCGGCAGGACCCCTCTGATCCCCCACTATGGTGAATACTACAGGTCTGAGAGTGGGCGGCAGGACCCCTCTGATCCCCCACTATGGTGAATACTACAGGTCTGAGAGCGGGTGGCAGGACCCCTCTGATCACCCACTATGGTGAATACTACAGGTCTGAGAGTGGACGGCAGGACCCCTCTGATCACCCACTATGGTGAATACTACAGGTCTGAGAGTGGGCACAGGACCCCTCTGATCACCTACTATGGTGTATACTACAGGTCTGAGAGCGGACAGCAGGACCCCTGTGATCCCCCATTATGGTGAATACTACAGGTCTGAGAGCGGGCGGCAGGACCCCTCTGATCCCCCACTATGGTGAATACTACAGGTCTGAGAGCGGGTGGCAGGACCCCTCTGATGCCCCCACTATGGTGAATACTACAGATTTGAGAGCGGCCGGCAGAACCCCTCTGATCCCCCACTATGGTGAATACTACAGGTCTGGTAGAGGGCGGCAGGACCCCTCTGATCACCCACTATGGTTAATACTACAGGTCTGAGAGCGGACAGCAGGACCCGTCTGACCCCACTATGGTCAATACTACAGGTCTGAGAGCGGGCGGCAGGACCCGTCTGATCCCCACTATGGTCAATACTGCAGGTCTAAGAATGGGCGGCAGGACCCCTCTGATCACCCACTATGGTGACTACTACAGGTTTAATACACTCTGCTCTACAGAAAGTGTTACTGATGTCAGCCCTTGTTCTCTGCAGTCAGCCGCCACTTCTGTCACATTGTGATGCTCCAACAAAGGGACTTTTTACTGTATCTGCTAATTAGTGAGATCTAATTACTGATAGGACTTCCTTGTAGTGGTTTCTACAAAATGTATCCTCAGATAGGTGATTGAGAGGGAAGATAAGATTGGAGAGCAATTTAAGGAGTTCAAAAGTTGTCTTCATTGACACTGAAGATTATTTTAGAAAATAATGTATCTATCTATGATCTATCTATCTATCTATCTATCTATCTATCTATCTATCTATCTATCTATCTATCTATCTATCTATCTTATATTTGCTGTGTTCTGCCGTGTATACCAGTGTACATTACTGCTGGACGTGTTACATATGATCTTGCAGGCACCTGATCTGGACTGGTTCTGGTCAGCAGTGTGGATGCTGGAGAATGGGCTCTGTTCAGGATGAAGTCATATTACATATGGGGTAGCCTTGTGCACCTAATGGTGAGTTGTGTATGCGGAGTAGTACTGTGTGAGTGAATGAACTGGAGTGCTCCAGACTTTTGGATATAAAGTCTGCACAGTAATTATGCAGCAAACCGGCCTGGTCTTTGAGGGAAGAGATCCTACTGGGTGATGAACCACCAGCCTGTTGACCAAAATCGGCTGTGGCCTTACCTGGTACTGCTGTGTCCGAAACTATTGTAAGTGGTTCCTATTCTTTTTCCTGGATAGTGTCCGCACTGTACTTTTGACAAAACCTTTGATATGTCATTGAGACATATCAAAGGTTGTGATTTGTGGGGGGTCTGAGAGGTTCTCCATTCTGGCACATAGATGGGGTCTCAAGTGGAGAACTCTACTCTTTGATTTCCCATACTCCTATCCTAATACTCTAATAGAATTTTGACAGAAAGACTGAAAACATTAGATTTTTTTTTTTAAATGAGAGTAGTTGTTTGGGAAAGATACTAATAAAAGGACAAAAATATAATTAAATGAATAGATATATATATCATAAAAGAACAGATAGATGGGCGTCTTGTTAATTTTATGCCATCACAATTCTATGTTTCGACACCCATGGACATTTCTGGCCGGACCTGACAACCATCACATCTGTAAAGTTTGTGAAACTTCCTTGGGATAGAAGTTGATTGACTGGGTTGGATTGTTTTGCACTGACTGACTCCTATATATTTCTTCCAAATACACGTGGTGCAGAGGACATCCTGTGGTCATTAACTCTGTTGTTAGCTTGTTAAAAGCTCATTTGCATTCCTTTCTTCCCTCAATTTTTTTTTCCAGAAGGAAAATATCCATATGAAACGAGAAGAATACAGAGGTACAATATGGCCCCATACACTTCTATGGATGCAATATATTGGCTCTGTATGATTCGAACATGTAGATAATTGTTATAAGGTCGTGGGGCATGAGCCCTAAAGCATTGCACCTGCTGTAGACCCCTTCCTGGCAGACTATATGTTAGCAGATTGTTAAGCATGCTGAGAGTTGTATATTTGTGGCCAGAAGTTTTGAGAGGAAGTTTGATTTTCACAAAGTTTCCTGATTCAGTTTTTATGGTGGCAATTTGCATTTACTCTGGATTGTTATGAAGAGTGATCAGATGAATTAATTGTCATTAAGTCATTCTTTGCCCTGAAAATTTACTTGGTCAGAAAAATCTACACATTTCCGCCCTGCCACAAAATGACCTACTAGATCTTTTCTTTAGCTCAGGAGAAAGTGTTAATTAGGACAAGGCATCTGATATCACTCTGTAATGCTAATTGAATCAAAAACACAGACTGGTGGAGTGGTGCTTGAAATTATTGTATTATTCTATTAACCATGGTTACCTCCATGTCCAGAAAGTACCAGGACCATCTCATAAAGAAGATTCAGCTACAGAATCGTGTCACCATCAGTGCAGCGATTACTCAGGAATGACAGCTGGCAATTGTGAGTGTCTGCAAGCACAGTGAGGTGAAGGCTTTTAGAGGATGGCTTGGCAAGAAGGACAGCAAAGAAGCTACTTTTCTCCAAGAAAAACATTAAGGACAGACTGACATCCTGCAAGAAGTACAGCAGGGACTCCCAAGGACTGGGGTAAAGTTACTTTCTCTGATGAAGCCCTCTTCAGACTGTTTTGGACAACTGGAAAAATGATTGTCCAGGGAAGGAAAGGTGATTGCTACCATGAGACAACAGCCAAAAGCCGGATACCATTCATGTGTGGAGATCCTTCTCATCCAAGGGACTGGGCTCACTCACAATTTTGCGTAAGAACACTGCCATAAATAAACAATGGGATCAAACCATCCTCTAAGAGCAACTTCTCTCAACCAAGTAACAACCAGGAGGGATTTGGTGATGAACAATGCACCATGTCAAAAGTGATAACTAAGTGATTTGATGAACAAAACATTGAAATTTTGGGTCCATGGCCAGGAAACTCATCAGAATGAAATCACTTTGGAACCTGTGGTCAATACTCAAAAGTGGGTGAACAAATAAAACCACAGAAACTGTGATAAACTCCAAACACTGGTTAGACAAGAATGAGTTGGCATCAGTCAGGATTTGTCCCAGAAAATGTCAAGCATGCCAGAGCAAATTGCAGAAGATTTGAAAATGAAGGGTCAACGCTGGAAATATTGAATCTTTGCATAAACCTTATATATTTGTCTATAAAAGCTATGAAATGCTTATAATTGTACTTCAGCATACCATAGAAACATCTGACAGAAAGATCCAAAAACACCGAAGCAGAAAACTTTGTGAGAACCAACATTTGTGTCAGTCTCAAAACTTTTGGAGAGCCCAAGGTTGAAAATTATGAATGTAAATCATGAAGAACTAAGGCTACTTTCACACTAGCGGCAGTGGATTCTGGCAGGCTGTTCCGGCGGGTGAACAGCCTGCCGGATCCGTGCTGCCGCCGCTGCACGTGTGGGGCCGGAACTATGCTCCAGCCCCATTCACTATAATGTGGGCGGGCCGCGGATCTGGCCGCAGCACGGCAAACTTGCCGAGAGGCGGCCGGACCAAAATTACAACATATAAATAACTAAGCTGATAAAAAGTCACTTTTATAATTGTGGTCACTAGTGGAAAACAGCAGCTTTTCAAGGACAAACCTGTTTGTTTTTCTGGACACTTTTGGTGATGGGCTGACCTGGGCTATTAAACTTTAGGTACAATGGCCACTTTGTGCTTCTAATTACAGTAACCTGAGATGATTTCGATGTCATTTACCTTTTTTTTTGTTTTTCTTGTTTGATGCTTTCTGATTTTTGATAATATCAGCGCTCTCATTTTCCAGCAGGTAATAAAATGGAGAAATGTAAGAATCATGAGTGAAAACTGGTCATTGTATCTGTGCATGAATAGCTTGTGTAAAGCTTAAACTAAACCTGCAGGTCATAGTATTGGCCAAAGAAAGTCCAATGCCAGCTCATCCGAGTAGCTGATACATGGAGATCCTGGACAGCACTGGAAACACCAGAAGGAAATCAGGTTTAGGAATAAAATCTTCAGGATTTATTTGAAGAATCCATAAAATCCAACATGACAAATAGTGCCACTGCTAACATTTCATGGGGGTACTTAGTCATACACAGTATCTGACAAATTATAGCATTTTTCATTGAACTCAGGCAACACTCCATGGCAGGGGCGGATTGGCCATAGACCTTACAGGGAAATCTCCCGGTGGGCCGATGCCCAGGGAGCCACCTGGGCCTTCTTCATGGCTGGCTAGTGGAAGTTTTTGGGAATGTATTTTGTTCTGCTGGCAGTATTCTGTGATGGATTGTGGTTTTTGGCTCTGTTGGGGTGCTATAATGTGCCACAATATGGTATTCTTGGCCCTTCCTTCCATCAATTTGGACCTGACTACAAAACGGCCACTTTTAGTATTTTTTTCCAGGGCCACTTTAAGTTCCCAGTCCGCCCCTGCTCCATGGGAAAGTAATATGCAAAGTGGTATCTCCCAAGGAAAGAGAAACATCTCGTTAGTGCCACCTCGTGCCTCCATACATACCTGGTCTCTTTAAGGCATCACATGCAGCCAGCTATAGCCCTACTCCGTACTGACGAGGGGCAGATGGATATTTAGCTTGTCATATGCCTAGGCTTTATTAAATTTATTAAGTTGGATTTTAACACATAGGAAACCACTTACACAGGTGGCACTAGTAAGATGGTCCTCTTTCCTTGGGAGATACCATTTTGCAAAGTGGTTTTAAGAAAATACAATTTTGTTGATCTATCCTCAGGATAGCTCTTTAGTATCAGATTGGTGATACCCCCATGCCCCCGCTGATTAGCTGTTTCAAAGGACCGCGACTCTCATCAGAGCTCTGTGGCCACCTCACTACATACCATTGCATAGTGGCTGTGTTTGGTATTGTAGCACAGGCTCATTCACTTAAATAGCCATTGGACTGAAGAACATGACATCACTGGCCTAGGAAAAGTGCTGCAAGGTCTTCAAACAGATGATCGGCAGGAGTGCTGAGAGTCAGTGGGGGTGCCGATATTGATGACCTATCCTGAGAAAAGTTCACTAATTTTTACAGGAACACCTATTTAATTAGATTAGTTAAAACTTGTAATCCTACAAAAACCTTTATCATCTGTCCACAGGACCAGCCATCAAATACTTAAAGGAGTGTCACATCTCGTCGTTACTAAGGCGAGATGAGACACAGTCCTGACCACCGCTCGGTCCTGCAAAACAACTATGGAAACAGTATAGGACAGCAAGCTAGTTTCTGAGTTAGGAAACAGTATAGCTTTCATTCCTACGCTGTTTCCGTTGTTCTCATGCACGGCTGGGAGGTGGTGGGGACTATGTCTCATCTGGCCTTAGTAACGGCGAGATGAGACAACCCCTTTTAATAAAACATATATTTATTGAAAATATATACTAAAATGACAATAAAACAAAAAAAAAGATGACACAGTAACATTAAGGGGTCCCTAATATCCAGGTCTACCCAAAAGAATCCAATATTAACACAGACCCCAACATATATGACAATAGTCATACTAAAGTGCATAGTGCACTGCGTAACAAGTATTCAATATAACAAAGAGTTACCAACCTATAGTAAAGTGGACCAAACACAGAGGTGGTGTCTACCACAACGTGTGGTCCAGCTGGATAGCCTTTCGTCAGCCAAAACATTTGTTGTGTCATTGTACACATAGTTATAGCCATCAGGTTCAACCAAGTGATGGGAATGGACACCATAAGTTATTTGTGAATCATCCCATAAGAAAATAGACCTAAGTGATTGTCTCCAAATTCACCTCCAAATTCACCTCCAAATAGGGCTGCCTTCTGCCGAGCCTCTCGGGCCCATTATTGGGTCTTGGCCAAGGAATGGATCCTCTAGTAAAATGGTGGGCCAGCCTGCTGAGTGTCTCACGTTAGGATGATGTCATTGTCCCTGCCCAGAGACCTGTCTCCTGACGAAACCAATTGCACTGAAAACACTGAAGCAGTGCCCCACTTAGATATGATGGGGCATGGTAGATTAAGCTGGATGCAGCCAGAATACCAATGACATCCAGCAATTCCATAGCACAAGAGCTTTAGTAATGCCATGGCAGTTCAGGAGACTGGTACCCCCAGGGAACAAGGTGACAAGTGACGACATTCCTTTTCTACGGGCAGGTGGGCTCATTTGTATTGAGAATGTCCTCACTTCCTCTGAAAAGGATGTCAATGAATGATCTTAAACACAATGGTCACTTTGTAGCAGCCAGGAATGTGATTTTGCAGAATGGTGACTTCTATAGATCTTCCTGACACCTGCAGATATAGGATGCAGAATCTACAACTTTCCTAAATGATGGGTGAGAGATACATCTCCCTAAGCTTGTCTCTTTCCGGTTTCTATAAATATTCCTAAAAATGTAATACTTACAGATTGCAAAAGGAGGATAAAAACATCGATACTGTCACAATAGGCAAAGTTTTTGTAAAGATGTAGGACCCTATCTTGGAATCTCAGGCAGCCCTATTTTTATGGGGTGCTGTTTTCCAGAAACCCCCACATGAAGGTCCTCCTGCTTAAACTATGCAACCCTCTACTCCCCTTTATCATCTGATTATAGTTCTTAAGCTGAAATATATGGAACTGACCCAGAGGCGGACTGGGGACTTAAAGTGGCCCTGGAAAAAATACTAAAAGTGGCCCCATTTTTGTGGTCGGGTCCAAATGGGTGGAAAACAGGGCCATCAATCCCATATTGTAGCAAATTATACCACCCCAACAGAGCGAAATACCACAGTCCATCATAAAATATTGCCAGCAGCACAAAATACATCCCCAAAAACTTCCACTGGCCGGTTGTGAGGAGGGCTCAGATGGCCCCCTCGGCATCGGCCCACCGGGAAATTTCCCTGTAAGGTCTATGGCCAATCCGCCCCTGAACTGACCAAACAATGTATAGGTGTTAAACAAGTAATACACTGAATTGTCCAGTTTAAGAGGGTTACCAACAAAGACAACTTCTTCATTATTGGAAACCAGCTGATCACCACAGGCCCGTATTGACCAGATGTTATTGCCAGGTCAGCCACATTTGGCTATACATTCTGAGCAAGGGATCCCCCTCTATGTTCTCTGTATGGCCTAGTAGGGTTATGTGGAGAGGGCCTGTCATATTGAGAGAACCCTTTTAAAGAGGTTTCCCGCAATTACTATGGGTTGTAACAGATTTGCTCATCTTCCCATGCATTCTTTCAGTTTGGACTCTCCTGACCTGTTTTTACCATGTAAACAAATCACTCTGGTTTGTTTCCATCCCGTAGGTGCAGTGACCCAGTGGATCACTGCTAAGAGTTAATTGTTTGCCAAGAGTTAAATGTTGTAATTTGTCATGATGGCACTTTGTCCATGCACTTTGTTTACTACATGGTTATGTATAGACAACCAGTGGCGTAACTAGAAATTACTTGGCCTCACAGCAAACTTTTGAACAGCCCCCCCCCCCTCCTCCTGTGCAAACCCCACTCCTGTGTCTAGTTAAAGGGATTGTATCATCATAGACAATGGGGGCATATTGCTAGAGAACGGAGCCCTGAAAGTGAAGGAGGGCGCACTGCGCATTCACAGCTGCCCTCCATTCATTTTCTATGGGGCCAGCGAGCCCATAGCGAGCCGATAGAAGTGAATGGGAGCGGTGGGCGCGCATGCATGGTGAACTCCCTTTTACTTCTATGGGGAGCTGGCCGGACCAGAGCCCTCCAGCCACCACCTTGCGGGGCTCCGTTCTCGATATAGGTGCGGGTCGCAGTGGTGAGACCCACACCTATAAGACAATGGGGGCATATCCTAGCGATATGTCCCATTGTCTATGATAAGACAACCCCTTTAAGATCGCTTTGTTAGACTAGGCGCAGCAGCTTCTCCGTCCGTTTCCGCTACGTATATACTGTATGTCATGTCACTGTATATAATGTCATATTATAATACTGTAGAGCGGGCTCTGGCATTAAATTCATTTAGACCTCCTCCGTGGTGGGCCCCTTTTGAGTCTGGGCCCCAAAGCAGCTGCTTCCCTTATAGCTACGCCCCTGCAATAAATAGTCAGTACTGGTAGCTTTAGCCTAGTTTTTCAAAGTGAATTTAGAGTGAGACTCCAATACCTTACCTGAAGGCTTGGCATGTGACCTGCAGGCTACCCTCTGGCCATGCATACATGTATTACTTTACACCCCTCTGACATATTTGACACTCAGCCAATCAATCAGCTGCAGTGCTGCAGATTAAGTGACATCATTTTCCAGGCATGATGACATCACTAGCTCCAATTCGAAGTACCAGAGCACTTTCGGTGACCCCCTTGATTCGCTCAAAGCTAAAGATGATTATTTGTATTGCTCTAAACACACCTTTTATAGGCAGTTGATTGTTTTGCGCGTCCCCTCCGTGTGTCCGCTAGTAATAGAGCCGCATTGCTGTAAGGTCTTCATAATGATACCGTGCCAGCCTCTGCAGATGCTCAGACCGAAGTGTCTATATTAATTAACTCCCAATTTCCTCCCTTCTTCTTTATCTTTTTAATTAGCATTTAGTCTTTCATGTGCTGGTCAGTGGAGGACTAGAGGTCAGATGGTCATCAGTCAATGGCCAAGACACAAGGACCTATTGAGAGCTCTCTCCCATGGTATCTAAATGGGGGCCAATTAACCTATTCACTGCTGGGAGCTATCAGTTTACTTAATCATAATTCCTCACAAAGTTTTGGTTTCGGGACTTTCGTTTTCACTTTCTTTTATGGACTTGAAGGGAAGACTAAAAAGTTTGTCAGGAAAGTATTATCATCTTGATTACTGCCGCCAAACGAAGCGTGATCTGGTTTATTGTCACCCGGTCTGGGTCATTGAAGGAAATTATTGGTAATCAATCACAAAGGGCACTGGATTCAACCTCAGGTTGTGATGTGGACGGATGTGAGTTTTTGCATCATGTGTACAAAGCTGACCAATATGTAGGTGCTTATTCTTTGATTGCTTTTGTTGTCTCTAGGGGCATCATAATAGCAGCATGGGGTACCTCTACAGTACATACCCCCTGGGGACGTACTATAGAGACATACCCAGGGGGGTATGTACTGTAAACATGACTCTGAGCTTCAGATTCCAGAAAGGAGAGAAGGAGAAGACTTCATTTAGGCTTTTCTCTCTTTCTGGCATCCATATCAATTATAGTGCCTACAGGAGTCAGTAAAAATGAAGAACATTTCACCCAATTGACCCCGTAAGGTAATCAGCACAGGAGGACAATCTATATTAGACTTGGGGATATTGTGGACAGTAAATTTAACTTTAGTGACCAGGCAGCTGCTGCCAAGACAAATAAAATAACGGGAAGCCTAGATGTTCAGCACAAGAACATAATTTTGCTTCTACACAAATCATTAGTCAGACCACACATGGAGTGTACAATTTTGGGCACCTTTGTATAAGAAGAACATAACTTAACCAAAGCTGGTTCAGAGGAGGACGACCAAGGAAAGAGAATGGGTGGTTTTCAGTAACAAGACAGGTTGTCAATCTTGTTAAAATCTGAGTCTCACTTCCTTCTGGGGTTCATGTCCTACCTCTACTTTGGTTAAACTTGATGGACGTTTTTTAAACCATATTAACTATGTAACTTGGGTTTGTTTAGTCTGGAAAAAAGACGGTTTGGGGAGGGGGGGGGTCTAATTACAATGTACAAATAATATGAATGGACAGTACCAAGATTTTTCTAATGATCTTTTTATACCTAGGCTTGTAACCATGAGAAGAGGACATCCACTACATCTAGAGGAAAGAAGGTTTCCCCATCGCCATAGATAGGGGTTCTTTACTGTAAGAGCAGTGAGACTATGGTTGATGGTTGATTCATTGAACAAGATCATGAATGGTAAACAGATTTCATAGGGCCCCATAGCAAAACTTGGTATGAGCCCCCCTGTGAGATTTTTAAAGTTATTGATCACCATAGGGGAGCTCTGTTAATACTTCATGATGGATCTGGATGCCTTTCTTGACAGTAGTATCATAAACTATACTTAGTAGATTTCAGGAGATGGGGTTTTGATCCAGGAAGTCATTCTGATTACCAGATTTGGAGTCGAAGGTGGAGATTTATCAAAACTGGTGTAAAGTAAAATGAATGGTGGAATCTGATTGGTTTCTATGGGCAACTAAGCCAGTTTTTGTTCACACCAGTTCTGATAAATCTCCCCAAAAAAGTTTTCCCTAATATGGGACAGTTCACATTCGTTATATAGGGTTTCATGCCTTCCTTTGGATCCACAGACTAGGATTACAGGTTGGACGTAGGTCTTATTTCAGTCTTATGAACTTTGGCCCTGATTTATCATAGACTGGCGGCATACCCCTCGCAAGTCCACGCAGCATCATAAATTGGACTGCGCCTGAACTGAAATCTAGATTTCAATATTCTTCTACACCAGAAAGTTGGCGGAAAAGAAGATACATGTAGCAGGGCCGCTGGCACCAGTCCCCTTTCCGGCTGAACCATGTCCTCTTGGGCAAAGACAGTGCGGAAACACCACTTGCACAAAAATTTTTGTGCAAATGGTTCTGAAAAAGTCGCAAACTGGCATATATTAATGATAAATTAGGCCCTAGGTAATTATGTACAACTTTCTAAGCACTTTAGACACATTTCTCTTCCATAATCCATCTCATGGCTGCCATACATAGACACTCATTTTTGTGCCAAAAATGACACCTGTTCAACAATTGTGGTGTGTTTCACAACTCCTCTTAGTCTCAACCTTTTTCTATGCATTTATTAACTTCACATTGCTTATATCGCACCAACATACACTGCAGAGCTGTATTACTATACACACATACACTAGAGAAAATTATAGCTCAATTCTACACTAGCAGCCCATAGCATCATAATAGGTGCTATGGTTCAGGTCCATACTGAAAGAATACATGGGGAAGATGAGCATATCTCTCACCATGACAATCCCTAGTCTCCACATAACCCTACTAGGGCATACGGAGAACATAGAGGGGGGATCCCTTGCTCAGAATGTATAGCCAAATGTGGCTGTCCTGGCAAGAACACCGGGTCAACAGGGGCCTGTGGTGATCAGCTGGTTGTCTGTTTGGTAACCCTCTTAAATTGGACAATTCAGTGTATTACTTGTTTAACACCTATACATTGTTTGGTCAGTTCCATATATTTCAGCTTAAAGGGGTTATCCCACGAATAATGTAAAAAATGAAAATCAGACATCATATAGTACACACCAATCTCTTTCTAACAAAGCTAGAACCAGCCCTGTACCTCACATGGACCCAGAGATCTCCCCATTTATTGCTCTACTAGATTTATATCAAGCTGACAGCTCAAGGGGAGTGTCTATTCTGCTGCAGCTTAGGAGGCGTGTCTCAGCTCTCCCTATCACAGCTCAGGAGGCAGTTAAAAGTTGAAACTGAGCATGTGCGGCCTGCTCAGTGAATAGGTCAAAGAAATAAGAAATTAAGTGGTCCTATACAGATACATGTTACTGAATAACTCAGTAACTATAAAAAAAAATTTTAATTACATGCAATTACAAAAGTATTCAGATCCAGGAGCTTGTTTGAAAACTGCTGAATATTTTTCGTGGGACAACCCCTTTAAGAGCTATAATCAGATGATACAGGGGAGTAGAGGTTTGCATAGTTTAAGCAGGAGGACCCTCATGTGGGAGTATTGTAACAAAGCACCCCATAAAAAGGAATGCCCGAGATTCCTTTGTTTATATACATCACTGACTGCACATATTTCTGAGTGGAGATGGGCCCCCTTAGTTATTGGAGCCCCATAACAGCTCCTATGCCTGCTACCCTCGTAGTTGCGCACATGAGGGAGGGGAGTATAACAAAACTTAGAATGGGACCCCCTTCCTCACCCAGTTTTCCACCATGTGTGTTAAAAACTCCCAGGCAAAGCACAACTCTTCAGATATCTAACAAATGTATCATTTTTATTATTTCACTTTATTTTTATATATATAATATAATTTTAATTTAAAAAATCACCCTCCTCATAACCCACTTTATTCAACTTCTATGCTGGAAAAAGTGGAACAGGTGCTTCATAAATAGGGGACTTGTCCTGAGCACCATATTTCTCAATGTATTTACACCAGGCAACTGGCATAAATGCACTGATAAATGTATTATAAAACTGGCTGCCTGCAGCCACCACTAGGGGGAGCTAAGCGCATAGGAATGCATACGGTTACTATTAGAAAAGCTGTAAAAATCTCTTTCCACTGAGCCCCCCCTAGTGGTGGCTGCCAGAAAATGCTGTGGATTAATGCTTGAAATAGTTCAGCACCCGGCTAACTTCTCCCCAAGCCCCATAGCCATCATCTGGTCAGGTAGGTACTCTACTGGCAACACTATTGGATGATGAGAAATGGTCACACTTCAGAATCTGAATCAGGGACCGAATCAGATCTGAACCCCCTACAGTACAACACCAGAGATTCACAGCTTATGGGATTGGGCCAAAGAAGGCATTAATAGTCATTCAGCACCATTCACACGCCGCGGTTTTATTGCAGTTGTGTATTTTGCAGTGAGTTTTTAAAAACTTCATGAAGAATACAAAAACAGCAGCAAGCTGAACTAAATCTTTAAATTTTACATCAGTTCCACCCGTTACAATGTGCTTCTTTCAGTATTGGTGACACTCTGACTTTTAGGGCATTAGGGCAGTGGCCATAAGCATATGGTCCGAAGGGGCCCACATCCCCCTGGTTAATTAGAGAACTCCTAAGGCGATATTCACATGCAGCAGATTTATTGCAGACACCCACGATTTTTTTTTAAGGCTGGTGGTACTTGACTAGATTATTTTTGTGATAATTATCATCATTTTACAGCTCACAGTAAATGCTGGTGATGGGTATTTATCAGTATATTGAGCTATAGACATGTATCACTTATAATCTTTATCATTCATTATGCTTTTCCAATTTGTCCCTAAAAAATTATTGGTTGTCCGTGATTTTGGGATAAGTTGTTCAGAAAAAAAAAAAAAAAAAAAAGAAGCACTAATCTAAACTATAGATGACAAGATGACAGGTTGCCATCATCATGTGTACTCATACTGCCACCTGGTGGTGACATTTAAGAATTGCATCTCTCAACAACAGCACTTAATGCTACTGGATGTTAACCAATATTTCTCATCCTCTTGTCTCACAGGGACTCAATAGTTCTGGCAACTCCCTGGGAAGTAAGTGGCTGTCATATAGGCACTCACCCACAACACACACTTGGGTCAATTTTGTAGAAAACCAATTTGACTATTTTTGGAGTATGGGAGGAAACCCATGCAAAATGGGGAAAACATACAAACTCCATGCAGATGTTCTCAGTTGGATTCAAACCTAGGACCCCAGCACTGCAAGGCACCAGTGCTAACCACTGAGCTAAAGGAAATTAGATAGCCCCCTTATTATTCAGGGTGTAATTTGAGTACATTATTATTAAAGAGGGCCTGTCACCTCTCCTGTTTTAACAACTACTTGCACCCTACCTTGTAATAACAATTTTGGAACATCTATTCATATGACTCTATATTGTGTAATTCCTCTATTATTCCCACTAGAATTTATGAACAAATTACTAACAGTTTACAATGTAGGTCCAGATGGGTGTTACCAGATGAGGGTGTTTCTCTGCACTGTCTCACACTGGAAGCACTAATTGGATAAAGTAAGACTGTGCACAGTCTCTCTCTCTCGTGTGCAGGCATGGCTACCACTGATTACAGGGTGGTTATAACCATGGAAACGAGCAGTGTATAATGTGATGAAAAAATGAATCCATCCAGCAAAGGAGACAATATGGAGAATCACAATACATTAGTAAGTGCCTGGTATTCACTTCCTCTACATGATAAATGCTATTTGCTAAACACCTTTAATGGACTCCATTGTAGGCAGTGGACTCTGTTCAGCTCTGTTTGTCTCAGTTATGTGCCGAATTTTGAACTTCCATTATTTTCATTGTTCTGCTAACTGAGCAGAACAACAGAAATATCGCCGGGGTATGAACTCACCATTACATGGCAGCAGGCTGGCTAGTCTTTGTGGTCATGAAGTGGCTCCTCTAAAATGTCACTGCTTCAGAGTGCAGGAGCTAGGTACTGCAAGTTTGCAAGCCCTGCTCCCTGTGGTCCTACCTATGCCCTGAGATGGTTGTGACTAGTACATCACACCTGAACTTGCTAGCTAACTAATGAACAGGAGTATAGCTGGAGGTATCTACCAGGGTTGCCAACCGTCCAGAAATTTCTGGACAGTCCGTAAAAATAGACAACTTTTTCCTGTGTCCATGAAAAAAAAATAGATGTGTCCGTGATTTTTTTGAGGCTGGTGGTATTTGACTAGATTATTTTGGTGGTAATTATCATCATTTTACAGCCCACAGACATGGATTACTTATAATCAGGCTTGGACTGGCCCACAGGGGTACAGGTGAATCCCCCGGTGGGCCCCTGAGCAAAATGGGCCCCTAGTCTCCCACCCCCTGCACGAGTGGCACATAACACAGTAGACTTTCTGCACTACATACATATATTCCATGTACAGCATCTCAACCAGCCTATGTTCATATAAAAAAAACTGATGACGAGATGACTTCTAGGTATAGAGGAAAGCTACCAGTGTCTTCTTCTCCCCAGGACCTACCTTCTCAAAATTGGTGAGCAGGTAATATTTGAATGTATCCGTATGTTGGGCCCTCAAAATAAATTTTACTGGTGGGCCCTAGGCACCCAGTCTGACACTGCTTATAATCTTTATCATTCATTATGGTTTCCCAAATTGTCCTTAAAAAATATTGGCTGTCCGTGATTTTGGGATAAGTTGTCCAGAAAAAAGAAAAATTCTAGTTGACAACCCTGGTATATGCAAGCGCAGCTTATCTACCCCAGCACACACCTCTTCAGCCTGAAAACTATCGACAAGAGGCTTGCCTGCACCTTGCACCTCACAGGCTTGTATTATCATTATGGCGTGATAAAAACGGATAAACTGTCAGACATTTTTTCACTGATGCCTTTCTGAGAAATGGATGCCAAAAACAGTTCTATTCAATTATATGGGGGCAGTTGGTCTGTGAAAACGGACAAGATAGAACATGTTCTATTTTTTGACGTCCGTTAAGCTTCCAAAACAAAGGCAATTTCAGTAGTAAATGTGACTAAAAAATATAAAACTGTCTAAAATAGCATTTTTTAGACTAAAAACAGGCTCAAACATTTTAGTAAATATGCCCCTCTGAGTGTGGGCTCATGCACCAGAACATATTTTTTTCCCCTATACATATTGTTCGAGGACTGTATAAGGAACCATTCACATCCACATAAAAAATGAAAATTACGCCGTGTGCATTCTGTGTCCGTATGTCCTCATGGCCATTCCGCAAAACAATAGAACATTCCTGTTATTATCTACAGTATTATGTCCGTTTGTACTGTGTGGTGGGATAGATCACTTTCATGAGCGGCATGGCGTGTTGACTTCTGGGGATGTACCTCTTGTACATTTCCCTCCAAACTGGATGTTGAGGGTCGAACATTTCTTCGAGTATCTGCCAAAGATCACCTGGTCATCAGGTTGAAAAGACAGTTCCTGATGGTCTCGGCATCAACTGAAGCACAAGGTCCAACAACACTGCCCCGCCATCTCTGCACTTGCCCCACCGTCTGCAACACTTTGTCATACCTCCCAACTTTGCAAAGAGAGAAAGAGGGACATATTGTCGCAATTTTTTTCTGCAGTAGGTCACGCCCCTAACCCCGCCCACTATAAACTAATCTCACTCAGTCCCTTTACTACACAGGGATAATAAACACAGTGATGTCATCATACAGGGATAATAAACACAGTGATGTCATCGTACAGGGATAATAAACACAGTGATGTCATCGTACAGGGATACTACACACAGTGATGTCACAGTACAGGCAATTTGTTATTTCTGATTATTTTAAGGCATTCCAGTGCTGGTGGAGTTTCATTAGTTTGAATGAATTTTGAGAACTGCAACATTTCATCGGGGAATGATTTTTCTAAATCATGATGATAGCCTTATCTGCGCCCCCCAGGCCTTGTTTGCACAGGTGTACTGTGACATCATTGTGTTTATTATCCCTTTACGGTGACATCACTGTGTTTATTATACCTTTACGGTGACATCACTGTGTTTATTATCCCTGTACTGTGACATCACTGTGTGTATTATCCCTGTACTGTGACATCACTGTGTTTATTATCTCTGTACTGTGACATCACTGTGTTTATTATCCCTATACTGTGATATCACTGTGTTTATTATCCCTGTACTGTGACATCACTGTGTGTATTATCTCTGTACGGTGACATCACTGTGTGTATTATCTCTGTACGGTGACATCACTGTGTTTATTATCTCTGTACGGTGACATCACTGTGTTTATTATCTCTGTACAGTGACATCACTGTGTTTATTATCTCTGTACAGTGACATCACTGTGTTTATTATCTCTGTACAGTGACATCACTGTGTGTATTATCCCTGGACTTTGACATCACTGTTTATTATCCCTGTACAGTGACATCACTGTGTTTATTATCCCTGTACAGTGACATCGCTGTGTGTATTATCTCTGTACTGTGACATCACTGTGTTTATTATCCCTGTACGGTGACATCACTGTGTTTATTATCTCTGTACTGTGACATCACTGTGTTTATTATCCCTGTACAGTGACATCGCTGTGTGTATTATCTCTGTACTGTGACATCACTGTGTTTATTATCCCTGTACAGTGACATCTCTGTGTTTATTATCTCTGTACTGTGACATCACTGTGTTTATTATCCCTGTACAGTGACATCGCTGTGTGTATTATCTCTGTACTGTGACATCACTGTGTTTATTATCCCTGTACAGTGACATCACTGTGTTTATTATCTCTGTACGGTGACATCACTGTGTTTATTATCCCTGTACAGTGACATCGCTGTGTGTATTATCCCAGTGCAGGAAGAGGTAAGTGGTCTGTGTTTGTGTGTTTGTTTTCTATTTTTCAGGGTCGTGAATGCAGAGGACTACGTCGGATTCGGTGGACTACATCGGACCAGCTTTTTTTTTTTTTTTTTTAATAAAATGGTCAAACAGGGGTCTGGGGGAGTGTTTATTTCAATAAAATGTTTTATACTGGTGTGTGTGTATTTTTTTTTTTACAATACTACAGTTTTAGTAATCACGGCTATCTACTGATGGCCCTGATTACTAATACTGGGCTTAGTGCTTGCCGGTATGGCAGGCCAGCACTAACCCCAACATCTATTACCTCGGCACCCACCGCCACCAGGGGTGCCGGGAAGAGCCGGGTACCCGCAGGACCGGACCTTCTAAATTGAGGGTCTGGCTCTGGGGCGGCTGCAGGCTGGTACCATTAGGCTGGGAAGGGCCAATAACCGTGTCCCTTCCCACCCTGGTAGTGCCAGGCTGCTGCTGCTGGTTGTATCTGGCTGGAGAAGGAAAAAAGGCGATGTCACTGCACAGGGATAATAAACACCGTGATGTCACAGTCCAGGGATAATACACACAGTGATGTCACAGTACAGAGATAATAAACACAGTGATGTCACTGTACAGAGATAATAAACACAGCGATGTCACTGTCCAGGGATAATAAAGACAGTGATGTCACAGTCCAGGGATAATAAAGACAGTGATGTCACAGTCCAGGGATAATAAACACAGTGATGTCACAGTCCAGGGATAATAAACAGTGATGTCACCGTACAGGGATAATAAACACAGTGATGTCACAGTACAGGGATAATAAACAGTGATGTCACCGTACAGGGATAATAAACACAGTGATGTCACAGTACAGGGATAATAAACACAGTGATGTCACAGTACAGGTATAATAAACACAGTGATGTCACAGTCCAGGGATAATAAACAGTGATGTCACCGTACAGGGATAATAAACACAGTGATGTCACAGTCCAGGGATAATAAACAGTGATGTCACCGTAGAGGGATAATAAACACAGTGATGTCACAGTCCAGGGATAATAAACACAGTGATGTCACAGTACAGGGATAATAAACATTGATGTCACAGTCCAGGGATAATAAACACAGTGATGTCACAGTACAGGGATAATAAACAGTGATGTCACCGTACAGGGATAATAAACACAGTGATGTCACAGTACAGGGATAATAAACACAGTGATGTCACAGTCCAGGGATAATAAACAGTGATGTCACCGTACAGGGATAATAAACACAGTGATGTCACAGTCCAGGGATAATAAACAGTGATGTCACGTAGAGGGATAATAAACACAGTGATGTCACAGTCCAGGGATAATAAACACAGTGATGTCACAGTACAGGGATAATAAACATTGATGTCACAGTCCAGGGATAATAAACACAGTGATGTCACAGTCCAGGGATAATAAACATTGATGTCACAGTCCAGGGATAATAAACACAGTGATGTCACAGTCCAGGGATAATAAACATTGATGTCACAGTCCAGGGATAATAAACATTGATGTCACAGTCCATTATGCCTGTACTGTGACATCACTGTGTTTATTTAGTAAACACAGTGATGTCACAGTACAGGCATAATAAACACAGTGATGTCACAGTCCAGGGATTAACATTGATGTCACAGTCCACAGAAAGTTAAAAAATTAAAAGTATTATACTTACCTTTTTCCTAGCAGCAGGGCCAGCATCACCAGCAGGAAGATCTTCTGCTCGTGCCTGAAGGGGGCGGAGCCAATGCTGACGGCCGGCCCCGCCCCCCCGCCGAGACCCGATGCATAGATGAAAGGTACGGGGAGCTGCAGGGGGGACAGGAGGGAGGATGGAAGAAGCAGGCAGCCGATTCTGGCTGTCTGCTCCTTCCTGCAACAGGCAAGTGTCTCTGCGTCCTATGGACGCAGAGACAGCTGCCAGAGACGGGACATACCTCCCCTGTACCGGGACAGCGGGACTGCCACTGCAATCCGGGACTGTCCCGCTGGATCCGGGACGGTTGGGAGGTATGTGTTTGTAACGGGATGCCAACCGGGCTGCTCACGTGGTGTCAGGCATCGGGTCATTCAAAGGCAGAAGTTAGCTGTGAAATTCTACCACCTTAGAGATAGCAGTATATTTTATTATTACCATAGTATAACCCAAATAGCCCAGAATCTATTCAGAACTAATTTTCCAAATAGCGAACTGCTATAATGATCCTTAACAGGATCATTATAGCAGTTCGCTATTTGGAAAATTAGCGGTATATTTTGTTTCATGTGGTGCCATTTACAAAAGTCATTTTGAGTAGGGAGTTCCTTTCCACCCACCCTGCATACCCTGCATTATATACCGCTTCCGGCCTGCTGCTTTTATATGAAGCCCATAGACTTCTGTGGGACGCCACTGTACCTCCATAGCGTGGTCCTACCTATGCCCTGAGATGGTTGTGACTAGGTATACATTGTTTTTTATAGAATTCATGTCAGATGAGCTGTTTTCAAACCGGCTGTCGCAATGCAATCTTGAAGTGATATTTGTTTGCACAAGAGCTGACACTTCACATGACGCCTGTATGGCGAGCCAGCACCTGTGTCATTTCGGTAACCACTTATCTGGGAAGTAAGTTTACATAAGTCACTCTCACAGGGCACTTGGTGGAAATGTCAAATGACCGCATGTCTGTTGTAAGACTTTTCACTACTAATTAGAAGGAACATGACACAACACATTGCACCAAAGCAGTCATCTCTGTACAGTTTAAAGGGGGCTTCCAACCAAATAAAACATATGTAAAATTGCTCAGAATGCTGTTTAACAGGATCATTATAGCAGTTCGCTATTTGGAAAATTAGCTGTATATTTTGTTTCTTGTGGTGCCATTTACAAAAGTCATTTTGAGTAAGGAGTTCCTTTCCACCCAACCTGTATACCCTGCATATACCTCTTCCGGCCTGCTGCTTATATATGAAGCCATGTTAGGGCAAATGGCATGTGGTGTATACAGTGGATATGGTCAGAGCCGGTGTTAGGTTGGATGGTGGCCTGTGCAGTATTATCTAATGATAACATTTTATGGTGTAACACACTGTGCCAAAAAATATAGTCATACTGTAACCATACATATAGGGGGTCTTTTACTAACAGATATAAACTTTGCGCCTCAATCTGGGACTTTTCCCCCACTCACGCCAGGTCTAAAAAAGGGGGTGTGGCATGGGCGGGCAATTCCGTCTCATTTATCATTCAAATGGTCTAAATGTACGCCAGAAAAGATGCTGGGGAAGATTTAGACAGGCAGGTGGAAACACCAAAGTTATGTAGGGGTATTAAGACTCAAAAAAATGACCCCTATAGTGTCCAAATAATACAGTCATACAGTATACAAATAACCATACCATATAGTGTCCAAATAATACAGTCATACAGTATACAAATAACCATACCATATAGTGCCCAAGTAATATAGTAATGCAGCATATAAATAACCATACCATGTAATGTCCTAATAATACAGGTATACAAATAACCATACCATATAGTGTCCTAATAATACAGTCATAGAGTATACAAATAACCATACCATATACAGCCCTAATAATACTGTCATACAGTATATAAATAACCATACCATATAGTGCACTAATAACAGAATCATAGAGTATACAAATAGCCATACCATATACAGCCCTAATAATGCAGTCATAGAGTATACAAATAACCATAACATATAGTCAGGAGCGGACTGAGAACTAAAAGTAGCCCTGGAAAAAAAAAAGGTAAAAGTGGCCCTATGTTGATGTGGGGCAACATAATTAGGCAGGGCCAACAAATGTAGGCAGGGATAACAGAAATAAGTAATACCATACTGCAGAGCAATATACCGCCCCAGGTGAACCATATACCACAGTGCAGCACAAAATACTGCCACCTGTGCTACAGTATTCAACTGTATCACTGTCCTGAGGACGTCGAGTTGAATTCAGGAGGACACCTGCGGCTGCTGGCCAGGTGCATGAGAAAATCAGATCAGTATAAGCCCAGATGGAGGCAGTGAGCGGGGCTTGGGTGGCCCTCCTAGGCATCGGCCCACCAAGAAATTTCTCTTTTGGGTCTGTGGCCAATCCGCCCCTGCATATAGTGCTCATATAACATGATCAGTTGCCTAAATAACACTGCCCTATCAATAAACTAAGAAATGTAGACGAGGCTTAGGCACAGCTCAGTCCAGTTCCAGTGAATAGGCCTGAGCTGCAATACCAAGCAAAGCCACTATACAATATACGGCGTTGTGCTTGGTATTCTGTGAGGAAGCTACATCTCTCCCGGGAACGCCGCAGCCTCTTTAAAAAGCTGATCGACGGGGGGTGCTGGGAGTCGGACCTTCATGATCCCATATTGTTGACCTATGGTATCGTGAGGATAGAACATCAATATCAAAATGTTGGACAACCCCTTTAACTGTAGACCTGTCCTTGATGCCTAGATAAATTCACAGCGCTCATTCTTTGGTGACTGGGGTCATCCTTAATTCTGTGCACTTTCCTTAGTGGTCAATAGTATATTCAGTATAAAAATCAGTGGTTGCATGATTCCTGAACCTGATACAACACATATATCCAACACAATGGATGATGTTGTCTTACTGGTACATGTGTGCACTCCTTTTGTGTATGAGGGCGCATAGAAATGTCTAGGAGCCTATACCCCAAATGTTTTAAAAACCCTAAAAAGTTATTTTTTCCTGGCAGTGGGCACCAGACCGGAACGTTAAGGGTTAATTCACCTGTAATGCAGAAAGGGCAGGCATGTGATGTTTGCTGGACACTTCATAGAAGAAGGTATTTCTCAATCTAAGAGTCCTTGAGATAATGCTAGTGCTGTGTGTATACCAGGGGTTAATGACAAAGGAAAATTGTAATGTGGAAATGTCATGTGTGAAAACAAGCCAAAGCAGATGTAGCAGAGAGGTGACATCTAGAGATGGATCCACCTATACATGCTGATTGAATATAACTCAGAATTAGTTTTTTGTCAAGTGTTAAGGGAGTTCTCCTGGAATTAAGAAAATGAAAATACTTAAATATTATTTTATTATAAATATATTCCCAAATACCTTACATTAGTTATAATTGCTTGTTTTGTCTAGGGAGCAATCATCAGGGGCAACAAAATGGCCGCTTTCCTATTAGTAGCCACAAAACCCATCCTAATCACACAGGAGGACAAGTTACTTCACAACACTGAGGTAAAGAGCTGCCTCATCCTCCTCTCTGCTCTGCTTGTCAGGAATTATGATCCTGAATACAGATGATAAAATCTTCAGCTAAATTTCTGTTGGAATGGTGTTCATGAGGAGACATGAAGTACAGAGAGGAGGGACAGGACAGATTGTGGTAATGGAGAATACATACAAGTGCCACTGCCCATTATCCACATCCTCACTGTCCTCTCTTTACTTCATGTCTCCTCATAAACTCCATTCCTACAGGGATTCAGCTGAAGATCATATTAAACTATATTCAGGATCATAATCCCTGACATGTAGGAGAGGAGGATGAGGCATCTCTTTACCTCAGTGTTGTGAAGTAACTTGTCCTCCTGTGTGATTAGGACAGGTTTTCTGTGTACTAATAGAATGGCAGCCATTTTATTTCCTTACGATTGCTCCCTAGACAAAATGAGCCATTATAACTAATAAAAGGTATTTTCATCTTAATTCCTGGAGAACCCCTTTAAATCATAATTTACTGTCGTTGTTACACTAACAAGAACTGTGCCCCACTGCCCTCGCTGTATACCTGTCCTCTCCTGGACATTTATCTTAAAATCTGAACTTCTGGTGATTAGTAAGACTAGTCCACAGATGAAAATAATTTAACCGAGACCAATTTATGTTCACAAACAGAAATGTATCACCTATAGCAGGCATTTCCAACCTGTGGCTCTCCAGCTGTTGTAAAACTACAACTCCCACCATGCCCTGCTGTAGGCTGATGGCTGTAGGCAGTCTGGGCATGCTGGGAGTTGTAGTTTTGCAACTGCTGGAGAGCCTCAGGTTGGCCATCCCTGACCTATAGGCTGCTTCTGTCAGCCCTATAGACATTGAATGAAGTGGCAGAGTATATGCTTGTCTGTAGCTCCATCCAAACAGGAAAAAGGGCTCAAGTCCCTTGTTCTAGTGATCTGTAGGGGTCCCAGTGTTGGAACCATCAGTAATTGCATATTGATAATAATTTTCTACTATGGCAAAACCAAAGGGAATTAGGTAGATTTATAAAATAAATAGATATGAAATAGATAGATAGATAGATAGATAGATAGATAGATAGATAGATAGACAGACTAAATATAGTGTAATAGGAACACTATAGGGAGAGAATAGAGACATATAATTGTATACATTTTAGGGAATTTAATCAGGGAAAACTTTGAGGGAGCGAGGGGCTGGTCACTGTTTAATAGAGCTGCTGCTGGCAGCCAGTTCTACATTGCAAAACCATGTGATGATTTTTTTCCCTGCATATGAACAGACTTAGACAGTTTTTTTTCAAAACATCAAGTTTATACAGTTCATAAGAAATTACATTTTTTTCTTCTTAAAAACATTTCAATGTATTATATCTGTGTTTTTAATGGTGTTGCATTATAGTAAGAGCATTTTACAGCAACAATGTCATTTTTATACTCGTGTTATTGAACACATCGCTCATTTTACAGCAGTCATTTTACCGCAAACATTTCTTTGTAATATCTCAGTTAGTGGAACCATTACTGCATCAGACTATAGTACGGTAAATATCAAAGATATTTTGCTAAAAAAATTGCAGTTATAACTGTGACGCTGAACACATAGTTCAAAGACAATTTATCGCAAACATTGCATTGTTATATCTGTGTAAGCAGATGCATTAGGCTAGGGCTACACGCGACACTGGTTGCGGCAAGGATCGCTGAGTAGCGGGGATCCCATAGCAATGAATGGGATCACCGCAGCAGTTGCAAGAAATCCAGCCCTGTTTGATTTCTTGCGACTGCCGCGGCGATCCCATTCATAGATAGATAGATAGATAAAGAGACTGCTATTTTGGTAATGTGGAGCAGTTATCCTTGTGTTTCTAGACAGATAAAACAGTGGGAGTGGTAGATTTTTTTCTGGGAGTGCTATTAGCATCTCTCCTCCTGTCTAGGTATGCTATATAGTCTCAGTAAGTAAGGCATGCTGCCCATTACAGGCAATCATGGAAGGACAACACCTGAGCTTGGTATGTCTCCTGTGGGTGATCACAGGTAAGTGGTTTCACTGTATCATAGGATGTAGAAGTATGTGATTGGTGGAATAGCAGTTTTATTCTTTTACTGGATCTGTGAGGATTGTTTCCACAAAGACAAAAAAGAGACAGCTCTATTGCCAATAGAAATTGATATCAATTTCGACCAAATGTGTTGTGATTCTCCAGAATGTTCTGTGTTCTCTTTGGGTTTCATGCTCCTAAGTCCTGAGTCCTCTGATAAGAGTCTGTCTTATTGCTGACCAGCTCCCTTTCCTTTCTGCTCTTCTAAGAATCAGCTAGATTTTCTGATACTGTGTCCAACATAGTGTAACCCAGGGCTCAGCAACCACCAACACTTCAAATAATATGAAACTACAACTCCCAGCATGCTCCATTAATTTCTATGGCAGGTTGAAGGTCTGGCTTGGTTTATTCACTATTGTCTTCTCCAATAGTGATGTTAGAAGGTATCAGTGGTTTCACATCCATAAAACCTTGGAAATAAACATAATTTATATAGATATGTTATTACTAGAGATGAGCAAATCATCCAAAATTCGCTTTGGCGAATAATCAACGAATTTCTGACAAGATTCGTTCTTAATACGAATTTATTCGGTCGCATTTGCGTTAAAAAATAATTATTGTTTTGTGAACATTCCTACATAAATTGCAAACATACAGTCAGCGTTGTTAAAAGTACGCAATACGTAAGCATTAGCGTACAAAGTGCGTACGAATCCTTAGCGTACTATTGACTCACAATTGCGTCATACCCATGCACACACGAGGCTAGGCTGCGGCGTACAGTCTTTAGAGGCAGTTCATATGAGCTAGAAAAGTAAGACGCTAGCTATGTGCATAATTTACTAAAAAACACCGTACAATAAGCGCATAATAGGACACATTGCAGTACCTGAAAAATAATACACACAATGGGCTAAGGTGCTTGAACGTTGCTGAACCTATAAAAACATTGCTGCTAAAATACAGCAAAGACAATTATGCAAACATTTTAGTGCAATCAATTTCACATTTGCAAGCATAATAGGCTCAGATATACGTTTGAGTCTCTCCTTATGGCTGCTTGGCATGATAAAACACTGGAACACACTCCAAAATTCAATTGTAATCCACGTGAGGTAATTTTGTAATCCAAACAGGTAATGTGTAATCCACATGGATAATAAAAAATAGCAGCTAATAGAGAACCCTTTTTGCAAAGGGGGCTCCCAACTAACCTGAGAATGGGGGAAAAAAGGAAAATAGGCACGCTTAGGCACAACTGGGAATTTTCTGCAGAATAGGGTGGGAGTCGTGACCAGCCATGTCCATCTGGGTGAGAGTCAAACAGGGTCAATAAAAACATAAACTAAAAACATGTGCCAACTAGCTCAAGAAGAATGCGTACATTGCGTACGTATCGCTAGCGTTCAAAATTTAAAGAACATTTATGAATAATACGAAGCGAATCTAAAAAAATCCAGATTCACTTCGGAGTAGGAAATTTGTAAGATTCGGAACTAATCCACGATGCGGCGAATAGATTCGCACATCTCTAGTTATTACCTCTGAAGATTTTCTCTATGTTTTCCTAAGTCCCAGTCTGGTCAGTGTCCTTCACTGATGGGAACTTTGTTAAGAACTAATCCAAGCTTCTACCTCTTCCAGATCCCCACCATCAACCCTAAATCTTGCTAGCCTTCATATTCTTTCATGAGTGTACTTTCCTCATGAATAAATTGATCGGTAAGGATCTGACCTCAAGAACCTCCATCAATCCTCAGAATAAAGTCGCCATACTGCTGTATACCCTTCTTTGTAGGACAGCAAAAACACATAAGGTCGTGTGCATGGGTCCTAAGACTGACACATTGCACAGTTTCTCTTCTGTCGGTGCTGGTCATCAGTTTCAGAGCTTGATTTCATGCTGTCCACATATGCCTGAAACTTATTCTTGATCCTACATTGGTTTCTCTTCTCCAAGTGACAGCACAATTTGACCTAGGGACCACTGATCTCCATTGAAAGCTATGTCAAAAACAGCTAAAATTTACCTTTGGGGCCAGAGAAGCTGTTACTGATCATCAGAATGATGGGTCAGCAGCTCTCCATCCATAATCCCGTCATTACAATACATCCATACTCATTTGGATGTCACTGTGCCATCTACTGCAGTGAAGACATTGGGGTCTTCCAGCCATTGTGTATGTGGCCGGTCCTGCTGCACTGCCTGTTTATGTGAATGGGGCTGAGCATGGTTGAACTGAAGTACCATGCATAACCACACTGCTATGAATATCTTTGTGCCATGTACTGCAGTTAATGGGTAGCTGACTTCCAGTAAGTGCCACATAGTGCAGTAACTTCAATGGAGGCAGAGCATGTATCCGATATGGGGCTGGGGAGGGGGAGGCCCTGCACTGAACCCCTTCTTTTGTTGCCGATGTAAAAATACTGGATTTTCATGCAGCCACCACTTAGTGTAATGAGATGATTCCAGCTTTCATTGCAGTAAATGGTAGCTATATAAAGTCCTATGAACTGAGCTCCCCCTAGTGGTGGCTACAAGCAGACAGCTTTGTAATATGTGAAGTGAAGCAGGAGATCTATCAGTGTGTGGTATAAATACATTGAGAAATATGGTGGTGAGGATGAGCACCATATTTATGAAGTACCTGTTCCACTTTCACTGACCTAGAAGGCAACTTTTTTATTACAATTATTTTTTGCAATCCAACTTATAAGACCCTGTGAGGGACAAATATTTCTCTCTAATTTCAAACAGTTCTCTGTTAATTCACATTGATCCCACGTCTCTCTGCAGTTGTATCTGGCAAAGTCCTGGTGAAGGAGGAATGCGCCCAGGGTCCAGATTTCTGGTGTCAGGACCTGGAGACGGCTGCTCAGTGTGGGGCAGTGGATCATTGTAAGGAGAATGCATGGAAGGAAAATCAGGTAAAGAAGGAGTCATTAAATGGAGTCACAAAAATTTGATTTGGGCGTAAATCAACTTAGAAGATTGTTCATGAGGTAGAGAGGAGCTGCAGAACAAGCAGATGGAGAGTCTGACAGGTTTACCACAGAACGACACACTGCAGATTGCTGTGTACTGTGAAACAAAGAAGCCACATAATATAAACACCAAATGAAGCAAAATGTTTCATAAAACATATTACAAATTTTTTTTAGTCCAAGATATATCTAAATTGATACTAAATAGGCTCCAAAAGTGTACATAACCTTTTTAGAATCCAGAACACCTGCAATCCTTATGCTGTATGTAAGGTAAGCATAGGGGATGCTGTGGAGCTTAAAGGGGTTGTACAGGATAAAGGGAGTCACTAGCTGATCAGCAGCTGCTCCCACTGAAGTGTGTTTCGGCCATAATCTAAAAAAGGCTGGACAACCCCTTTAACCCTTAGAATTCTACAGGTTTTTTCATTTTTGCTTTTCCATTTTTCTTCCCTGTCTTCCTGGAGCCATAAATATTTATTTTTCCGTTCACATATCCGTATGAGGGCTTATTTTTTGCGGGACCACCATTTAATATGGCATAGAATGTAGTGGGAAGCGGGAAAAAAACAAACAAATGGTGTGGAATTGGGAAAAAAACGCAATTCCTCCACAGTTTTATGGATTTTGTCCCTACAGCGTTCCCTTTGTGGGGTCTCTGGGTCAGAACGATTACAACGACACCATATACGTATAGGTTTTATATGTCTAAATACTGAAAAAATAAATTAAAACTTTGAAAAAAAATATTTTTTTACATCACCATATTCTGACCCCCATAACTTTTTTTATAGTTATATCTACTGAGCTGTGTAAGGGCTCATTTTGTGTGGGATGATCTGTAGTGTTTATTTATTATGACATTTTGTTAAATTATTTGGGGGTAAGAGAAGCAATGAAAAAATGGCGAATTGGCCATTTTGATACTTTTTTCTGTTATGCCATTCGCCATATTAGAAAAATATTTTTATATTTTAATAGTATAGGCGTTTTCAGACGCGGTGATGCCCATGATGTTTTTTTTTTTATAACTTATATATTTATTTTTCATTCTAAGAAATGGGAGTGATTTAAATTTTTAGATATTTTTAAAAAAATTTTATTTTAATTTTTTGTAGTCCCTCTAGGAGTCTACAATGTCCACTTTTTTTATTTTATAGAATATTACTATACTCCCATAGGGAGTATACATGGATTGATGATCTCCTGTGTTGGCCTGCCACCAACATAGGAACTGCACCTCTAATACGCTGGATCTCTTCAGAGAGACCCAGCCTATTAGAATTAATGACCAGCATCCCTGATCGCCCCACGGGAATGCTGGTCTTAACCCAGAAGTGCACAACCATGTTTAATGACTGCATCAGCGCCATACATGTACTGTGCTGGTAGCGAAAGGGTTAACAATTGAAGGGGCCATGTTTTCCTCATGTCTCACTGTCTAACAGCATCTCCCCTCTATATGAAGTCTGTAACTTTTAGGTCTATTTCTGTTCTGTGACATCACTGCCTTATTCCCTTATGTCACATCATGTGTTCTCTATAACTACACATTGACATCATTGTGTTTTTAATTCCTGTGCTGTGATGTCACAGAGTACATGACCTATTTACTGTGTATTATGCCTATGATATATTATAGTGTATTATACTGGTTTAGTGAAATTACTGTTTGCATAATTCTTGTGCTGTAATATCACTGTATATGTCTGCGCTGTGATATTGGTAATTTTCCGACTAATGAGATATCACTTTGTGAATTATCATAGTGAGCATCATCAATATAGTGACATCACTGTGTAGATTATCCACACACTGTGACATCAATGACTACATTATCACTGTACTGTGACATCACTGACTACATTATCACTGTACTGTGACATCACTGTGTAAATTACTCCTGTACTGTGACATCATTATGTACATTATACCTGTACTGTGACATCACTGTGTATACTATCCTTGTACTGTGACATCACTGTGTATATTATCTCTGTACTATGACATCACTGTGTATATTATCCCTGTACTGTGACATCACTGTGTGCACTATGCCCGTGTTGTTAATTTCCTATGTACATTATCCCTGTATTGTAACATCTCTG
The DNA here is from genome assembly GCA_900303285.1 of Rhinella marina. NCBI lineage: Eukaryota > Metazoa > Chordata > Amphibia > Anura > Bufonidae > Rhinella > Rhinella marina. The sequence goes on along the minus strand of ONZH01012013.1, from coordinate 222,568 downwards.
TGTACATTATCCCTGTACTGTGACATCACTGTGTACATTATCCCTGTACTGTGACATCACTGTGTACATTATCCCCATACTGTGACATCACTGTGTGCATTATCCCTGTACTGTGACATCACTGTGTACATTATCCCTGTACTGTGACATCACTGTGTACAATATCCCGGATCAGACCCCCATATCAGATCCTTTAGACCTCCATGTCATGCTGCATATTTTAACCCCTTAATGACTGCTGATATGCCTTTTTTTATGGTAGACATCAAGGGGCCTTATTCTAGGCCACTGCCTTTTTACAGCAGACTTGTCTAAGTCCTGCACGGGTCTCCTGCTCTAACAGCCCCGATCGGCATAAGCACCGATCACAGTCATTTAAGCCCTTAGAAGCCACCATCAATAGCGACCGCAGCATCTAAGTAGTTTCAGAGGGATATGGCTCCTTCTGTCAGGCATCAGCATCTCTCCGAATGAGATCACAGGGTACCAATGTCCTAATGAAGGCCCCAGATCTGCCCTCAGTGTATGCCTGTTAGGCTGCACCAGAGACGCCTGCCAGAGTGCTTGTCAATATCCTGCTAAGTAGTACAGTGTATTATGTAAGAGATCAAAGGTTCGGATGTCAAAGTCCCCTTGTGGGACTAATAAGTGGTAAAAAATAAGAGAGAAATAAAGTTTTAGAAAAAAAAAATCTCCAAGTCAAAAAATATACTCTTTTTCCATTAAAACCAATAGCAAAAAACCCTCCACATACTAGGTATCGCCTCGGTAATGATCTGTTTATTTGCCAATAAATTGATGTATGTAACCCACAATGATACCAATTAAAAAATTAGAAGTCAAATCAATCCTTTACACGGCTCGGTGGGAAAAAAAAGTTATAGGTCTTGGGATGCGGTAATACAAAAACATTTTTTTTTTTTTTAAATTTTTTAGGGCGAGTTGGTCGAATCCACTTCTGGCTGAAAAACCTGCGAAAAAATCTGTCTCAAAACCTCCTCCAAAAAACTCTGTATGAACCTACCCTTATTCTACAAAAGTAGTAAAACTTAAAAAAAAAAACTGACTCAGAGAGTAAAGTTATCATGTTGTTTATGCTGCAAGTGAAAGGCACAAAAAAAGGCAGTGCCAGTATTGCTTTTTTTTCCAGAAAGAGTAAGGGCTCATACACACGACCGTTGTTGTTTTGCTGTCCGCAATTTGCAGGTTTGCATAACACAGATATCGGCTGTGTGCAATCTGCGAAACGGCCAGTCCCGATTAGAACAGTCCTATCTTTGTCTGTAATGCAGACAATAATAGGATGTGTTCTATGTTTTTGCGGAATGGCCATGCAGACAGTTTGTGTGCATGAGCCCTTAATAAAGGTTAAACAATTAGGGAGAGTTCACATCACCGTTATTTTTCTGTTCTTCTGATCCTTCAGAAGAACAGAAAAAAAACAACAACAAAAAAACGGATCCTGAGCATCAGTTATGCACATTTGGCATCCGTTTGAGCCATTTCCATCTGAGATATGTTTTTTTTTTTTTAGATGAAAAGAAAGCACTGCATGCAGGACATTTTTTTCGCTTCTTAAAAAAAGTATCTCAGACGGAAACGGCTCAAACGGATGCCAACTGTGCATAACTGATGCTCAGGATCCGTTTTTATTTTTTTTTACAAGATCCTGTTTCGTTTTTTTCTGTTCTTCTTACGGATCACACGGACAGAAAAATAATGGTGATGTGAACTCTTCCTAAGTCATGTGTACCCCAAAATGGTGCCACCAAAAACTACAACTTGTCCCGCAAAAAACAGCTACGGTTCTTTAAACGCAATGGCCCAAAATTCACATGGCAGGTCAATTGCTGCACAAAAAAAAAATATGCAAAGTGTATGCAATCCACACCGTGTGCAGGTAGCCTATAATACCAGAATATAAAATATCATGTGCCTATCTAACATCACATGTCTCTTCCTCTCTACAGGACGTCCTGTGTTTGCAGTGTAAGCAGATTGTCACAATCCTCATTAACATGGCAAAGTCATCCCCAATCCAGGTATTATTCAGGCCTATCACCTATATAGACTGAGTGAGCCATCATTATATTAGAGGGTTTCAGCTGTCAGAAGAAGCCACTCCAGTGAGCGCTGTGACCTCTTCCTAGGCCAGTGATGTCACGTTCATCAGTCACGTGGCCTAGGTGCAGCTCAGTCCCATTGAAGTGAATGGGGCTGAGCTGCAATACCAAGCACAGCCACTATACAAGGTGCAGAGCTGTGCGTGGTGAGCTGTGAAAAGGCTGCAGGGCTCACTGCAGCACTGTGGCCTCTTCAGACAATTAATCGGCGGAGATGCTGGGAGTTGGACCCCACCACTCTAATATTAATGACCTATCCTGAGGATAGATCCTCAATTTTGTACTCCTAGAAAATCTCTTTGAGTCTGGTAGGAGGGCTGTAAAAAAAAAAAAATGTGTGTGATTTTTTTTTTATTAGTAGTAGCTGGTGCTGCCCTCACAAGGCTCTGCCCTAGGCACTGGACCTCAGGTGCAGAGTGGTACATATGGCTATTATCGCACAGCTTTTAAAATTTAAAGGGTATGTCCACCTTTGAACATCATGTTACAGTTTATATATTAATCGACGTAAAATGTTGAGTAGTTTTATCAATGCGTTACATAACCTATCTTCTGATGTTCTTGGGTTACAGTCTGTGTTGTACTCCAGAGCTGCATTCACAGTGCTGCTGACTGTGATTGGACACAGTCAACAAGCATATTGTAAGACAAACCCGAGAAGAGCAGCTGAGCTTCTATAAAGCTGTGGTATAGTTTGTTTTTTATACATTAGATAAATACACCTACCCTGTATGCTGAGTCATCTAGAGTTGGCTGTCAATCACTGGGTAGGACCGCCCACATGACTCCTAAGGATAAAAAGAGCAATGCTTCAAATGTATAAATTACACGGTTTACTGAATCTTTTCCCATAAAACTATGAACACTACGACAGTCTTGCCCTGGAGGTGGATCCCCCGAAGTTATGTAGAGGCGCCAGCTTCTATAAAACTTCTGCGCATCCACCGCCAGTCTAAATGTAAGACAGCTTCCTTGTTGGCTTAAATTTAGACCACTTTCTACCCCTACAACAGGTGTACAAAATGATAAATGAGACAGGCCTGCTGACCTATCCCCTTCACTGGTGTATATCACTTCGTGAATGACCCCCTTCGTATCAATCTGCTCAGCTACTCCTACTTTATAACCTGCTGCCTGCAGATTGTACTGCAGTTTCATGGTGACAGATTCCCTTTAAATAGTACAGTAAACAATAAACATCGGAACGGTATTAGTACCAGATGGCTAGCTTTTCATATTGTTATTAGGTAGATTATTAAAGGCCATGAATATATCTGGCGGCAGTTTTTTTTATTATTATTGCATTGTGCTCATTTTGGGCTAAAAATAATTTTTTCAATTGGTCTTTATTAAAAGTTGTGACTCCCTGTCTCTGTGCAGCCTTGAGATTCTGTAGTAGCAGGAGAAAGAAAAAAAGAATTTTCACTCTGTTTTGTCAGGCAGCTCAGCTGATGACACCTTATCTCTGCTCTCTGACCATATAAACACTATTTAGATTTAGATTAGAGCTCAATCCTTATCCTACTGATAAGAATGTGGCTTCAATAAGTGTTTACGATCTTTCAGTAATGAGATTTATTAGATGCCAGCACAAAGTGTAAGTGAAAGTATGATTCACACAGCTAGACAAACAGTTGACCCTTTGTGACAGAACAGCTCAATATTTTTAATAAAGACCAATGGAAGAAATTATTTTTTTAAAACCCAAAATGAGTAAAATGCAATCATAAAAAAATTTCCCCACAAAGATATACATAGCCTTTAAGTACAACAATCCTATATGTAAACTGTAAAATTATTTCACTGGTGATCATTTGCATAAAGGTACACAGTCAGTTTTTGTTTCCAATAATGTTTAAATGCATGACGTGACATGCAGCAGATAGCAGAGATATTATCTTCCGTTTTTATAAAATGTCCTCCATCCGCAGTCAAGAATCAAGAATGCTCTACATCAGCAATGTTCCAGAATTCCTCCTTTTGAAACAGAGTGCATTAAGATGGTGGACGAGTATGAAGAGGTGCTGATGAGTGTTCTAGAAAACCAGTTTGTAAGTACCAACGACTTAAAGGGAGTCTTTCACCTGTTTTTCACCAATATAACTAAGAGCACTGCCCCACAGAAGATTGCAGACACATCCCAGACATACCTGTGTGCACTGTGTGTCTGTATTACATGTCACATCCCAGACATACCTGTGTGCACTGTGTGTCTGTATTACATGTCACATCCCAGACATACCTGTGTGCACTGTGTGTTTGTATTACATGTCACATCCCAGACATACCTATGTGCACTGTGTGTCTGTATTACATGTCACATCCCAGTCATACCTGTGTGCACTGTGTGTCTGTATTACATGTCACATCCCAGACATACCTGTGTGCACTGTGTGTCTGTATTACATGTCACATCCCAGACATACCTGTGTGCACTGTGTGTCTGTATTACATGTCACATCCCAGACATACCTGTGTGCACTGTGTGTTTGTATTACATGTTACATCCCAGACATACCTGTGTGCACTGTGTGTTTGTATTACATGTCACATCCCAGACATACCTGTGTGCACTGTGTGTGTATTACATGTCATATTCCAGACATACCTGTGTGCACTGTGTGTCTGTATTACATGTCACATCCCAGACATACCTGTGTGCACTGTGTGTGTGTATTACATGTCACATCCCAGACATGCCTGTGTGCACATTGTGTCTGTATTACATGTCACATCCCAGACATACCTGTGTGCACATTGTGTCTATATTACATGTCACATCCCAGACATACCTGTGTGCACTGTGTGTGTGTATTACATGTCACATCCCAGACATACCTGTGTGCACTGTGTGTCTGTATTACATGTCACATCCCAGACATACCTGTGTGCACTGTGTGTCTGTATTACATGTCACATCCCAGACATACCTGTGTGCACTGTGTGTTTGAATTACATGACACATCCCAGACATACCTGTGTGCACTTTGTGTCTGTATTACATGTCCAGGAAAAGCACTTTTATTCTGCAGGAAAACAGCTCTCAGGTGCCCAGCTCTGCTGCTGCCAGTGCTCAAAGCAATCCATACTAAAGAGGGGAGGGCTGCTTTAGCTGCTCATATCTTGGGATTGGTAACAGATAAAAAAAAATGTTCTGACCTTCTTTGAAAGCTGACATTCCAAACTTTCAAAATCAGCATTATATCTAGTATATCAAAAGATACAGCTGTTAGAAATCGAGTCTGGAGAGAAAGCTGTTTTTACTTTCACTTTCAGCTGGGCACCTGGGAGCTGTTTTCCTGCAGAATAAAAGTGCTTTTCCTGGACATGTAATACAGACACACAGTGCACACAGGTATGTCTGGGTTGTGACATATAATACACACACACAATGCACACAGGTATGTCTGGGGTGTGACATGTAATACAGACACACAGTGCACACAGGTATGTCTGGGATGTGACATGTAATACACACACAGTGCACATAGGTATGTCTGAGATGTGACATGTAATACACACACACAGTGCATACAGGTATGTCTGGGATGTGACATGTAATACAGACACACAGTGCACACAGATATGTCTGGGATGTGACATGTAATACAGACACACAGTGCACACAGGTATGTCTGGGATGTGACATGTAATACAGACACACAGTGCACACAGGTATATCTGGGATGTGACATGTAATACACACACACAGTACACCCAAGTATGTCTGGGATGTGACATGTAATACAGACACACAGTGCACACAGGTATGTCTGGGATATGACATGTAATACAGACACACAGTGCACACAGGTATGTCTGGGATGTGACATGTAATACAGACACACAGTGCACACAGGTATGTCTGGGATATGACATGTAATACAGACACACAGTGCACACATTTATGTCTGGAATGTGACATGTAATACAGACACACAGTGCACATAGGTATGTCTGGGATGTGACATGTAATACAGACACACAGTGTACACAGGTATGTCTGGGATGTGACATGTAATACTGACACACAGTGCACACAGGTATGTCTGGGATGTGTATACAATCTTCTGTGGGGCAATGCTGTTAGTTATATAGGTGAAAAACAGGTGAAAGACTCCCTTTAAAAGCTGATCTAAATAAACTACAGCATAATACACTGAACATCATATATCATCATATATGCAGGCACATCATGCATTGCCTATTGGCGGTCCTGAATGAAGTGCTTCTGTTCAAAGCTATGGACATCTTTGTGCTGTTCATTTTTCTTTATTTCTTTATTATTGTTCATTTACTCCCTAAATGCAAAATTAGTTAACTTTCTAAATATTCTTCCTTAAAAATTTCTTTGCCAGTGTGTGTAAGTCCTTAACCTAGGTGATGGTGCTGCTAAATCCAACACAAACCTAGCAGAGCACTGCTCCTGTTTATGACGGCTCTGTGCTCTCCCCCTCCCTTCTCTCAGTGCAGTAGCAGCCAGGGGGAGCAGGTTGTACACAGAAGATCAGAGTGTGTAGAGGGGGGAACCATTCAAAAAGGGTAAAAACACGCAGTTGGAAATCACAGCAAATGGCACACTCTACAAGGGGAGTCACATACTCCTCAGCATCAGTGACTGCCAGTGCAAGTGAGAAGTGAACCCTCATGGACTGTACTATACTACCTCTATATTACCTGCTCTTGCCCCGTATTAACACACTGCCTTTATATTAACTGTCTCCCACACTGTATTAATACACTGCATCAATATTACCTGTCTCTCAAATGTTATTCATACACTACTGCCATATTATCTGGAATAAAACTATACTGATAAATGAGAGCTAGTGAAGACAGCGGCATCCTGGCCATACAGACCTCACACAACCAACATGTGTTTCTGGGAGGCACATGATCAATGAGAAAAATCTGAAAATAGGGGCAGGTTGTAAATAAAATTAATGAAGAAATGAAGATTGCAGACTAAAAGTTGTGCATTTTTTCTACTCAATGTAACATCTGCAAACTATATGCAAAAGGTTTTTTTTCCATTTCAAATGTGTCCATAGTCTTAAAGGAAACATCTACATATATGAATTATGGATAAAAGGGGAAGCCTGAAGAAGGTGCTAGATGAAGTGAGGAGCACACCACAATATTCTGCTTTATTTTGTGGGAGCAGAAATCCACTTTAATGCCATACATGACTGAAGGATGGACGGAGGCTAAGGGGCTACACAATCTGTGTCTGCAGGTCCAGAGTTGGAAATCTGATGATGCTAATGAATTTATTAAAAATATTCATTGTCTTACAGAATCCTACTGCAGTCTGCACTAAACTAAGAATCTGTCAGTCAGAGGAAACCCTTCACTGGGACCCTGAACTGTTCACAAAACCAGTGCTGGAAAATATCTTACCTCTCGTCCAAGAGACCATGCAGACCATGCATGCCAAGGCAACCCAGGTAAGAAGAGGCCTTGAAGACTGTGTTGGGTTAAATGCCTTTATAACAATTAGAGTTTGACATTAGATCTGGCCTTGGCCTACATATTCATAACACGTTGGATTTTCCATGAGGGCAGCAAATAATCTGGGGGATGGACTTCCAGTCTGTGGCAAGGCTCCTTAGGAACATAGTGCGTCTCCCATAGGCTGCAATAGTAAATCATTGCAGTCTATGGGAGAAGAGATTAGACATTCAGATGTTAAAATCCCCTAGGGGGATTTAAAAAAATGGAAAAAAAAATATAAAGAATATATAAAAATTCAAATCACCCCCTTTCTTCTTACTAAAAATTAAAAAAAACATCATTAGCATATCCACATCCCAAAGCATTGTACTATTAAAATATAAAAATTGTTATTTCATACAGTGAATGGTGTAACAAAGAAAAAAGTCAAAATGGACGAATTTACTGTTTTTCGTCACTTCACCTCCAAAAAAAGTAATAAAAAGTGATGAAAAAGCCATTCATACCCCAGAATGGTATCAATAAAAACTACAGATCATACCACAAAAAATGAGCCCTCACACATCTCTGTAGACATAACTATAATTATGGGGGTCAGAATATGGCTATGCAAAGAAAATAATTTTTTCCCCAGTTTTATTTATTTTAAGTATTAAAAGACCCAAGACTAACTTTATAAATGTGGTATCTCTGTAATTGTACTGACCCAGAGAATGAAGGTAACAGGTCAGTTTTACCGCCTAGGGAACGCCATAAAAACAAAAATATGTGGTAAATTTTTATATTTTTTTTCCAATTCCATTTGAATTTTTTTTCCAGCTACCTTGTATGAAGCATTAAATGGTACCATTAGATGTGGGTTAGGGTTAGATGTGCAGCAAAACTGCAACAAATCCGCAACCAAAAGAGCTCATGCTAAATTGGCACACTAGAAATTGCCGGCACATTACAGGCGTATGACCCCTACAGAACAACAACCACATAGGGGAAATGTCTTACTGGAGCACTGCTGGCTTTTGGGACAATCACTCATACCATGGCGGGCACTGTTCTCATCATTGTGCTGGGTTCACCAATCTGTGCGACTGTTTTACAGAATGTGAAGGAAGAATGGCCAATCCCGATGCCACTTTGCTGGATGTGTAAATCATTTGTGTCAAAATTTGAGGCAGCCATCCCGAAGGTAAATTCAAAATTAGCTTTGTCTGTCAAATACTGTATTTGCTGGGACTGTCCTATAAAGGATATTTATCACCTGTCCACAGGATAGTCTGATCGCTGCGACTGGCACCTTCATCAGTCACTAGCATTACTCCTTACAGCACCACACCGGTGAGAAGTTTGAATGGAGCGGAGGTGACCTATAGGCTCCATATCAACAAGCCAAAATAATGCCACACCACAATTAAATCCAGACGAGTCCACTTGGAGCTTCATAACTCCGTGCAATAACTGTCCCTTCAACAATTGTGCCGGTATCGAAGTACTTGAATGTGTCAAAAATTATCAAAAATATGGATGGATGTTCAGTAACGATCCCTCATTTGTGTATAAGAAGGGGAAGTAATGTTAATTAGTGACAATCGTAAAAAGGAGGCGAGTAGACAGGTTGCCCTTGCTACGCAAAGGAAGGGAACATATCCATGTTTAAATTGCTTGAACTGTTGTGCTTTTATTAAAGGGGTTGTCTCACCTGGAATATTGGTGGCATATCACTAGGGTAAGTCCCCAATGTCAGATAGGTGCAGGTCTCACTTCTGAGACCTGCACCTATCTCTAGAACGGAGGCCGCAAAGTGAAGGAGAGTGCACATTGCATGCGAGTCTGCCCTCCACTCATTCCTATGGCTCTATTTCCGCTGGCTTGGGTATTTCCAGCAGTTTCATACAAGTGAGTGACAAAAAGAGAGTAGAATTAATGAGGGAGGTGACGGCAGCAAGGAGGAAGAGAAGAAATATGGTGGGATGACGGTGGCGCATCAGATACATGAACTGGAATGGCAGGTATCAGCTCTCCTCTGAAGTAAGGGCCCCATAGCAAGGATCAAACCAGGTCCCCCACACAGGACAGAAGGGTTTCTGCCTAAACCCCTTTCAATGACTCTTGGACCATTTTCCCACTGGCTCATTTGCTAAAAGTTGTTCCTTTAGACTAGAGGGTAGAGTCCTGACCAAGTTTTCACCTCCAGTAGAAGAGGGGATAATCCCAACTAAGACTGGGCCCCCTCTTGTCCTGGGCTCCATAGCAGTCACATGCTCTGCCCCTGCCCCCACCGATCAACACTTTTGATATGCCCCTATAACAAGTGTAAACCAGCTCTCCTCTTCCTCCATTATGCATGAGTTAAGGGGACAATGTCTCACGTGGTGGGGGAGGAGGCCAAGATGGTGGTGGACTCTGTGTCCCTCATGTGATGGATTATTGGTTTGATGGATGAATGTTTTTAAGAATTAAAAGGATGAAGGTGTTTGTGCCTGGTCATGAGAGATTATTGCTCACCAGGAGATAAAAGGAATATATTGTACACGTCTACATTTGTTGTAGGGACATATGTGCACCACCGCCGCGCCCGCCCCATAGACACTGAACGGAGCGACAGGGCGCATGCATGACCACCGCTCCATCCAATCCCCTCCTGTTGTGCCCCAGTTCTAGTCTACATGAAGGTCCCAGATATCTGTGGATAGGTGAGAAATGAGTTTTGTAGGACAATTCCTTTAAATATGCTAATAAGCAGTAGAGCACACATGTATGTATATATGACCCGCATGCTGATATGTTTCATGTATGCAGACAGCTATTGCCAAGGGCGCATCACAGCTATGCCACGCGATGTCACCGAAACTATCCGGGGTGTGCCAGTGCTTGATTGAGAAGTATACCATTGTTGTTTTGGACACCATACTGGGAATGCTGGGACCAAGACTGGTGTGTGGGCTGCTGTTCATGTGTGTGACAGATGAAAACTGTGAGGCAGGTGAGCGCGGGTACGGGTGCCATGTCTTACCCAACTCATAGATAAAAGCACATTATGTACAGTAATTAACCTAAATATGGGGGAAATGTACTGGCCAGCCCCAACCCTCCACTTGCATTGTGAGCCATGGCCCACTCCTGGTGCCCAGCAATGGATCTAAAGCTTTTATAGCTTCTCCTTACTAAATAAATGAAGATTTTCTCTCTCCAGAGGTGATGCCAGTGCTGGAATCTGATATAACCTGCGACACTTGCATGGCCATCACCTCCATTGTGAAGAGTACGAGAGGTATGAACATAACGCAGGAGGATGTCAGTGCGGCTCTCTCCAAAGTCTGCACCTCTGCTAAGGACTGGAAGGAGGTAAGAAAGATGGAGAGCAATGGGGTAGCTACAGGGACTGCTGGGGGCAGCCCACATGCAGTGGAGACCCACTATCTCCAATGGCCGACTGCTGATCCTGACCACCTGAGAAGAGAGGGCCAGGTATGCATGTGAGTCCATCTTTGACAGAACTGCAGTTTGGGCTCTCTGTAACTCCTACCAACGGCCATGTGCATGCAACCACCTCTCCTGTACAAGGGGGTCTTCCAGATGCCCCAAAAATAAGTTTGACAGTGGGAATCAAATATATCCAGTTGTCTTCAAATTTGGACACCTAACAGTGCCGAGCAGCTCCATATAGACAACACTATTAAAGAGAAGCTGTCACCTCTCCTATCAACTACTTGCATCCCCCATGTAATAACAATTCTAGACAATCTATTATTATGGCTCTATACTATGCCATTGCTTTATTATTCCTACTAGAAGTTATGAATGAATTGTTAGCAGTCTGCAAAGAAGGTTCAGATGGGTATCACCAGCTGGGGGGGTGTCCCGCCTGACACTATCCAATTACTGCTGCCTGTGTCAGATTGTGCAGGGAGCACCCGCCAACTGGTAACACCTATCTGGACCTTCACTGCAAAATGGTAGCAATTCACTTATAAGTTCTAATAGGATTAATAGAAGACTGGCACAACATAGAGTCATAAGAATAGATGTGCCTGAATTGTTTTAGGAAATACAAGTAGTCAGTGTCACTAAAGCACATGTGTCAGCAGAGGGGGCAGGTTCTCTTTACAGAGTTTGTCCAATGAAGTACTGTGATAACATTTATGTGACAGAAAACTCCATGTGAGAGCAGACAGGGCAGCCTGTCAATCACTGATAGGACCGCCTCCTCATAGAGGGCAGCCTGTCAATCACTAATAGGACCGCCTCCTCGTAGAGGGCAGCCTGTCAATCACTGATAAGACCTCCTCCTCATAGAGGGCAGCCTGTCAGTCACTGATAGGACCGCCTCCTCATAGAGGGCAGCCTGTCAATCACTGATAGGACCTCCTCCTCATAGAGGGAAGGCTGTCAATCACTGATAAGGCCGCCTCCTCATAGAGGGCAGCCTGTCAATCACTAATAGGACCGCCTCCTCATAGAGGGCAGCCTGTCAATCACTGATAAGACCTCCTCCTCATAGAGGGCAGCCTGTCAGTCACTGATAGGACCGCCTCCTCATAGAGGGCAGCCTGTCAATCACTGATAGGACCTCCTCCTCATAGAGGGCAGCCTGTCAATCACTGATAGGACCTCCTCCTGATAGAGGGCAGCCTGTCAATCACTGATAGGACCACCTCCTCATAGAGGGAAGGCTGTCAATCACTGATAGGACCTCCTCCTGATAGAGGGCAGCCTGTCAATCACTGATAGGACCTCCTCCTCATAGAGGGCAGCCTGTTAATCACTGATAGGACCTCGTCCTCATAGAGCAGTGGTTCTCAACTCCAGTCCTCGGGACCCACCTGCCAGTCAGGATTTAGGAATATCCCACAGAATGAATACCTGTGGTAAGTCCTGATGGATGGACGCTAATTATATCAGCTGGTCTAAACTAAGGAAATCCTGAAAACCTGACTGGCAGGTGGGTCCCGAGGACTGGAGTTGAGAACCACTGTCATAGAGGGAAGGCTGTCAATCACTGATAGGACCTCGTCCTCATAGAGGGAAGGCTGTCAATCACTGATAGGACCTCCACCTCATAGAGGGCAGCCTGTCAATCACTGATAGGACCGCCTCCTTATAGAGGGAAGGCTGTCAATCACTGATAGGACCTCCTCCTGATAGAGGGCAGCCTGTCAATCACTGATAGGACCTCCTCCTCATAGAGGGCAGCCTGTTAATCACTGATAGGACCTCGTCCTCATAGAGGGAAGGCTGTCAATCACTGATAGGACCTCGTCCTCATAGAGGGAAGGCTGTCAATCACTGATAGGACCTCCACCTCATAGAGGGCAGCCTGTCAATCACTGATAGGACTGCTTCCTGATAGAGGAAAGGCTGTCAATCACTGATAGGACCTCCTCCTCATAGAGGGCAGCCTGTCAATCACTGATAGGACCTCCTCCTCATAGAGGGCAGCCTGTCAATCACTGATAGGACCGCTTCCTCATAGAGGGAAGGCTGTCAATCACTGATAGGACTGCCTCCTCATTGTCTAAGCAATAAAATCCATGGAAATGGTGTCACCTCAAGATCATATTTTAAAGAAAAACATAAACCTAATAAATACCTATACAATGTGTTTACCATCCCATATCTTTAACATTAGGATTCTTTTAACGTACATGATGTTTTCTTTTTCCTATGGCCTTAGTGTTATGCATTCATTCAAGACCACCAGACAGAACTATCTGTTCTTCTCCTGAAACCATGGGACCACAAGATCACCTGTCAGGTATACTGCACATTACACCCAGCATCTCACACCGGGTGCCAATGCCCGGGCATGGGTGAACAGTACTACATGATTATGCATTCATCGCATTGTATTGTCTTATCTCTTGTCCACAGACGCTAGGTGTTTGTCCTGCTCCTACCAAGACCATGCCTGAGAACAGTGGCTGTGCAGCTGGACCCTCATATTGGTGCCACAGCCTGGACAATGCAAGAGAGTGCAAGGTAGGGGATGACCAACCTTGAAAATGGGTGATGTTGGTCACCTTCGGAAAATGCAGCAGATATACTAAGCCTGTCTAAAATGTAGAGAGTGTAAACATAAAAAGTTATTTATTGCCGGAAGACCCTTTTAAGTGATGCCCGCAGCCTGTCTCCACTATTAAAAGATTCATCCTTACCTGCTCTCGCCTCTCCAGTCCTGCATGGTGATTCCTGAATCCATTTTCTGGTCCCCAACTTGTTTACTTCCAGTCAGTTATGGTCACCTGCTTTGCTGCATCCAATAACTGGCTTCAGCAGTGACGTTCCACAAGCAACACATCATAGCTGACTGCCCATTCCTGGTCGGGGACCAGAAGATGGACACATGGAAGCCAGCATGGGTGACCAGAGTGGTAGGGAGCAGGTACTGTAAGCATGAATTTTTCAATAGTGGGGGAAGGCTGTGGGCATCAATTAAAATTATTAGTTATTCGTGGAAAACCCCTTAAACTGTTACTTTTTTATTGTACTGTGTCGGGGCAGCGATACTGACCATTTTTGTAATATACTGTAATTACTGAAATTGTACATTTCTATTAGAAAGAATAGCTCTAAAGCAATGTCCCCCCTGTCTACTGTTTAGATGACACAGTCAGTGTTGAGCGCATGTCCACAGTAAGGGCTCTTTCACATGGCCAATGCCCGGCCATGCCTATACTGCAAACAGCAGGTCTGCAATATACATGCACCGGCCATTTGTGCACCGCATCCTGGATGCAGAACCATTCACTTGAATGTGTCCGCAATCCGGAAGGTGCGGAACAGAGGCACGGAACCCCACAGAAGCACTATGGAGTTCTTCCATGGGATTTCTCTCCTTGCCTCTGCACCGCGAAAAAGTAGTGGACGACTGACTGTCGGATGTGGCAGGGGAACAGCTTGCTGGATCCGTACTAACGTTTGCACACATTATAAATGTCTTTATACATGTCTACATGGAGATGTACCAAATTGTGCCAAAAATATACCACATTTTTGCACAAATGACACCAGAATTCAGAAGCAACGACAATAGTAAATATAGGCAAATGTGATACGGATAACCAAATAGCAATAAAATAGACAAATAGACCAGTACGATGCTTATTCATTATTCATAGCCCTTGTTAGAGTCTGAAACTCATCTTTTCTCTTGATCTTAGTGAAAAAAAACTTGTTCTTCACTTATCAGCTCTTATCCACTCCTTCCACCAAACTTTTAGTCTGAATTCTCTGCTGAATCAATCTTGTGACTGAATTAGCAGATGACATCAGCCCATAGATATCTATGGAGAGAGAGAGAGATAGAGGACAGGGCAGCTAATAGTAAGGGTTCCTTCAGTTGAGTGATTTTCACATCTTGGTGCGGTACAAGTGTGCACGGCGCACGGACTGAACCCTGAAACATTAAAGAGGACCTGTCACCGCTCCTGACATGCCTGTTTTAATAGCTTCATGCATTCCCCATGTAATAACAATTCTCGAACATCTATTCTTATGTCTCTATGTTGTGAGTGTTCCTTTATTATTTCTACTAGAAGTTATGGATGAATTGCTAGCAGTCTGCAGTAAGGGTACAGAGGGGTGGTAACCAGTTTGGGGCGGAGGGGGGGGTACCTGCACAGTCTGGCAGCACTGATTGGATAGAGTGAGTCTGTGCAGGTACACCACCCCCAACTGGTTACCACCCCTCTGTACCCTTACTGCAGACTGCTAGAAATTCATTCATTACCTCTAGTAGAAATAATAAAGGAACGGCACAAGATAGAGCCATAAGAATAGATGTTCCAGAATTATTACACGGGGGATGGATGAAGCTATTAAAACAGACATATCAGGAGAGGTGAGAGGTCCTCTTTAAATGTGAATGCCTGACTTTCTTCATGAACCATTGTTCTGTGAAAAGAAAATCATGGTAAGCATTAGTGTGGTTCCATTTACATGCTAGACTTGTCCTTTCACGTCAAGGAGTCTGTAAAGTAATGGTCAGTAGAAGGGCATCATCCGTGTGGCATTCTTCAGTTGTTTTTGATAGGTGTGAAGCATGTATAACATACCAATGCGATACATATGGAAAAATAGACAAAAAGCAGATTCCACATAGATGGGAAATCATCCATTTTTAGTGTACAAGTTTTTCATAACTCATCTGAAGAAGCCCTGAATGTGTTATCTCACTCTAAGTGCTTTATTCACATCACTACTGCTCAGTAATTCCCCATATGTTATGTATGGTGCTTCTGACTGATTCTGGGTGAGTGAGAGAGTTCTGAAGCAGAATCTTCAGTCTCTATGTGTAGTCTATGGGTAGACATCATTACAGCTAGTCTCCACCCACAAGTTCAAAGGAGAACTAAGCCTGTAGCGGGAAAAAACAGCTAAAAATGCAGGATACAGGTCATATGATGGTCAGTTATTGCGTTATCACACATATGTACACAGGGGACCTTATTTTGTGTAGATATAACCCTGATATTATGCAGTTCTGGTCTCCCAGACTGTCTGTAGATGTCTTGCAATACTAATCTGTGATCATTATGTGTAACATGTCAAGTAATAAACACACATTTTTATTTTCCAGGCCATAGGACACTGTCTGGCACATGTTTGGCACTGAGGTCCATTCTGCTTTCCTTCACGTTACCTAATCCTTTTGTGTAAAAAGGTCGTCCTTTCCTGATGACTCAATAAACTACTGTCTGTATAAAATCAGTCTCCTTTTCTGTTTTCACGCTAAGCCTGATCACATTTACCATATTTTTCACCCTATAAGATGCACTGGCCCATAAGACGCACCTAGGTTTTAGAGGACAATAAGAAAAAAATATTTTTCATTAGATCTCAGGTCAGACTACCAATCAGACCACCAATGTTAATCAGACCTCAGCTAACAGCCCCAATAAGACCC
This sequence comes from Rhinella marina, assembly GCA_900303285.1. Classification (NCBI taxonomy): domain Eukaryota; kingdom Metazoa; phylum Chordata; class Amphibia; order Anura; family Bufonidae; genus Rhinella; species Rhinella marina. The sequence continues at coordinate 206,092 of ONZH01012013.1, read as the reverse complement.
CCAGTGTTAATAAGACCCTAACAAGACCTCGGATCAGACCTCAGCTCAGACCCCAATATGAACGACCCCCAATCAGACCTCAGATAAGAGCCCCATGCCTCTCATCAGCCCCCATTGCCTCTCATGTTAGCCCCATATTGCCATAGATCACCCCCTAGCAGCCCCATATTGCCTTAGATAAGCCCCCAGCAGTATTATAAAAAAAAAATAAAAAAATGCTTACCTCTCTTGCTCCTAGACGCCGCCGCTCCTCACCGCCTGCGATCTTCTTCCTCCTGCTGTCGGCTGTGCTTTCAACTGGCGCACACAGCGTGAGGTCACAGTGCGCCCTCACGCTGTGCGCAGCCACAGCACAGCCAAGGACCAGGAAGCAGCGAGTACAAAGTCTTCACAGCTTCCTGGTCCTCTGGTACTAATGAGCGATTCCATAATGGAAGCGCTCATTAGTATTCGCCACATAAGACGCTGGGGAATTTTCCCCCCACTTTTGGTGGGAAAAAAAGGCGTCTTATGGGGAGAAAAATACGGTACTCACACTTTAGGGTATATGCACATGGGCAGAAATGTCTGTCTATATATAATGTTTGCATCTATTATGTTCCTGCATTATTTTCTGTGATTTTTATTTGATAAATTTAGCCATGCACATCCGCATATTCATTTCTCATATTGTGCAGGATGATTTATATCTGTGATTTTTGATTAGTTTGTAGTATACTCTTGAGGGAGTGCGAATGTGCTTCCATTTTATCCTGGGAGTTGCGTTCATGTGCACCGTTGCCGGTCTGTCCCATAGGTTACTTTGATTAGGCAGTACATATAGGTGTGTGTGCTCCTCCTCTCATTAGTTGCTGGATGCACACAGAGGTAACTAGGAGCAGCACACTATATGTGCAGGGTCTGCTCTCCTGAATGTAGATGCCCATACGGCATAGGTAGGTTTAGAGTAGGACCTACCTGACTGAGACCATCTTAGCGCTGGTAGGTGGGCACAGATGTGTTTTGGTCAAAATATATTGGCTGAGAGTCTCAGATTTTATCATTAGAGTGAGGGCTTAGGCCATATATAATGTTTTCATCTATTGAAAATTCCTGAATTGTTCTCTTTATTCACTGTTGTTTTCTTAATCATATAACAATATAGATTTTCTGAATGCCTTCCCACCCTGTGCCATACATATAAGGAGCCGTTGGCTAGTGGTTCAAGTAACCTGTGCCATCAGTAGTGCCATACAGCTGACATGGCTGAAACGACTGGGATTAGAGATCACAGTAATGCCAGTCATTTAACCTCTTAGATGCTGCAGCACCTAAGCTGTTAAGCAGAGGGAGGGGGCTGCCTCTTTCACCCCACTGGTCAAAGCAGGACCTAGTAGGATGGAAACTGTAAAGCGCTGCGGAATATGTTGGTGCTACATAAATAAGTATACCGTAATTAATGATGATGCACTGCAATACAGAAGGATTGAAGTGTATTATGTCAGCAATCAAGTCGTCACATGGTCAAGTGGGACTAAGGCTACTTTTACACTTGCGTTTAAGCTGGATCCGGCAGGGTTCAGCAAAAACGCTTCCGTTACTGATAATACAACCGTCTGCATCCGGATCCGGTTGTATTATCTTCAACATTGCCAAGACGGATCTGTCATGAACTCCATTGAAATTCAATGGGGGACGGATCCGTTTTCGATTGTGTCAGATTGTGTGAGAGAAAACGGATCCATCCCCATTGACTTGCATTGCTGGTCATGTTGCGTTCAGTTTTGTCCCCATTGACAATGAAGGGGGACAAAACTGAAGCTTTTTTTTCGGTATTGAGCCCCTATGACCGATCTCAATACCGGAAAACTTAAACGCTAGTGTGAAAGTAGCTTAAAACACAAAAACATAAGTTAAATGTTAAAAATTAAAAAACAAAACACACACATGAAAAACATGGTCAATTGCTTGTTTTGTTCATCCCACTTCTCAAAAAAATGGAATAAAAAGTGTTCAAAAAGTCGCTTGTGTCCCAAAATAATACCAATAAAATCTAAAGATCCTCCTCCCTACATACAAATACACACTGACTGAAAACTAAAATGGTGGAGATTTAGCAAATCTCAAAAGATACAAGTTATGGCTCACTTGTGACTTGAGCTTCTAGTCACTTTTCTAAAGTGACGAGAAAAGGGGCTGGTGCTTAACAGGAGGGGGCGGAGCCTTCACTGCCCGCTGGATTTACTATTATTTACGCCATTAAGTTGCCGCAAATTATAGGTCAAGTCTACACCATCCACTAGGATGGTGTAGATTTGAGTTTCTGGCGCACAGATGGCCAAAGATGAGGTACCTAAAGGGCCCTTTACATGGGTTAGTAGTAACGCTGGTTAGCAATGTTCTGATGGTGTAAATGCACCGCTGATTGCCCGAGGAAAACACTCATTCATCGGGTAATTTGTATCTTTTGTGCAGCACAAAAGATCATCGTTTCTCAGGGGCACGATCTGCTGCTGGGAAACAATGAGACAGTATGGTGAAGAGCGATGGCATTGGTACTGTGGAGGAGATCAATACATGTAGATGGACTGGTCTCCTCCGCTAAAGATCAGTAGATTGACAATCCGCTGGATCGGTGTCCCATGTAAAGGGACAATTAGTCACATCTCACTCCGGCACACAGGAGATCAAAACTGGTGTCAGTCTTGATAAATCTGCCCCCATGACTTTTGAAATACAGAGATGGAGTAAAATAAAAAATAAAAAAATTGCTGTGTCCTAAAGGGATAAAAGGAGATTCCAAGTATATGACTACTGTGGATGCAGATGGCACGGGATAAAGTTCAGAATTCAACGATTATTAATGTGACTCTATTAAGTGACTCTAGACCCAAAGGAGGAGAAAAGTCACATGGACAAAAGACTAGAACAAAACAGGTTTAATGGTCAAAATAAAAAAAAATAAAAATAAAAACCCCACAATATAATGTGAACCTTTCTTCTAGACATCTGGTATAAATATATACAGTCACACAATGCACAGCAATCACGTCAGCTCTTCTAATGACAGTCTGTGTTTCAGACACACAATGTGTAGATGGAGACGTCTTGAGTGGGTCCTCAGTTGTCACCGGTATGTAGATGAAGGGCTGGAGGCCTGGTTCTCTGGTGGAAAAATATGGCAGCCAGGACCCTACACTGGACTGTGGCTCTATTTCTATTTAAACTTATGGCTCAGTGGAGTGAGGGGACATCTGCCAGTCCTTCCACCTCCCACAGCTGTAAGCCAGACGTCTGTGGTTCATGCGCCCTCCTGATTCTGTTCACTGTCATCACGTCGCTTCCAGATCTGTCGGTGAGAAATGAATAATCATTAATCATTTGAAGGTGTTATCTGGGGCTGTGGAATACGTGGGCGTCTAAGGCTCGGATCACGACACCCTTTAATTTTCCATTCTTCTGATCTGTCAGAAGAACAAACTTAAAAAAAAAAAAAAAAAAAAAAAGAACAAAAAAACCCCCCCATCCTTTATTTTTAGCATCCATTGTGTTTATTTTGCGTCCGTTTTAGCCATTTCAAACCTTCATGGAGAACTTTTCTTCCCATCAAAAATAACAGATCTCAGGCGGAAATGTCTAAAACTGATGCAAAATAAGCATGACGGGTGCTAAAAATAAAGAATCTGTCTCTTTTTTTTTTTTCACCCCAGAAAATGGGAAAACTAAACGGTGATGTGAACCTAGCCCCAGAAGTAATGGGACAATTAAAAAAAAAATATATATATATATAATTCTTTTGTTCATGTACGATTCTAAAGATTTCCATGCGATTTTCAGTGAATTAGATTTAGGCCTCATGCACACGAACCTACTTTGTTTCCGTGTCCATTCCATTTTTTTTTTTTTGCGCATAGGATGAGGACCCATTCATTTCAATGGGTCCGCAAAAAATGCGAACACCACACCGCGTGCTGTCTGCATCCGTATGTCCGTTCCGTAGCCCGGCAAAAAATATAGAGCAGGTCCTATTCTTGTCCGTTTTGCAGACAAGGATAGGCATTCTTACAATGGATCTGCATAAAAAAACGGATGCAATATGGATGCCAAACGTCATCAGTATTTTTTGCGGACCGCAAATCACATACGGTCGTGTGAATTTAGCCTTATACAGAGCTTTCTAGGAAACTCTTCGTGCACATGAGCAGACTTACAATCCATATTTCGCATGGGCGATATTCAGCAGGCTCCATTGTACGGCCTATGCCAGAGTTCACACTCTGCAATCACAGACATTACAGAATCTAGTGGAAAACGTGACCACCGAAACAGAAATGTGAGACGTATGGCCCCATTTTGCACCCCACACTTCATATCATGTTAGAGCTCTGGCAGTGGCGGTTGACAGGACACTACGGTTGCACCGCCATTCCCCAAAAGCCACGATGCTGAGGAGATCTCATTTCTGTTCTCCATCAACATAAGAAAGTGTATATAGGGCAGAGATGGCTAACCTCCGGCACTCCAGCTGTGGTGAAACTATGACTTCCTGCATGCTCCATTCATTTCTATGGAGTTGGGAGTCGTAGTGTTACCACAGCTGGAGTGCCGGAGGTTAGCCATCATAGATATAGAGGCATCAAGGTAAAACTACTGCTCTCAGAACTATTGCCCAATTATCTGCTTATCAATAAAAGGACAACACCCAGGCTGAAGTACTGCTCCCGCGCCTCTCTTCAGATAACGTGGATCCACATTCCACTCATAGTGTTTGGGCACAAGGCGACCTCTTCACTTCTGAAGTACATGAGCTCCTCAACGCCCCATCGTGAAAAACACATACCTGAATATAGGCTTCCGACAGCGTGATCATCTGGGGCAGGATATCTGTTACTTGCAAGTCTTGCAGTTCATACCATTTCCCAGTGCCCTAAACACAAATAATGTAGAAAGTCAATCATACGTTCAGCGCCGTGGAATTAAAGGGGTTGTCTCATCATAGATAATGCTAGGATATGCCCCCATTGTCTTATAGGTGCAGCTCCCTGGGACCCGCACCTATATAGAGAATGGAGGCCCGAAAGTGGAGGAGGGCACACTGGGCATGCGCAGCCGCCCTCCATTCATTTACTATGGGGCCGGCGAAAATAGCAGAGCGTTGGCTCGGCTATTTCCGTCGGGCCCATAGAAGTGAATGGAAGTGGTGGCCGATCATGCACGGTGCGCTCCCATTTACTTCTATGGGTAGCCAGCATGGTGTTGGCCGGACCAGAGTCCTCCAGCGACCACCTTGCGGGGCTCCATTATCAATATAGGTGCAGGTCCTAGCTCCATTATCAATATAGGTGCAGGTCCTAGCGGTATGCCCCCATTGTCTATGCTGAGACAACCCCTTTAATGGTGCCAGCCCGTCATCACAGTTTGCCATATGCAGCTACTTATATGGTGCAGTAGACAGACTTACAGTGAAAATCACTGTGGTCACTTTTGACATTCTCAGCCAGGGCGTCTTGACATAATCACTCTTTGAATATGGACTCTTCTATATAAAGTCACCATCTTGCCCTACCCTTGGGATGTGGCATTGACAACTGTCTTTTACAAATAGTGACGATGCACCACTACAAGGGTGGCAGCCACAGGATACTCACATGGTGGAGAACATGGATGCGGTAGGCGCCTTCGTTGGGCTTCCCATCATGCACTATGTTTGCTATAAGATCATATGTTGTGTTCTTGTGCGTAGACTGAGCTTCTTCTGCCAAATACTCTCGTAGATCCACATTTCTGGAAGGGATAAAACTTGGCTTGGTACCAGAGTATATACAGATACAAATACATACATACAGCCAAGATGTCGCCTGTGCAGGTGGGATATACAATGAGCACTACACCGGACTGATCACCATGGACTTCACCAACTGTTCATCACGACAGCATCCCAATAGGGCAGCGCTATAATACTGCGCTCTACAGAGTGTCACAATAAGGTGCGGTATACTCACGTGATCGGGAAATTCACTATAGTCGGGTTCTTCTCCACAAAAAAGTTGTTCTTGGTAAAACGCTTTATACAGAATATCAAGTATGGAGGGAGCTTGGTCAGCTGGAAACGCTTCAGAAAGTTCTCCTTGTAGGTCTTGTACTCCTGTAAAGACACGTGCATTTACCAAATGACCTTCCAAAAGCATTCCAGGTATCAGAGTGATTTACGAAAGAGGATGGCACGCTGTTAACCCTTAGGACACCGGACAACTTTTTTATTTTTCCATTCACATAGCTGTATGAAAGCTCATTTTTTGCGGCATAATCTGTAGTGTTTATTAATACCATTTTGGAGTGTGTGTGACTTTTTGATCACCATTTATTAAAACATTTTTTTTAGGGTAAGAGAAGCAATGAAAAAATGTCAAATTGGCCATTTTGACCCTTTTTTCCCCCAGTTACGCCATTCGCCACATTGGAAAAATATTTTTATATTTTAATAGTACGGGCGTTTTTGGTCGTGGGTATTTATTCTTTATAATTTTTTTAAAAACTTTTTGTGTAATAATTTTGGAGCTTACTACTTGAGCGCATAAAATCCATTTTTTAATTTTTAATTTTGAACAATCATTGATTTTTAAAATGCATTTATTATTGACTGTTGGCCTGCCATCTGGTGGCCAAAACAAGAATTGCAGAATGAATGCCCTCAGCCTCTTCTGTGACCCCTGATCAGATACCGATGACCTATTCTGAGGATAGAACATCAGTTAAAATAACTTGGAAAACCCCAATAAAAAGAAAATTCTTGGTTGTGGGTTGAGTCTCCAGTTGTGCCAGTTGTCATGTACCAGTCTACCCCAGGAGACTGAGATCCACTCAGTCCTGCTATAGTACTGATCTGTATCTCATCTCATGCAGAAGTCTAATAATGGGTTGCCAAGGTTCACTGCTGGTGCCGTGCCAATATGCCAGAACACATATGGGGGGTGTGTAGTACATATATAGGTCTGTATTCATTGCTGTACCTTTTCTGTGATGCCATTGAACTTGGCCAAGATACTGAACAGTGGCACCTGGGGAATGATGAGCTGCTCTTTCTCATCCTTGTAGAGAGGGGCGGTAGGAAGGTCCAGAGTCAGGTACATAAAGGGCGACTCCAACATCGTCTCCTGGTACTCCTCATTTTCCAGCAGCGCCTCCTTCTCTTCTGATGGCTGCAGACAGAAAACAGCTGTTATGTAACTTAAATGAAGCTCAACACCGAGGTCAACATGAATAAGGTTGGCATTACCTACTTAGAAAGATGGGAATACTGCAACCAGGTGATTACCAGGAGTCCAACTTCTGGGACCCCCAGCAGACAGCTGATTTTGCTGCAGAGACACAGAGCAGCATGGAGGTCCATCTCATGCTTGGATGACCCATGCCTGGCATGGCGATGGCTGCTGCTCGTTAGTGGCTCTCTATTCTCATAAAGGAGGGTCCAGATACAGAAGCACAACCACTGTCCAAGCGTTGTATATAGATGACCTATCCTCAGGATCGGCCATCCGTATCTATCAGTGGGGGTCTGAAATCTGGCACCTCTGCCGATCAGATGTTTGAAGAGGTCTCAGCGCTCCACTGAGCAAAGTGGCCTCCTCACAGCTTACCAAGCACAGTACCGCCCATTGTATAGGGGCTGTTCTCCACCACTCACTTGAATGGGACTGACCTGCACCTACGCCATGTGACCGATAAACGTGACGTCACTTGCCGAGGGTAAGCTACGGGCCTCTTCAAGCAGTTAATCGGCAGTACCAGGAGTTAGACTCCCACCGATCAGATACTGATGACCTATCCTGAGGAGAGGTCATCAGTATAAATCACTCAGAACCCCCTCCCCCTCCCTTGAAGAGGAAATAAACATATCCAGGGCATTCTCTATCTGGGTTCATCTCCTGCAGCCCAAGATTCTTAAGGCAGAAACCGGGTAACAGTTTATACAGGACCCCAGTATGCAACAATGTCCTCAGTTTAACTCTTACCAAATCAGGATGAGGCAGCTTCTTGGTGAAAATCCGCATCGATCCCTGGAATACTTCTGTTACGATGGCTGTTATAACGACAGTTAAAAGAGAATAAGTGATAGTAGAAGTAATGAAAAAAAACTGTATTAAAAAAAAAGCTGTGAGACTTGGACGCATCCTCCCAGTGTCACTCTTGTCCACTGGACATTTCTGGTACTGCACTTCAGTCCTATTCACTGCAGGGCGATTTAAAGGGGTTATCCCATCTCAGACACCCCACCACAGCTGGGACCCGCACCTATATCAAGAACAGGGCCCCAAAAGTGAAGGAGGGCGCACTGCTCATGCGCTGCCGCCTTCTATTCATTTAGAAATGAATGGTAGAGGTGTCGGCGCTTGCGCAGTGGTGCACTCCCATTCATTTCTATGAGCGCAGCGGGGCGCTTCGCCTGGTGGTGGCCGGTCTCTGTGCTCTCCAGGCACAGAGCTCCCCGCTTCATTCTTAATATAGGTGCAGGTCCCAGCGGTGGGACCCGCACGTATCAGGCAATGGGGGCATATCCTAGCGATATGCCCCCATTGTCTGAGATGGGAATACCCCTTTAACAATTTTGGGTGACAGGCTCAGGGACTGACATTTCTGCTCAGTAATGCAGTGATATACACACCACTAGATCCTGGCAGTGAGAAAACACCGACATAAGAGGGAGACTTCATGATATCAATTTACTATTTTCCCCATTTATTTCAGGAGGTTGTTACGCCGCGGCTTCCGTGATCTGTCAGGGTCAGTGCTATAGTATGTGCTCAATAGTGAAGACCTAGCAAAAAAGGCAAGCAACTCCGGTGGACTCAAAGCATCACAGCTTGAGCTTGAGGGCGCTGACCGGAATGAAAGCGTGGATGGCGTTGAGGGAGAAGAGCCCGCTCACCCGTCACTGAAATGTCACCAGTCAGCGTAGGGCCCCCCACCCATATATCATTATCACAGGGACGAGGGAAGCAGAAAGCAGTAGCAGCGCCCCTAAACCCTGCCATTTGCTGCCTATCCTTCCTGCTGGGGGTCATCTAGGCTTTAGCCTTGTGGGCAAGAAAAAAAGTTTCGGATTTTAACTCTTTGCATTCCAGTACCTTATGATTTGTGTCTGGCAGGAAGGGTTGTACTGATCATTATACACTAGGCTATACCTCGATTGCACAGCTCGTTACACTCATGGGTGTAGATTATTTTCGTTTTTCATCCCCGCCTACCCAGAGCCATCAACATGGCCGTATAAGGGCTTGTTCACTGAGCGATGAATTAAACTTGCATTGGTAATGGCAGAAATAGAGAATAAAAAAACATAATTCCGCCATTTTGTACTGGGTTGTTTTTTTTAAAAAAAACTTTCAAAAAATTTAAAGGGTTTTTCCAAGATCTGTACACTGATGACCTATCCCCAGGATAGGGGGTATGAGACCCTCGTCGATCAGCTGTTTGAAGTGACGAGTCTTCACTATGTGATCAGTGGAGGACTGACTCCCGGCACGCCGGTGATTACCGCTGCCTCTTCACAGTATACCAAGCACAGCGCCATACATTGTATAGGGGATGGGCTTGGTATAAGAGCTCTGGCCTATGGGATCGAGGTGCGCTTAGGTCATGTGACTGATGTAAGGTGATGTCACTGGCCTGGGAAGAGGCTGTGGCACTTGGTGAGCGCCGCAATCTCTTCAAACATCCGATTGTGGGGGTGCTGGGGGTTGGACCCTCACTGAGAACAGGCGACTAATATACAAATCCCCTTTAAATTACATGTACGTCACGCACTAAAGTGTTAATAAATGTATGTCTGTGCACTGTACCTAGCACTGTATACTAACAGGACATGGGCACACGTAAGGGTATATGGTTAGACAAGACCTTGGGCTGTCCACCTAAGCTAGCTCTCAGCCAAGGTTCCTGAATTCCCGTTACACAATCAAAGGGGGTCGATCTCACCCTTTGAATGCTGGTTGTGGCATTCAGAGTTAGAGTGGGACTGCGGCCTGGTATTACAACCATTGCCTGCGCCTGATCGCATGGGCACAGTTGCAGTGCCCTTCCAATCGGCATGGCAAGCAAGTCTGTCATGAAGTCCTCATGTCACCCTTCATCTGAAATGAAGCTGAAGGCAGCATCAGAAAACAGGAAAATACTTGTAAAGGACCCGCTATCTGAGAGGACGTGAAGTGTGATAAAATGGTCGTGCCTCGCTAGGCAGGGAATGGATAGCAGCACAATGCCATCTGACAGAGGGGTAATATAAAGGTGGAGGAGAGCATGAGGCCAGACACCTCCGCAGAGGGTGACAATACACATGGAATGGTCTTCTGATCCCTGCCAGCAGCCACCTACATTAGCTATGAGATGCAGTAACGCATCTACTCTGATGCCGGTCATAAAATACAAGATATTTTATTTTCATCATAATTTGAGAGTTTTTAATATCCAACTTTTGGACTTTGCCTTATGGTCCCTGAAGAACCGGCTTGATTTTAGAGGAAACGCGTCGTGACACCCAAAAAGAACGTATAGGGAGGTAATAGGGGTAGCTGAGGGTTTAGCCACCGAGAGGTGCGGGTGCTCTGCCTGTACGCAGGGATAGAGTAAGGGGCATTATAGTGCAAGCCGTATGTCCGGGAAGCATGAAAGGGACATGGGGTTGTCTCATTATGGACAATAAAGGGTGCCCCCATTGCCTTATTGGTGCGGTTCCCACCTCTGGGACGCGAACCTATATCCAGAACGGAGCCCCCAAAGTGAAGGAGGGTGCACCGCGCATGCGCAGTCGCCCACCATTCATTTTCTATGGGGCCGGCGAAAATAGAGCGCTGGCTTGGCTGTTTCCATTGGCTCCATAGAAATGAATGGGAGCGGGGGCTGCGCATGCGTGGTGCGCTCCCATTTACTTCTATGGGGAGCCAGCTTGGTGGTGGCCGGAACAGAGTCCTCCATCCACCACCTTGCGGGGCTCCGTTCTGGATATAGGTGCAGGTCTCACACCTATAAGACAATGGGGGCATATCCTAGCGATGTGTCTCCCTTGTCTATGATGAAACAAACCCCTTTAACTTGTTACAATCCAAAGACCCTAAAGACGATGTATAGCAGCATCAGTCACAAATCATCCAAAGACCCCGCCTGCAACGACCCTCTATCTTGTATCTACAGTTTGTGAGTATAGATGGACCATGTGCAAATCTACCTACATAAACTGTGTATCTCCTATACCTCTAACCTAAGGCTATGGAATTATCTTGTATGTTGAACTTTTTAACGAATAGAGTAAAAGTTGTGTTTTAATGAGGGTGAAAAAAATTGGTTACGAGTAGAGATGAGCGAACGTGCTCGTAACGAGCACTGTAGCGCTCGGCTCCCCTCCGCTCGCATGGGCGCAGGCATCCGGATCCGTCCTCCTCACCCGACGGATCCGGATGCCTGCGCCCATGCGAGCGGAGGGGAGCCGAGCGCTACAGTGCTCGTTACGAGCACGTTCGCTCCTCTCTAATTACAAGACTTTTCCAGGAGGGACCATAAACTTACAGATCAATTTGAGGTTTTATACGGGTGTTTCCTTCAGTTTAGGGGCCAAGCAGCGACTGTCATGAACCAACCAGAGCATGTGGTGGAGAAGCAGGGCATAAAGCCCCCATGGATCACTGGAGAGTCACTTTAGGTCAGGGACGGACACAAAAAAAGTTTGCTGCCCCAATGGCTGTCCAGGACCCAGGATGCATCTCACCAAATTCCACTCCCTTCATCATTGCACTCTATACGGACACGCTGAGAAGATTTACTTACTTTTCTTTTTCTTGGTGCCACCAAGAGCAGAGTTTAGAGCATTTAGGAACCAGGAAAGAAAATCGACGCCATCACCTAGAGCAAATACAAAAGAGTTGGTAACGAGATCTGCATGCCACAGATGAGTTACTAGACGTTAAAAGGGAATCTGTCACCATGAACATGCAGTGCAGTCTGCGGGCAGCAGGTTATAGAGCAGGAGGAGCGGAGCAGACTGATATGTAGATTCATGGGTAAAGATTCAGTATGACTTTATACATTTAAATCTCTGCTCTTTCTATTCGTAAGAGTCATTGGGGAGGTCCTGTCACGTACTGTGCATACACAGCTAGGATTGCCCACTGGACTCCTACACATAGAAAGAGCAGTGATTGGGGTACAAAAATGATTAGGAGGGTGGAGAGGGAAAGGATGGAAAATTTCAACTCTTTGAATATCAACGTGCAGTTTAAAGGGGTTGTACCACAAAAAAAAAAAAAAAAAAAATCCAGCTCCTGGATCCCCATACTTCTATAATTGCATTCAATTAAAAATGTAGTATAGCCAGTGGGTTATTCATTGAAATCTATAGCGCCATCTGCTGTTTGCTCTTTTTCAAAATTATTTGTCCAGCTCACTGAGATGGAAACACATGTTCAGTTCCATCCTTTAAAGGGAACCTGTCAGTACCAAAATGGATCATAAACTGCCAGCAGTACCTTAAAGTTGTTAACATCAGGCTTCTAATGATGTTCTTGTGTAAGATGTCTGAGGCACATAATCGCTGCAAAACAACTTTATTCCCCTCACAGGTCGTATGCAAACGAGGTTCTTCAAGTCAAGGGGGCAGCGGCTTTCACACTTGAAGTCAAGCATGCCGCGCCCCCTTCCCTCCCCTTCGCATTTGATTGATGGCCATTTGTATTCTATTAGGCGCGATTCCATCCTGATATTTCACGCATGCGCCATATGCTCTCATTTCCGGCGCCTGAACATTGATCCCTGCTGTAGCTCCAGTGAGTCAATACGCACGCGCAGACTCAGGATCGGGAGCGCCTGTGCGTTGACTCGCTGAATCAAGCGGGGATCAATACGCAGACACCGGAAAAAAGACCATACGGCGCATGCGCAAAATCTCAGGCTAGAATTGCTCAGGATAGAAAGGCTATCAATCAAATGCGAAGGGGAGGGAAGGGGGCGCGGTGTGCTTGACTTCAAGTGTGAAAGCCGCTGCCCCCTTGACTTCAAGAACCTCGTTTGCATACGATCTGTGAGGGGAATAAAGTTGTTTTACAGCGATTATGTGCCTCAGACATCTTACACAAGAACATCATTAGAAGCTTGATGTTAACAACTTTAAGGTACTGCTGGCAGTTTATGATCCATTTTGGTGCTGACAGGTTCCCTTTAACTGCCACCAGCTGGTGAAAGAACATGTCCTCTGAGAAAGTGCACGCCCCCTAAGATGACAGCTTGAAATAAATCTAGCAGAGCAATTGCAGCAATGAATGTGGAGATCTCTGGATCCATGTGAGGTACAGGGCTGGTTTTAGCTTTGTTAGAAAGAGGTTGTCATGTGATGTCTGATTTTCATTTTTTACATTAGTCATGGGAGAACCCCTTTAATAAAAAAAAAAAAACCTACAAAGGAAATAGAAAGTAAAGTCCAAAGCCGCGCTGGGGCCTCACCCTGTTTAGTGATCTGGAAGGTCTTCTTGCTGCAAAGAACCACAGCCTGCAACATCTCATGTGGGGAAACATGCGCCTTAAAGTTTCTGGGGTTCCACAATTTCCGCATCAGCTCTCCGAACCTCTGCACCAAGAGGAACATTATATCTCCTGGGGGGCGCTGAATTCCACGGTAATTCTCTTCCTCCAAGAAGTAGTTCCTCAGTGGGGGGACATTAGATAACGCCTAGAACAGATACGTTAATACATATAATCGTATATAGAAATGGTTTTTTAAAAAAAACTAAAAGAGGTTTTCCAGTAATAATTCCTTTTTATCTAACGGCTGCAGCTTGCCTCCTTACATCCAGCGCTGCATGGGTCTGGTCATATGTACCGTTGCACCCAATAACTGGTATTAGCGGTGATATGACCAAAAGTAGCACGTCACCACGGAAGCCAGTCATTGGCTATGGCAGATCATGTGATTATGCCCATGCAGCACCAGATGTAAACAGTCCAGGGACTGGGACATGGACCGCAGCGACAGGGGGCAGGTAAATACGAATCTTCTGTGTCAGAAGGCAGGCTGCAAGCATTAGATACTTGGGAAAACCCCTTTAAAGGTCATCATATCACTTTTAACACTGCCATTAAAAAAATGCAACTTGCCCCACAAAACAACAAGCCCTCATACCTCTATGCGAATGGATGTAAAAAAAGTTATGGCTCTTAGAAGGTGGGGAGGCAAAAAAAAATAAAAAAAAGTGGTATTCCGGTTATAACAAGTTATTCCCTATCCACAGGACAGGGGATAACTATCAGATTGGTGGGGGTCCTACTATTGGGACCCGCACTGTTCACGAGAACGGAGGGCCCCATACTCTGTGGATCCCCCCTTTAAATGAACGGAGTGGCTGGATGGAAAAGTGCAGCGCCGCTCCATTCATTTTTATGGGAGTCCTGGAAATAGAGTACAGGGCTCGCCTATCTTTGGCGCTCCCATAGAAATGAATGGAGTGGCAGCTGGCCAGGGGGAGGGGAGAGACTTCACAGGGTACGGGGTCCCAGTGGTAGGACCCCCACCAATCTGGTAGTTATCCCCTGTCCTGTGGATAAGAGATAACATTTTATAACCTGAATAACCCTTTAAATCTTATGAGCAGTAGTGGAGATCTGTGTAAGGGAGTCCAGTTCTTCACTTTGCCCATCAGCACAGATCAAGCTGCCATTTCTGCTCTTATGGAGCATCTTAAGGATGCTGATAATTTTACGAACCAAGCAGTGATTTCTCAAACCCTCTATGAACGCGAGAGTCTTTGGCACTCACCTGCAGTACAGCGTTAGCATAGTCATTAGCTTTGATGTTGTTCAGCCCGACAATGCCCGGTAGGTAGGTGGTCCCGTCGTATGCCCGAGACAACTTTGCCTGTTTGTCCAGATTACTGATTTGAGCTTTAGTGAACGTTGGCTTCAATACATACTGAGGAAGAACACAGAGAGGGATGATTGAGAAATGTGACACTTGGGCTGCACGGTAAAAATCACAGCAAGACCACAACCTCAATGTCTGACTCCAAGTCACGAGACTCTTCACGACCGGTGTAAAGAACTGGACCGGTTGAGTTGATTTTACAGGGTTATTCTAGTCAAAAGCCTTAAAGGGGTTATTTCCATCATAGACAAAGGGGGCATATCGCTAGAATATGCCCCCATTGTCTAATAGGTGCAGGTCACACCTCCTACGAGGAGAACGGAGTGGGGAGAGCTGTGGCTGGAAGACCCCGGATTTGTCTTTCGGCTGGATGTTACCGGGTTACCCCAACAGGGTGTTCAGTTGGGGTCCCAACAGTCAAACCTCCACCGATCTAGTAGTTATCACCTATCCAGAGGAGAGCGGATAACTGCTTATGCCCTGAATACCCCTTTAAAGTTAGAAAGAGAACCGACTCGCTTGTCTGTCTGTTAGATGGCCCAAATCAACCTCCCAATAATGGAGCCACATACCGTAATGTCTTCCAGGGATGAATCGATGATTTTGTAGTTATCGGGCAGGCAATAAAACATTAGGGTGTGGAGGTTCAGGAAAACATGGTGACTAAACTGAACGCTGTGGATGTATGCATGAGACTTCAGCCCCCGGCCTGTAGATGGAGAAGACAGAGAACATAAAGGAGTCAATGGTCAGATTCAACAACCCAGGACCGTTACCAGTCACTCCAAGCCAATCACTTACCCTGGAAGTACTTTCCGCACACCAGGCAGGCATAGGCGTTAATGTGGGACAGGGAAATGGAGCACAACTTCTCAAAGTCAAAATCCAAGACACTCCTGGAAGACGAGGCCAGCATTAAAGAAATAGGAGAAACCTCTAGAACATGTTAATACTTCATTCAGACGTCAGTGTTTGGTCAGTGATTTCCCTCAGTGATTGTGAGCCAAAACCAGGACTGGAGCCTCCACACACATAAGGTATAAGGGAAAGATCTGCACCTGTTCTGTGTTTAGAGCCGCACCTGGTTTTGGCTCACGAACACGGACGTGTGAATGAGGCTTTACACTTAGGGCAGACACAAGCGAATTGAATGTGATACACTTGGCAGCATGTCAGTGAGAGGTCCCGTCCTGGCCTCCGCTCCTCGGACAGGATCGCACAGCATTATACTGATTTATAATGCTGTGTAACCCTTAGGCTCCTTTCAGACGAGCGACTGTCACGCTCCGGACTTGCAGCGCAGCCTCCGTCCTGAATTTCTAGCACTGAGGGGGTCACATAGCATTTTACTGATTAATGATGCTATGTAACCCTTAGAGGTCTGGAATGTACTGGATAACACTGACATAATGCTGTCAGTGTTATCCGATACATTCCAGAACTGTAAGGGTTACATAGCATCATAAATCAGTATAATGCTATGCGACCCCAGCAGTGCTGGGAGGTCAGGACAGGGGCTGCGCTGTGAGTCTGGAGCGTGAGCGTGACACTCACTCATCTGAAAGGGGCCTTAGAGTCTTGGAATCTACTGAATTACACTGACATAATGCGGTCTGTGTAATACAATAGATTTCAGGACACTCAGGTTTACACAGCATTATAAATCAGTATAAGGGCTAAACATATTTTTTGTCCGTGTCTGTTAATTCTTTTTTTTTTTTTTTTGCAGCCCGTATGCATAACCATTAATTTCAATAGGACTGCAAAGAACAAAAAACGGAAATGACCCTGTGTGCATTCTGTAACCGTGTGTCCGCAAGTCAGTTCCGCAAAAAATAGAACATGTCCTATTCTTGTCCGTTTTGCGGACAAGGACAGGCATTGTTACAAATGGATCCGCAGAAAAACGGAAGTAACACAGACGTCACCCGTTTTTTTCTTGTGTATCCATTTTTTGCACACCGCAAAATACTTACGCTCATGTGCATGAGCCCTAATGCTGTGCGATCCTGTCAGCGGAGGCCAGGACAGGACCTCTTACTAACACACACTGAGCGTCTGGCATTCAGCTCGCTCATGCGTGTCTGGCCTTAGGCTCTGCCGGCAGCTCGATGTCACACTCACCTGTTGATAGTGTCCAGGTATGGGCAGTGTCTGCTGCGGCGGTCTTCAGGATCATTGCGGCTGTACTTGACTTGAACTGAAATATTTAGCACAAGGTGTTTAGCTTTAACAGATGGTCCTGAACTACGCAAATCCATAAAAATGATCTTCTGATATGTTATAGAGGCCTGAGAGGCCTCTATAGCAGTGATGGCGAACCTCCGGCACTCCAGCTGTGGTGAAACTACGACTCCCAGCATGCTCCATTCATTTCTATGGAGTTCTGAGAACAGCCAAGTAAGTGTACATCTTGGGAGTTGTAGTTTTACCACAGCTGGAGTGCGGGAGGTTAGTCATCACAGGTCTATAGGGTTCAACTAAATAACAGAAATCTCTCATCAGTGGTGACACCGATCACAGACGTCACCAATGTCACCTCTGACATATCGGAAGACCATTCTGACTGGATGCCCCTCCACAAAACATCTAACATGGTGCGTAATTTTTTATCCAGTTCCTAGAATTGCTGTTATTGGCACTAGATGAAAGAAAAAAAATTTTAAGAGCATTTTTCTCCACTGACGTTAATGAGGGAAATATAGCACAAGACCACCATGGATAGGGCATGGAGATCGCAACGTTTTCTTATGGGAAGAACAAGGATTAACTGCTGCCACATAGTGAGGATGGTGATGTGTGTGTGTGTGTGGGTACTATACAATAGAAGGAATGTCAAGGACAAAATCTCGTTTACGAGCTGTGGAAAAAAAAATTACAATGTAAATTGGCCTGCGGTACAGATTTTAAAATGGTTGTCCAACTTCAGATGGTTTGTCAGATACTCCAACCCCCCCTCCCCCCACCACCAGGACCTGTCAAGGGAGACATATTCACCTGCTTTCTGATGCTCACTTTTGGCTCCGGGGGTTTAGCACCATCTTCACTGCATTTTGCTCCACACATGTAACGATCCAGCATGAACTGGGGTCATAGGCAGCGCTGCAGCCAGTGACGTGTCTTCAAGTGGCACATCACTCCGGTCACATCACTGCTGCAGGCAGTCATTGGCTGTCACGGTTCATGCCGGAAGTTAACGTGCAGTGAAGACAGAGCCAGAACCAAGTGTTGCGGAGCACACGAGTATAATACTGCCAATTTGCACTGCAGATTTCACCTTTTGCAATGCAGGGTGAAAACTGCGACAAATCTGCACCTGCTTTAGACCCCCTTTTATGAGACAGAGCAGAGAGTTGTTCTGCACAAATGGCTCCCGCTCTGATAGACTTAAAGGGGTTGTCTTATCTGAGACAATGGGGGCAATATCGCTAGGATATTCCCCCATTGTCTTATAGGTATGGGACCCACACATATATTGAGAACAGAGCCCCGCAAAGTGGTGGCTGGAGGACTCGGGTCCGGCCACCACCAAGCACGCTCTCCCCATAGAAGTGAATGGGAGTGCATCGCGCATGACCGTCCACCTCTCCCATTCACTTCTATGGGCCCGACGGAAATAATCGAGCCAGAGCTCAGCTATTTTTGGTGGCCCCATGGAAGTGAATAGAGGGTGGATGCATATGCGCAGTGCACCCTCCACCACTTTCAGGGCTCCGTTTAGAAGATAGGTGCGGGTCCCAGCGGTGGGGCCCGCACCTATAAGACAATAGGAGCATATCCTAGCGATGTGCCTCTATGGTCTGAGATGAGACAACCCCTGTATTATATAGGCGTCCATCATGTAACATTACATTTCCCCTGCATGAAATGCCAGGCTAGATGTGACTTGGAAGGGGTTGTCTCTAATGACAGTGCTCAGACTGTGTGGACGCCCCTGGCAGGACAGTCACGCACTTCTATGAGCTGTGTCGGAGGACTGCTGGTGTGGGACAACAAAGCACGCATCAGCAGGAAGTGGCAATACGGCTACTTATGGGCACAATAACAGCTGCTTCGTCCCTCCTGAAGCCACTGATCCTGTGTACAGGAAGAAGCAGGAGGCCAGCTGTTTCAAAAGTCCTAGTATGGGCCTCGGAGAATGCTGGGAGTTGTAGTTCCACTGCAGCTGGGGGAAATCACTAATCTGGGATGGACAAATCGCAATTGTATTAGAGTTGAAAGAGGTATGCCACTTGTTAAAAGTTTTCCCTTATCCTAAAACTATTAGATTAGTGGGGGCTCCTACTGCTGCGACCTCCCACCACTGACAAGAATGGGTACATCACTGAATTTAAAGGGGCTTTCTCATGACAGACAATGGGGGCAAATCGCTAGGATATGCCCCCATTGTCCCACCTCTGGGTCCCACACCTACACCGAGAACAGTGGTGGTGGTGGAGGGCGCACTGTGCAGCGGCCTTCCATTCATTTCTACGGAGCCGCCAAAAATAGCGAGCACTGGCTCAAATATTTCGGCCCCATAGAAATGAATGGGAGCGGTGGCCACGCAGTGCGCTCCCAATCACTTGTATGGGGAGAGTGCTTGGCAGTGGCTAGAACCCACGAAACCCATGGTCCTCCAGCCACCACTCTCCCTGCTCTGTTCTCGGGACCCGCATCTATCAGACGATGTGGGCACCCCTTTAACAGAGCAGCAGGCTGGGTGTGCACACTACCAGTCTGTAACCCTCAGTGGGCTCAGAGGGGTACCCGTTCTCGTGATCGGTGGGGGTCTCAGCAGAAGGATCCCCACCAATCTAATATCCTGTGGATCAGAGATAACTTTTAACAACCAGAATACCCCTTTAAGAAGTTGTCCCTTTAGGAAAGACCCTTTCTGTGAGTCCGATCAGGGACCTCATAGAGGGGAACCCCGCTGGGAGCCCATACTATAGCCAGGGATTTGGGGCAACTAAGCTGATGTCACACAATAGATCAAATCCCCATGCAGCTCTACCATGAGCAGACCCATAGAGATCTGCACTGCTGGCAGTCAGTTCCCTCCTCTAGCACAGGAGGCACCCCAATAAAAAGTCAGTGTAAGTAGCCATGCTGTTTACTAGAGCAGGAGCCTCCATGCACATATCAACCAATCACAGGCCGTCTTATATATCTGCACAGACGTGTACGAAATGAAAGCTGAGCCCTTATTGGTTGCTATCATTCATTCACTGCCATCTGTTCCAGCGCTCCGTATCTTGCACGCACCTGCCTCCTCCTCCTCTTCCACATTCTCCTCCGCTTCACGTTTCAGCCGTTTCTCCACGCTCATCCTGGTCTCCCCGCCACCAGTGCGTACCGAGCCTAGAACTTACTAGAAGCCCCGCCCCTTCGCAAAAAGAGACCATTGATTGGGCCACACAGAATGAGAACGAGGCTTGACGCGCAGACATTTTCTGGGCGCTCATTGGTTCTATCCGTGTAACCTTTGACCTGAGGTCACCAATCGGCGTCGAGTTCGGCTGGGTCTATCAGCCAATAAGTGAGCAGAAGGGTTAAACAGCCCAGATAAGGGATTCGAGACGTCTGAGCGGTATGGAGGAAGACGGGGAGCCGCGGGTGAGGTCGGGGCCCGGTGGACGGCTGGATATGAATCATGGATTCGTTCACCATATCCGGCGGAACCAGAAAGCACGGTGAGGCGGCCCGGCAGTCATTGTAAGGGCATGCTGGGAGTTGTAGTCACCTATAGCTAATGAACTGCAGCTTGCAGAGTTCATCATGTATTCTAATGGGATGGATATGTCCTCACACAGAGGCTGAGGATGCTGCGTTTTTTGTTTTTTTTTTAAAGGGAACCTGTCATCAACTTTATGCTGACTGTACTGAGGGCAGCATAAAATAGTGACAGAAATGCTGATTTCAGCGCTGTGTCTCTCTTGAGCTAAAAGTGAGTGGTTGCTGAGAACCAACATCACAAACATTGCATCTCAGGCCTTGAAAAGAGTCAAATCTACCTGAGAAGAGTCATGGTTATTCCTAATCTCCTGCTCTCCCCACCCATCTGCTGATGGTTGTCAGTTCTCTCCTCGAGAGCAAGGGAGAAAACTAGGTAGAAGACTGTCAATCATCATCAGGTGGGCAGGGAGAGCAGGAATTCATGAATAACCATGACTCTTCTCTGGTGGCCTTGACTCTTTTCCAGGCCTAGTCTGCAATGTTTGTGATGTTGGTTCTCGGCAACCACTTACTTTTAACTTCTAAATGACAGACCTCTGAAATCAACTCACCTGTCTGTACTTTATTCTGCTCTTAGTATGGGCAGCATAAAGGTGATGACAGGTTCCCTTTAAAGCTCTCACTATCCTGTCAAGTCTGACCTGGTTTTGTGGCTTGTTCACATTGGCGCTAGACCAACAACAAAAATGATTGGAGTGCCGGATTCATCTCCTAACGAAAAGTCATGGCGTCCAGCGCCTATAATGGTGACTGACGCGTTTCCGTAATAGTGTTGTTCTTAGTCCAGGTTCACACCTGCGTTCAAATTCCAGCTTTCTGTCCCAGTATAGGAAGAAAACACTGGGATTTCCAGATCCTGCCAGACGCCACCAGCACCCCATGGATCCCATTTACAATAATGGGATCATACAGGGCAGTGATGCACACGGCTCTATTTCATCCAGAACCTCTGCCACAGGTGTGAATGTATCCTTACCGGACAGAACAGCTCGGCGTACTCGCTGTCTGACTCATTTAGCGGAATCTGCGATGGAGACTCCACACAAAGTAAGGGCATGTTCACACCAGCACTGGTCAGTCTATTATTCTTCCAGTACATAACCAACCGAACCTTAGACTAGTTTCACACATTTTCCAAGTTATCCGGCAGCCCTCCGGGGTTCTCTGGATCCGGCATAACCGGATAGTGCCGCGTGCTTACCGGACGCTGTTGACTGTAATGGGAGGCGGCGGGGATCTGGTCGCTCCCTGGCATATGTGCTGTGATTCGAAAGGACAAAAACCATTACATGCAGCACTTTTGACTGGCTGATATTCAGGGCAGTAGCCGGATGCCCGCCTCATCCCGTTGTAGTAAGTCGGGTCCGGTGGACACGAGGCACTGATCCGGAGAACTCCAGCAGGCTGCCAGCTTTCTCTGATGCATGTGTGAGCGTAGCCTAATGGAGCTGAACATACCCAATTGACTATAATGGGATGTGTCCGGTTTCCATTCAGGAGGAAATCTGTAGGAATCGGAAGCCCCAAATAGAGCCTGATGTGAACAAGCCCCAATAATAATAATATAATTATAATAATTTTTAAAAAAACGTATGTGAAACTGATTGTGTTTTCGACTTTTGTGGGACACCCCTCCCCCTTGTCGCAGATGAGACAGCACCTTTAAGAACTTGTCTCTTTTGGACTCAGCCTACACAGTGCAGCCAAAGACGCCTGGATAGCGCTGCCTGTATCACAGCTGTGACTGCAGCCCGACGGTCGCAAAAAATGTAACACTGCTGGGATTTTTTTTTTTAAATTATTTTTTTGGGTTGCAGCCCCAACAACCTGTGGGTTATGGATTCGCTTTTATTAGCCCTTTGTAGGGGGAGTGGGATTTCTGCCGTGGTTTTTTTTTTACGTTTTGCACCGATGACCTCAATGCTTTTAGTGTGTAGGTCAGTACAGTAACGTCAATGATTTTTATACTTCTAGAGAGGTGTCTGAACTGTACCTGACTATAGTGAACTTCAGTAAGACTGGGTTTGTATCTTTTACTAGAGATGATTATGATAAGGAGGTGAAACAAGCCAAAGAGAAGCAAAGGAAAAGGTACACTCCAGGACCGTCCCGACCCAGGAAACCGGACCTGCAGGTCTACCACCCCCGACCAAGAGGTGAGAGCTTGATGTAATAGACCTGCCACAATCTGACATGTATTAGAACTAAAGGGTCATTCCACCTCAGAGGATTTTTTTTAAGGGCTTAGATATTGATGGCCTATCCTCAGTATAGGCGATGAATATCTGACTGGTGTCCCGGGGACCGCCACTGATTGCTGAACTAAATGGTTGTGGCTGTGCCTGGTGTTGCAGCTCAGTCCCACTTAAAGGGGTTGGCCACTTTTTTTTTTTTTTCTGTTGAAGACCCGCCAACCTGATATTGATGACCTATCCTGAGGACAGGTCATCAATAGAAAAAAAAAAAGCAGACAACATCTTTAAAAGGTTTTTATCAAGATAAAAAATATATTCCCTATCCACAAGATGGTGGACACGTCCATCCAGAGCACAGGGTTCCAGATTCCCCCGAATAAATGGAGCAGCTCATAGAGGCCATTTTTATTTAACTGAAATCTCCTTTAACCTAAAAATCATTTGGATAATTGGATATAATGTGACGCAGTGCATTGCTGAAATAGTGATTTTCTATTTGTGGCATTGCGCTCATCGCCATCAGTGCCTATAATGCCACATCATAGAGCAAAAAGAGGAATCTCGCAACCAAAAACAGCTGCTGACCTAATGATATGTTAATAATAAGGAAGTGTCCACCGGGTCATGTGGTTCTGCTAATGGACATGTCAGAATGTCCCATAAAAAACCTTTTCTTGGATCCCTGAGATTGATGGGACCGGCTAATACAATTCAAGGGCAGCTTAAAGGGATCGTCCACTTTTGCTTCCCGTTACGTCTCTTCTGGCCCTCTGAAGCCTACGGCTGCTTACATGTACATGTTATCTATACATTTAGAGGAATGGTCTGACCAGTTAAGCAGAGGTCACTTGCCCTCTGTGATTTGGTGCCGCAGCGCTTATCACTGCAGAGGCTCAGTGGTCATGTGCTGTTCTTGCACACTTGACCTCTGAGGCCACTGATCGACTTCAGCGGTCCCTTGAGTGGGAACAGTATGTGATCCCTTCTGGTCCGGCGGGGATCGTAATTGGGGCGTACGGCAGCTGTGGTGCAGGCTGAGAGGGCCCTTCAGAAGGCGAGTGACTTCTTAAAAATGCCACTCTACAGCAGGGACCAGCCACCTCCTGGACTCCAGCTGTTCTGAAACTACAACTCCCAGAATCCTCCTCCCACTTCAATGGGAGTTATAAGAACAGCAACATAGGCTGTGTTAATATAAACCCCCCCCCCCCTCCATCTTTGGTTGCGTTTCCAGTAATACAATGTGTCTCGTCCTGTCCCTCCCCAGAAAGACCGACCCACGCTGCTGATCTAGTGGACGATGACCCAAGTGCCAGCGACTCCAGTACAGACCCCGAGACGCCTGGTAATCCGCTCTTCTGCCTGGAGTTTGAGGCCGACGGAGGTGAAGTTACATCCGTAATTGTATATGAGGTTCGTGTTTTCTTTTATATAGACTTATACACAAGTTGGTTCTTGGATACTTGTATAAGTATCAGGATCACCTGTCTTGCTGTTGGTTACTAATGGGTAACCACGTCCGGTGATCAGAAGACTCTTGCTTATTCTGGTCCACTTCAAGTCCTGCCGACAGTATAAGGAGGCCCGTACACTATATGGCGGATTGTTAGATGGCACTTTTAATGTAAACTGTCAAGTGCAGCACTTAGTCCAGGCCCCGCCTTGTACGGGCACCTTAGGCTACTTTCACACTTGCAGTAGCCTGTTTCGGTGGTGGAACAGCCTGCTGGATCCGTGCTACCGCAAGTCCACCATGCCGCCGGAAGTCCGTTCCAGCCCCATTCGCTATAATGGGGGCGCGTCAGATGTCTAGACGCAGCACAGAAAACATGCCAAGAGGCGGCCGGAATAAAACTACAACATGCTGCGGTTTTTGTCTGGCTGCTTCTTGGCTTGTTTGCCATGCTGCTGCCGTACCTCCAACCCACCC
Source organism: Rhinella marina (assembly GCA_900303285.1). Classification (NCBI taxonomy): domain Eukaryota; kingdom Metazoa; phylum Chordata; class Amphibia; order Anura; family Bufonidae; genus Rhinella; species Rhinella marina. The sequence goes on along the minus strand of ONZH01012013.1, from coordinate 181,371 downwards.
CTATTATAGTGAATGGGGCTGGAGCGGACTTCTGGCGCCACAGTGGACTTGAGGTAGCACAGATCTGGTAGGCTGTTCTCCTGCCGGAAAAGGCTACCGCAAGTGTGAACGTAGCCTAAGTTTGAGTCCTATTACAATCCCTTTATACTGATGTAAAATAATGAAAATCAGATGCTCACCACTTTTTCTCTTCCTGTGGGTACTTATTGTGATACATTTCTTGATATTGTTATCGTGGGAATATTTTTGATGTTGCCCGACCCTACTGTAGACCCTGGTCCATTCCTCCGCCCACCATAGAGTGTAAGCCTTCTTCTGTCTAATTAGGAAATATGTTAATTCTACATCTATTCTTGCTTCTCAGTGTAAACCTTGGTGCACATAGCTAGAATGATGTGAGCCGGGGCAGGAGTGTTGATCTTGTCTAGGCCTCATTCACACAGTATTCTGGTCAGTATTTTGCATCTGTATAGAACCTACAGAGAAAAACTGCATTGGAAAGGTTTGTGCCTCTAGATTTGGTTCCACTCCTGCTTTTGGCAATAGGTCCCTATGATGCTGTTAGTTTGGGTCATTCGATCCATGGTCGGGCCATGATTAAAGGGGTCCCCAGGGTCTATCCTCCAGGCAGATTATCAGTATCGGATCAATGGGGTCCAACACGCCAACCAATCTGCTGTGTTGGACTGTTGTGGGGCCGAAGAGGAAGCAGAAAGCTCCATACTTTTTGGCGTCAGTGTATTGAAGCTCGGCTCCCATTCACTGAGCTGCAGTACCCCTGTACGGCCACTACACAGAGTTCGGCGCTGTCTCCAGCTCTGTACTCAGTATAGTTCCAGCATCGCGGCAGTGGATCGGTGGGGGTCCTGGGTGTCGGACCCTACTGATCCAACACTGATGAACTATCCCAACGATATCAATATCTGTAACCCCTTTATGACTGCACTATGCTATGAGAACCTCCAAAGGGAATTCGTGCTCCATTACCAGCTGAAGGATGTGAAGGAGTCTGTGCACTTTCTAGGAGACACCTGATTCTTGAGATTTATCAAGGACACACCAAATACATAAATTAATCCTTACATTTTCACACATCCAGCCATATAGCACATTTTCTCTGTTTCTTCCATGTTGGTGCAGGACGATGATGCTGAGCAGATCGCTACAAAAATTTCCCTAGAGAACCAGCTGGAAGCCAGAATGAAGGAAGCCCTGAAAAGACGGATACAAGAGGAAATTGCCAAGAGAAGGGTGCAGCGCTGATGTTAATATCCAGGCTCTGTGTTCCGGTGTGGTGCACCAGCTAATGCTTCAGTCTGCGGACCGGTGGAGAACCTGTATGAGCTGATGTAATGGGGGGTACCTGTCGTGTACGGTGGTACAAGCGCCATGAAAGTTTCTGGACTGCAGTGCCTTACATACTGGTCAAGAAACTGGCAGAACAGCCCCATTGACATCAAAGGCGCTGAGCTGCAATACCAGGCACAACCCATGGACAGGTGTGGCGCTGTGTATGGGAGAAAGCACTCCTGTTTTTCAAACTTTTTTACAATCCGGTTAATTTATGTGGTTTTATCCAAGTATTTGTTATTCTAAGTGCGGAAACTGAGTATTTACCAAACCATGTACCAACACCCCCCCCCCCAAACTCACACTCCCCTTTACAGGAAGCACTGCAGGGCTGCAGCCCCATAGTAATTTAGATAATCTACAAGACGCAGGTGAAGTGGTAAGTACCGGTCAGAGTTGCGGTACATGCTTTGATCTCTTCCTTACACGTGATGTGCGAATAATATCACGGTAAGTGGCCATTGCCACAAATTTACATCATAGCTCGTCCTGTAGATGGCATGGGCAGAGGAGCTATGCCCACCCCAGCTGGTGGGTGCCTGTTATAATATACAGAACGGGTCGGGATACGAGCTAGTGTGAATCCAGTTAACCCCTTGATGAGATCACAGGGTGGCAATGGTCGCTATGGAAGGGAGGCAGGGTATAACAGGCTGCCTGTCGGTATTGCATAAGTAGTGCTGTGGATTGTGGACGGGATCGAAGGATTTCAGGCCTCCTTGTGAGGTGAATAAATATGTAAAAACACACTTGAAAATATAAAGAGAGTTGGCAGGAAATGCTCTGTAACCGCAGGCACAGCTCTGCTGAATCTAATGTACCTGTCACTGGGAGATCTGTTGCTTATTTCTAGAGAAAAAGCAAATGAGCAGTTAAAGAGGTTTACCATATTTAGGGCTCATGCACACGACCGTATGGAAAAAAAACGGATCAGCAAAAAATACGGATGACATCCGTGTGCATTCCGTATTTTGCGGAAGAGAATAGCTGGCCCCTAATAGAACAGTATTATCCTTGTCCGTGATGCAGACAATAATAGGACAAGACTCCTAATCTTGCGGAACGGACATATGGAAACGGAATGCACACGGAAGACCTTCCTTTTTTTTTTTTTTTTTTTTTTTTTGTGGACTCATTGAAATGAATGGTTCCGCGTACGGTCTGCAAAAAAATGGAACGAACACGGAAAGAAAAATACAGTCATGTGAACAAGCCCTTATGATGTATCCTCGGGATAGGTCATCAATGTCAGATCGTCTGGGGTCTGACTCCCAGGACACCCAGCAATCAGCTGTAGGAAGAGGCCATGGCTCTCTGTGAGCATGTAGGCCATGTGACATCACGTTCATCAGTAACATGGCTCAGCTTAGTGCCATTGAAGTGAATGGGCTGAGCTGCGATACTAAGCACAGCTGCATTCAAAGGGACAGCACTGTGCTTGGTGAGCAGCGAGGAGGCCGCAGCACTCCGGTGAGCGTCAGTCTTCTCAAACAGCTGATTGGGGGTCCGACTCCTAGAACCCCTGCCAATCTCATACTGATAACCTATCCTGAGGATAGATCTTCACTATGATAATCCCAGAAAACTCTTTGGTGCACCAAGGGCGGGCTCAAGCCCGTCTGAGCACCCCTGCTCCTCCTGCTTCCTCCTTCTAGATTGAAAGGGTCAAGTTCCTTTATAGGCATCTCATCTGGATTCCAGAATTGCTTTTTATTTCTTTTTTGCTATAACTGTAAGTTTATTACAAGTTTTATTAAAAAAAAAAATTGCCTGCAACTTTTCAAATATTTGAATGGTCAAGACAAGTTGAAAAGAATAAAATCCTGGCTAGAAGTACAAGAAATGTCAGCATCTGATGGTACATTGGGAAAAAGTGAATCAATCCATCCACCGTCCAGTGATGAGATGAGACTGGGGACAAAAGAGAGACACATTCATGAGTACGAGAGGAAATTTAAAGAGTTGTTCCCATCTTAGACAATGGGGACATATCGCTAGGATATGCCCCCATTGTCTTATAGGTGCGGGTCCCACAGCTGGGGAGCGCTGTGCCTGGAGGACCCCGGGTTTCTGCCACCACCAGGCGCAGCTCCCCGCTGCTCCCATAGAAATGAATGGGAGCGCACGGCACATGCACGGCCACTCCTCCCATTCATTTCTATGTAGCCGACGGAAATAGCCGAGTCAGCACTCGGCTATTTTCGGCGGCCCCATAGAAATGAATGAAGGTTGTCTGTGCATGCGCAGTGCGCCATCCTTCACTTTTGGCGCTCCGATCTCGATATAGGTGTGGGACCCACATATAAGACAATGGGGACATATCCTAGCGATATGCCCCAATTGTCTAAGATGGGAATAACCCTTTAAATAAGTAACATATGGACCCACGGGTGTACATGGATAGTAGGGAATGATCTCACTAAGGGCTCATGCACATGATCGTTGATGTTTTTGCGCAAAACATGGATACTGGCCGCGTGCATTTTGTGGAACTGAATGGCTGGAACAGTCCTATCCTTGTCCGTAAAATGGATAAGCATTGAAGTGAATAGGTCCGCATCTAATCCCTATTTTCCGTTTGTTTGCATGAGCTCTTAGTATGTAGGATTGAATAATTATCCCATTCAAGCCATATTTTATAAAAGAGGGCGGTAAGATATTCCTATACGTCACCCCTCCTTTACCTCTCTCATGAAGGTTGTCTCCACTTATGAGCTATAAGGCATTTGGCAGTGGTGAGCAGATGTAAGATTGGTTTGGTCTGGTTTCTACTTATGCCCTTAGATCAGGGGTAGGCAACCTCCGACACTCCAGCTGTTGTGAAACTACAACTCCCAGCATGCATACTTCCTCTGCTCTTCTAAGAACTCACATAGAAATGAATGGAGCATGCTGGGAATTGTAGTCTCACAACTGGAGTGCTGAAGGTTGCTGATCCCTGCCTTAGACAATATATTGAGTAAATGGCTCAGTGGATCTAGAGACATATCTATCTGTGTTATTTTATTAAAGGGGCCACTGCAGAATTTTTTAAAGAAATTTCCGTGACTGGAAATCAGTTCTGTTCATTTGAATGGGGAGACAAGGAACCGAGTTTAAGTTGCAGAAATTGCAGCAACACAATCTGCAGTGTGTGAAGACCCCCTGAGGAGTCTCCTCACCATTATTAATGGGCAGATCCAGAGACTGTGGGGTATGCCAGCAAACTTCTGGTATCAGGGTTTAAACGATGTAGCAGAGCTGGTGTATAATGCCAGAACGTTATGCGGTTTATGTTGATTCTCACAATATCTAATACACATTGAGGTTGTAGTAGGTCGGTGTAGATGGATTCCCCTTACACGGTTTCTCCAAAGAGGTAGGGGTGGTGACAGTATGCCCCCCAAAAAGTGTAGGAAAAAATGTTTAATTTGAAGATAAGAATAAAGGGTCCTAACGGAGATTTAAAACAGATTGTATTTCATCAAAATGAAGATCTAAAGTTTTATAGTCTAAAATATCTGAGAAGCGGAATAAGCCCTTCTACAATCATGGTCACAAAAACCGATGTCGCACTCTGGGAATGTAGAAGGAAGAGGTCACAGACAAGCACATGGAAGTGAGGGGCTATAATTTGGAGCAAGCATGCCAAATATCCCAGGTAAAGGACATGGGTCCCAGCAAGGGTGGGCTCGCACTAGCATTGTACCATTCTGTCATAGGTTCCGTTGATAACGGAATTGTCAGACGGAATGCAAAACGGAAGCCTTTAAGATGAGTTCCGTTTTGCTCCGTCCTAATAGAAGTCTTCGGGTAAGAATAACAGATCCGTCTGGTTTCCATTATGCCTGCCGACAGGGTCCCCCCCCCCCCCCCTTCCCCGTCCTGCATAATGAAAACCATCCGTTATGCTGCACATAGACTTCTATTAGGAAGGACTAAAACGTAATGTCTCTGGCCATTCCGTTATATCTGGAACCTATAACCGAATGGCATAACACTAGTCTGAACATCTTCGTGAAGAGCGCATCAACCCTCATGCTGCGACGTTCTCAAAACAGCTGATTGGCAGGGGTCCCGGGTGTCGGACCCCCACCGATCAGATACTGATGACCTATCCAGAGGATAGGTCATAGTGACATAGTTTATAAGGCCGAAAAAAGACATCTGTCCATCCAGTTCGGCCTGTTTTCCTACAAGTTGATCCAGAGGAAGGCAAAAAAAACCTGTGAGGTAGAAGCCAATTTTCCCCACTTTAGGGGGAAAAATTCCTTCCCGACTCCAATCAGGCATCAGAATAACTCCCTGGATCAACGACCCCTCTCTAGTAACTAGGTCATCATAAAAAAAAAATCTTGGAAAAACCCTTTAAGAGCAAAATTAAAAGTACCTAAACGATCCAGGTGAGTCTGCCTGTAAGGACTTCAATTCTGTAAGTGCCAAGCACCTATTAACATTAGAGTTGAGCCCATTGACATTTAGGTAGACATACTTGATCATGATAGGAAACAAAAGGAGACTACCAGGGAGTAGTTATATACACTGACAATAAATGTAAAAAAAAACAAAAAAAAACTTTCATAATTGAGTATTATACGCAAGAGATTAAAGGGGTTATCCAATCCTATGAAAAGCCTCCCCATACGCCGGGTCCCCCACAATGAATATACAGTGCCTTGCGAAAGTATTCACCCCCCTGGAACTTTTCTACCTTTTGCCACATTTTGCCACATTTCAGGCTTCAAGCAAAAATTTTTGGTGAAGAGTCAACAACAAGTGGGTCACAATTGTGAAGTGGAACGAAATTTATTGGATCATTTAAACTTTTTTTGTAATAATAAAACTGAAAAGTAGGACGTGCAAAATTATTTGGCCCATTTACTTTCAGTTCAGAAAACTCACTCCAGAAGTTGATTGAGGATCTCTGAATGATCCAATGTTGTCCTAAATGACTGATGAAGAGAAATAGAATCCACCTGTGTGTAATCAAGTCTCCGTATAAATGCACCTGCTCTGTGATAGTCTCAGGGTTCTGCATCATGAAGACCAAGGAACACACCAGGCAGGTCCGTGATACTGTTGTGGAGAAGTTTAAAGCCGGATTTGGATACCAAAAGATTTCCCAAGCTTTAAACATCCCAAGGAGCACTGTGCAAGCGATCATATTGAAATGGAAGGAGTATCAGACCACTGCAAATCTACCAAGACCCGGCCGTCCCTCTAGACTTTCATCTCAAACAAGGAGAAGACTGATCAGAGATGCAGCCAAGAGGCCCATGATCACTCTGGATGAACTGCAGAGATCTACAGCTGAGGTGGGAGAGTCTGTCCATAGGACAACAATCAGTCCAACACTTCACAAATCTGCCCTTTATGGAAGAGCAGCAAGAAGAAAGCCATTTCTCAAAGATATCCATAAAAAGTCTGGTTTACAGTTTGCCACAAGCCACCTGGGAGACACAAATCCAACTTTTTGGAAACAATGCAAAACGATATGTTTGGCGTAAAAGCAACACAGCTCATCACCCTGAACACACCATCCCCACTGTCAGACATGGTGGTGGCAGCATCATGGTTTGGGCCTGCTTTTCATCAGCAGGGACAGGGAAGATGGTTAAAATTGATGGGAAGATGGATGGAGCCAAATACAGGACCATTCTGGATGAAACCTGTTGGAGTCTGCAAAAGACCTGAGACTAGGACGGAGATTTATCTTCCAACAAGACAATGATCCCAAACATAAAGCAAAATCTACAATGGAATGGTTCAAAAATAAAGGTATCCAGGTCTTAGAATGGCCAAGTCACAGTCCAGACCTGAATCCAATTGAGAATATGTGGAAAGAGCTGAAAACTGCTGTTCACAAACGCTCTCCATCCAACCTCAAAGAGCTCGAGCTGTTTTGCAAGGAAGAATGGGCAAGAATTTCAGTCTCTAGATGTGCAAAACTGATAGAGACATACCCCAAGAGACCGCAGCTGTAATCGCAGCAAAAGGTGGCGCAACAAAGTATTAATGCAAGGGGGCCGAATAATTTTTCAAGGCACTGTACTTACCTGTCTCCCCGCGCTGCTCCTGGTCCCTGCACCGCCGCTGCTGCTTCTCCCCATGCCTGGATGAAAACATCCCTAGGTGGGTGGGATAGGGGTGTCAGCCAATGGCATGCAGGGACGAGCCTCCCTAGCCTTACCTGCAATGCTAGGGAGGCTCGTCTCCGCCTGCCATTGGCTGACACCTCTAGCCCACACCCGAACGGCCGCTTCCCCGGACACCGGGGAAAAGCGGGAGCGGGGACCCAGATAAGTATATTCAGCATGGGGGCCCGGGCATATGGGGGGGGGGGCATTGTATAGGATTGGATAACCCCTTATACCCTTCAAAAAAGGGGGAAGTAGAAATGAAACCGAGAGGTCAATTACTAAGACACAACTAAATGAACTTGTAAATTGAATAGCAAAAAAGTCAAACAGAAACATTGGTTCCCATGGGAGATGAAGTAGAGGAACCCTGAGGAGATGACCAAGGACACAGTAATAAAGTTGCAGGAAAAATGGTTTTGGGTGTTTGGAGTATGGACGTTTTCGCTTCGGAAGGACTGGTTGCTGGAGTGGTACAGGAGCCTGAGAAGGAGACAGCAGTTCCCAATCTGCAGTTTCTGGGGGTGAGATATCCAAAGCAGAACAGCAGAATTGCAGATCTTCATGGGCTTGTAGGGGGATACAATTTTATTGTCTTATCTCGCAGGAGACCGTAATGGGCAGAGAGCACGCCTTTTTAGAAGTGTGGCCCAAGAAAGATCAGAATACAGGCATCATCCCAATCTTGTGGCGGTTGGGGGGGAGAGGGGGTCTAAGGGAAGGAGTGGCATCTAAGAAGTCTTCTGAGGAAGCAGACCAGTCTTATCAGGCTGGGAGGGGGGTAGATGCTGTCCCCTATCATCATGCCATCTGTCTTTCTGGTTGCCATCATCCTGTTCATTCTGCTTCCTCCATGATCCAGCCTGATGCTCCCTTAGTGTGGCTGAGGGTCCCTGGGTATTTAAGGCACCCTCTCCAGCAGGATGGTTCCTGACCTTTAAGTTCCCTCTTGACCAGAAAAGGGATTCTGATAGTCTTGTACTATTGTGATTAACATGTGTTTTTCCTACGTTATCTCTTGCCTGTATTCCTGTCTGTGTGCCCCTGCACTTTCAAGTCCAAGTTCAGATCATCTATAAGGTGATCCAATCTGCCTGCCTCGTGTTTGCCTCATCACTACTCCACCCACAAGTCTTCCCTGTGTCGCCTAGATCTAAAAAAAACAAACAACATTCTAGTCTTGGTAACAGTTCTAACTATACTTCTGATTTTCCTTGAGCTTCTGGTGCACCAGAGTCTCTGACCCCAGTGAATCAGCTGTCAACTACACTGGGACTATCTCAGGAGATAGCAATCCAGTTGCTTCCCTGCATCGAGGTCCAGATCTCTGTACAGGGGTTAACGGGTGAATACCAGAGAAGCACCAAAATAATTTTCTTAGGGTTTAGTCAAAGCGAAACCGTTTAGTTGGCAAAGTGGGTTCACGCTCGCTGATCTGTCACAGGTATTTTGTACTGCAATGTGATATTTTTTGCTGCTGGATAGGTAAGTTGCTGGAGTTGTATTTTTTAACTTTACTGCTGTCCTGTTACTGGGGAGGTGTTTTGTAGATCCACTGTGGTATTTATGTGCAACTGCATGGCAGGTGTTTTGTGCTGCACTTCCGTATCTTTTGCTCATCAGAGCCAGTCTAGCCAGAGAGAGAGGAGAGGAAGCACATGCCAGAGCTCCTTATCCTGGGACCTTCAGATTCTTCTCCTGTGTGACCAACACTACAGAGAGATCATCAAAATGCTGCTTCCAGAAAGCATCACTGAGACAAGCCAGCAGTGTCATCAGCTAAATACAGCTTTACAGACACTGCTGCAAGGTGAGAGACTATGGCTCAGATACCCATCGCCTAAACCACCACTAGACCGTACAAAACTGAAGTCTGAATCTTACAGTGGACATCCAACCTGCCTCCGTACCAACTCGACTGGTACCAGAAACTGCACTTTGTATTTGATATTGCTCGATGTACCACAAGTTATATTTTGCACTAATTAAAAAGAGACGGTTATACATTTACTTCTAATCTGATTAAGACTCCCTTTCCACTACATGCAGGGGCGGATTGGCCATAGACCTTACAGGGAAATTTCCCGGTGGGCCGATGCCCAGGGGACTACCTGAACCCTCCTCACGGCCGCCCAGTGGAAGTTTTTGGGGCTGTATTCTGTGCTGCTGGCAGTATTTTGTGATGGACTGTGGTATTTGGCTCTGGTGGGGTGGTATAATGTGCCACAATATGGTATTGCTAGCCCTGACTTCCATCAGTTTGGACCCAACTACCAAATAGGGCCACTTCCAGTAATTTTTCCAGGGCCACTTTAAATTCCCAGTCCACCCCTGACTCCATGAATCCCCAGGGATCAATGGTCTGAAGGAGTACACAGGGCTACTACCACTCCCATCCTCTCCACTGACTTTGCAGGGGCTTGCTGCAGCTGCATCATAAATCACTGTAGTGCCGTAAATTTGGATCAGAGGTGCTTACAAAGTTTTCATTTAATTTTTGCATTTTCATTTTTCACTCCCTTCCTTTCTGGGGCCATAACCTTTTTATTGTTCCATCCACATAGTCGTATGAGGGCTTGTTTTTTGCAGGACAAGTTGCAATTTCTAATTCCACCATTTATTGCAAACAATGTAGTGGGAAGCTGAAAATTGGGTGAAAAAATGCATTTTGTTTTTACAGTGTTTCCTTTACGGTAAAACTGACCTGTTACTTTAATTCTTTGGGTAAGTACAATTACAGTGACACCACGTATGTATAGTTTTTCTTGCATTTTAATACTGGGAAAAAAAATAAACATTTTAAAAAATGATTTTCTTTTCATAGCCATATTCTAACATCTATAACAGTTTTGTAGTTATGTGTAAGCTGTTTGAGAGCTCATCTTTTGCAGGGCGACTTGTACTTTTCATGGATACCATTTCAGGGTGTGTGCGACTTTTTCATCACTTTTTATTTAATTGTTTTGAGGGAGGTGAAGCAACCAAACAGTGCATCAACCATTTTGATTTTTTTTTTCCATTTAGTTGTTTGCGTATGGGATAAATATTTTTATATTTTAATAGTACAGGCATTTTTGCATGCAGCAATGCCCATGATGTGTGTTTTTCAGTTTTTTTTTTTTGTTGTTTATATATTTTCATTTTGGGGAAAGGAGGATGAGTTAAATTTTTATATTTTTACAAACTTTTTTTTTTTTATAATTCTCATAGGGGACTATAACAAACAATCATCACATTGCTTTTCTCATATACTCCAATGCATTAGCATCAGAGTGTATGAGAAATACGCCGTATTTCTGTGGAGCCCTGCCACAGACAGAAGCCACATAGGAACTAATGTGCGGCAGCTCACCCGCTTCATTCATCTCTATGGGACTGCCAAAGAAGGCCAAGAACTGCATAGGGGATACATTTAAACCTTAAGACAACCCCTTTAATTGCTATTTTTTAGTTTTTGACCAGAGGGATCCTTTTTGTTTTATTAAAACAGTATCAGTATCCTACAAGCTGCCAGAAATGATTTCACAATGTAATATTCATAAATGTATATAACACTATATGTAACCGGCTCTGTACAAAAGAGGAAAATATAACATAAAGAACAATAAAAGCTCATTTCCTTGCAGAAATAAATAAGAAGAAATTACACGAAACCCAAGTTTGTCCGGATGCTTTTGTAACCACAGAAGTTTCTGTTCCAGTTGCACTGGTATATTTGATGCAAATCGTAAAGGGGACGACCATGCGGCCATACACAATGCAGTCCGACAAAACAGTGCGGTTTTCGTTAATTACATTCAAGCAATACACCTGCACTGTGGAGAGCTGCTGAAACGGACGCCATCATCAAAGCATTAAATAGTCGCCTTTTCAGGATCTCACAGGGTTCGGAGCTGATTTTCAGATACTTTTATGAACTGGCAATCAATTCATTAAAGCCTCCTTTCATTCCAGCTTAGGAGTCAAGTGGGTGTGACTGACAGCCGTCTCTGCACTGAGTAGGACCACCCACTGAACTCTTAATCCTGAATGAGCACAGGTTTAAATAAATTAATACTTCCCATGACCAGGCATATCAATCGTCTCAGTTGACATGCTGCCCACAGATCAACTACATTTTCAACATGATTGATTCCTTTCAAAGAGGACATCTCCCCTCTCCTGACAGAGGCTCCAGAATTGTTAATACACGGGGTTACTAGTAGTTACTAAAACAGACCTGTCAGGAGAGGTGACATGTCTTCTTTAAAAAGGACCTGTCTCCTCTCTTGACATGTCTGTTTTAATAGCTTCATGCATTCCCCATGTAATAATTCTGGAACATCTATTCTTATGTCTGTATATTGTGCCATTCCTTTATTATTTCTACTAGAAGTTATGAATGAATTGCTAGCAGTCTGCAGTAAGGGTACAGAGGGGAGGTAACCAGTTGGGGGTTACACCCCCCCTCCAACTGGTTACCATCCCTTTGTACCCTTACTGCAGACTTCTAGCAATTCATTCATAACTTCTAGTAGAAATAATGAAGGAATGGTACAACATAGAGACATAAGAATAGATGCTCCAGAATTGTTATTACATGAGGAATGCATGTAGCTATTAAAACAAACATGGCAGGAGTGTTGAAAGTCTCTCTTTAAGCCTATAGGCTTGACATTTTTTGTAAGCTGCTTTAATACTATAAAGAGGAGAGTAGTTGACCTCCCATCCACCCAGTTACTGAATTACGGTAGATCTGGGCGACACTGAGACTTTTTTGTAGTACTACAAGCAGATTTTATTGAATGACAGCTGCAGTCCACAAGATTACATACAACAGGATGTAGTCCTCGAAACTGCAGCTGTAGCTCCAGTTAACGGCAATCAGTAGGCTACAAAAGGTCTCCATTGTCCAAGGTGACCATGCTGTATGTATAGTAACGACTCTTGAGATGTGTAATGAGAAAAACCTGTAACGAGGTTTTCCATTTTCAACAAAAAATTGTATAGTTTTTGATCACTGCTTGTTGTCTTCAACAGGAACCTTCATTGCTTTCCACCAGTGGATAATATCTCACTTGACAGGCCCCTGGCTCCTTACAGTACAGTAATCACAACTTGTAACGAGCCACGTATATGTGGCCATGTACATTAATATTTGTACATGAAAGAACCTTGTGATCTTTCCAGATATGATACTGGATCACTGGTTACATTGGAAGAACACATATGCCAGAGGGACACATACATGGCCACCATTATCCAGGGGGAAAACATCTATTTGTTCTGTAACCAAATCATTGTTATCAATGTTCATCGGATCAGCAGTCATGATGTTTACATCCAGTCTGGGAGATCCATTTTTCGGCAGTCTCTGCGTTTTTTTTTTTTTTTATAAAAATGACCTTAGAAATGATCAAAAGGCAAGCATTTGCTGGAAAGCTGATTCTACTTCGTTACCCTGGCAATTTATAATTCTTCAAAACCCTTCTCATATTTAGAGTTTGCTCTTTTGAAAGGATATGCTTGGCCTGCAGAGAACCAGATTTCGGTTTAAAATATGAGGGTTTCCTGTGACCTAGTAACTGCTAGAAAATCAGGTAACTGAAGGTCCTTAGACATGATCATCTGAAAGCTCCAAATTTTCCAGAGATGTGAAAAAGATGTGAAGACTTACTGTCACCATAATATCTTATACTGTACCGTCCTAGTCTTGAGACTTTTTCAGACTCTTCTCGAAGAGGTGGGTCTTCCACCAGAAATATGTTTGTCAGAATTCAGTTAATCTTTGGCAGTTCCCATACAGGGTGTAGGGTTCAATAATTTCACTTGTAAACAAGAAAAATAAGTCTGGAAGGACACCAGATGGTTCTTTCCAATACATTGTTTTTTCTGTATAATGTCCCACATGATGAGCTCCCTCATCTTCACGCTTCAGTTGTAGGTTGACTATTTGATCTCTTGACCTGCTCACCACGTGAAGCTTTCACTGGCATACGGCTGAAATGACCTCTCGAACATGTTACGTTTTCAGAGAGGCTTGCTTCATCATCTTCTTCTTCTTCCAGGTAGGCCTTTTCACCATCTTTTCCATCCAAATCTAGAATGAAAGATAAAGGAGAGACCTATCAATGGTGCTGTACGGTGCCTGTGCTTGGAATTTCAGTTTTGTCCCATGGAGTACAGACCAATGAAAAAATTAAGATCCTGTAATGCTTACATGAATTCTGTGGTCCCTTCAAACAGTTGGTTGGTGGGGTGCCAAGAGTCGTACTCACACCAATCTAATATTGATGGCCATGGTCAAACACAGAACTGTATATGGGCCCATTGCTCCCCAGTAACTCATTACTGCACAACAATTATACATCTCTTCTGCAAGCTACCATGAATTTTCATCTATGATAAGTTTACCCTCTTACATGTAATCTAAAAGATAGAAGGGGTTATCAGGACCTAGCAGGTCCCACAAAGCCACCTTAATTACACACAATTACGTTAGGTAGATCTCCCCCTAGGAACCTGGTCATGTAGCGCTCCTCAACTAAGATTCAGCTTCTGCCTATGTCCTTTACCGGGTTTCTGGCCAGGGCTATGGACGAGATGTTCACTTGTGAACAGAGCGAGAACTACACTTCCTACATCCTCCTGATGCATGAGCAGCAGATAAGGTGGATTCAAGAATTTGCACATGTGCCAGGGAGTCGAATTGTTTAGGCCCCATTCACAGTGAAAGTAACATCTCATCCATAGCCCAGGCCAGAAAGGATGTGACGTTGGTGGAAACTTCATTTTCAGGAGAGGAGCATCACGTGACCAGGTTCCCAGGAAGTCGTTCCACACAACGGAACATTAAGTATGCAGTGATCCACTAGAGCACTGCTAGTGGTTAAAACTGGAGTATCCTATGAAAAGTTAAGGGGTAAGTTAAGGGATGTGACATATTCCTAAGGTTTTGCACTGTTTTCTATTGTCTTATTCTATCTGCATAGGCTGTCCGCTAAATTGTGGGTTAATCCTGCCTCAGAGGTGCTGGTTTCAGAAGGAAAATGGAGCTTAAGTTATTTCAAGAGACCTCTCCTTATCTAATTCTCTTCACAGTCAGAGTCAGCAGTGTGTTGAACCCAGGCTGAAGGAGCTATTTCCAGTCTCACCAGTCAGCACCGGCTCGTTTGATACCTAAAGGACTACAGTGAATCCCTGAGATTGTATGTAGCTGAAGAACCCTGGAAGTATTGGTAGCTTTGCACTTCAGTAAAGACTTGTTACCTTATTCAATTGCACCTCCTCTCTGTGGTCTCCTGTTTTTTACCCGCACTATAACACAGACACCACATCTTCCATCAACAGGAGACACCAACCAAGGTGTTCCTGAGGAAAACAACTACTACTCCTATGTGTGGCCTACTTCGCTACTTTGCTAGCCCCGGGAGCGAAGGAGAAGGACCCATCCACTGTGAGGGCCATGATTACCCCCATTCACACCACTACCACTCCTGTCCTCCCCTCATACTCCCCTTTGGGTCATTGCAAGTATATTGCAAACTTTCTTCTATAGGTGTCTTAATACGGTGTCTTTGCAGGACCTGCTGAGTCCCAGAAAGCCCCTAAAGCTGCTTATAAGGTAATACAGGGCCCACATAGGTATAGATTGCACATATGGTATGTCCTAAAGATAGGACATCAATTTTAAAAACCTGGATAACTCCTTATCTTTTTATTATATAATGAATAACATTTATGTACAAAAACAATGAAGGCTATTGTGACTTATAGAGTTTGATGTGGGATGGATATGCATTGTTACCTGATATATCAGCACAGTAATCGGCACCTTCTGTAGGATTCTAAGAACAGAGCACATAAATAAGTTATTTTATATCTTCTGTGAATTCAGTAAAAAAAAAAAAGCAAAGAAGTTACCAAATATTGGTACAAAGTGCAATGTAGACATTTAAAGGGGTTGTCCAAGATTTTGATATTGATGGCCTGTCCTCAGGATAGATCATCATTATCTGATCGGTGGTGTCCAGCTCCAGGCAACCCCGCCGATCACCTGCTTGAAGAGGTCGAGGGGCTCCGGCGAGTGCCACGCCTCTTCCTAGGCCTGTCACGTCCATCAGTCACATGGCCTAGGTGCAGCTCAGTGCTATTCATGGACCTGGGATACAATACCACAGCCATTTTACAATATGTCAAAATGTCCTTGTGCTTGGTATATTGTGAGGAGACTGCAGTGCTGAACGGAGCACCATGGCCTCTTTAAACAACAGGGGTACCAGGAGTCAGACCTGCACCGATTAGATAGTGATGACCTATGCCGAGGATAGGCCATCAATATCAAAATGTTGGATGACCCCTTTAAATAATCCAGGCCCTGTCATGGACTAAAATGAGAGGAAAGAGGTAAGGAGGGAGAGGCAAAAACAATACCCCATCTAGTAAATCTCTACTTCAGCTATAGAGATTGACCAGCTAGATATACAAAAATATCACTCTGAAGTTGGTCTTCTCAAACAAGAGACCAATATAACATAGGACATAAGGGAAGAGAAAATCCACCACAGAAACATCTAGTCTAGATTAGTGGTCATCTTCTCAGGTGGTCTACTATAGAAGTTTCAGTGTACTATATTACCTCAGATATAATTGACTCATCCATCTCGGTCTCAGACGGGTCTTCGGTCACTTCCTGACGCCCTGCTGTAGGTATCTCATCCATCCCAAATATCTTTTCGTAGTTATTAATAAGGAATTCTACAGCTTGTGCTTGGCTTCCAGAATCCAACAAGCAGGTCATAGGTTTGTCCTGATCGGGTGCTGGGCGAATCAGTGTGGGCCCGAAGATAATTCCCAAGTTATTAGGATTCATCTTGTTGTCTTCAAACCTTTCTGAAACTCTGCGGAATTTAGAAAGAAAGGGCTGAGGTTTAGTTGTGCACCATAAAGGCTTAAGCTTCTGACCAATTCAGAAGTTGTAAATATATTCAGTTGGGCTGAGCTTAAAGGCTATGCACACCTTGGGAGGCAATTTTATTTTACAACTGCATTTTACTCATTTTAGGCCAAAAATAATTTTTTCACTTGGTCTTTATTAAAAATATTGAGTCATTCTGTCACAAAGGGTTAACTGTTTTTCTAGCAGTGTGAACGCTACTTTCACTTGCACTTTCACTTTTAGCTGGACAGCTAATAACCCTTAAATTACTAAGAGGTCATGAACACTTATTTAAGCCACATTCTTATCAGTAAGATAAGGATTGAGCTATAATGATTGTTTATAATGTCACAGAGCATGGATAAGGAGATGGTCAGATGAGCTGTCTGCTGGAACAGAGTGAAAATTTTCATCCTGCTACTACTACTGAGTATCTCAGCCTTGTACAGGCAAAAGGACTCAATATTTGTATTAAAGATCAATTGAAAAAATTATTTTTAACTCATAATGAATACAATGCAATAATAAAAAAAGTCCCAAAAGTGTACATAGCCTTTAAAGGGGTTGTCTCATTTAATTGAAAATATCCTCTAAATGCTATTAAATATGAAAAGTTACTCATTATTTATCTCCCACCATTTCCTGCGCTCTCACTTCAGTCCTCACCCCCAGTCTGTTTACAATGGTTAAATAAGAGTGCCAGACTGTCAGACTGCTGTTATAGGGGGCGCTCCAGACTGTGCAACCAGACTACTGTTATAGGGGGCGCTCCAGACTACACAACCAGACTACTGTTATAGGGCGCACTCCAGACTACACATCCAGACTGCTGTTATAGGGGGAGCTCCAGACTGTGCAACCAAACTACTGTTATAAGGGGCACTCCAGACTACACAACCAGACTGCTGTTATAGGGGGCGCTCCAGACTCTGCAACCAGACTGCTGTTATAAGGGGCACTCCAGACTACACAACCAGACTGCTGTTATAGGGGGCTCCCCAGACTATACAACCAGACTGCTGTTATAGGGGGCTCACCAGACTATACAACCAGACTGCTGTTATAGGGGGCTCACCAGACTATACAACCAGACTGCTGTTATAGAGGGCGCTACAGACTGTGCAACCAAACTACTGTTATAAGGGGCACTCCAGACTACACAACCAGACTGCTGTTATAGGGGGCGCTCCAGACTCTGCAACCAGACTACTGTTATAGGGGGCGCTCCAGACTGTGCAACCAAACTACTGTTATAAGGGGCACTCCAGACTATACAACCAGACTGCTGTTATAGGGGGCTCTCCAGACTACACAACCAGACTGCTGTTATAGGGGGTGCTCCAGACTACACATCCAGACTGCTGTTATAGGGGGCGCTCCAGACTACACATCCAGACTGCTGTTATAGGGGGCGCTCCAGACTACACATCCAGACTGCTGTTATAGGGGGTGCTCCAGACTACACATCCAGACTGCTGTTATAGGGGGCTCTCCAGACTATACAACCAGACTGCTGTTATAGGGGGCACTCCAGACTACACAACCAGACTGCTGTTATAGGGGGCACTCCAGACTACACTGTCAGACTACTGTTATAGGGGGCGCTCCAGACTACACAACCAGACTGCTGTTATAGGGGGCACTCCAGACTACACAACCAGACTGCTGTTACATTCCTCCCAACTTTAGAAAAGAAGGGAGAGGGACACTATTTATGGCGTGAAAAGCTTGTTGCAGCAATTTTTTCTGCATTAGGCCACGCCTCTAACTCCACTCAAAACATAACTAAACACCTAATCCCACGCAGTCCCCTAAATGCACCAACATAGTAATTATTCCTACTTTATACCACTACACAGTAGTTATGCTAGCATTGTGCCCATTTCACATATTATGCCCAGATAGGTGCCCCCTCACAGTAATATGCCCACCTGTGCCCCCCCTCACAGCAATATTCCTAGCTGTGCCCCCTCACAGCAGTTATGCCCATTTATGTACTCCCTCCCTGTAATATGCCCACCTGTGACCCCCTACAGTAATATGCCCAGTATTGCCCCCTCACTGTAATATGCCCACCTGTGACCCCTGGCAGTAATATGCCCACTGTAATATGTCCAGCTGTGACCCCTTGCAGTAATGTGCCCAGTTGTGCCCCCCTCACAGCAATATGCTCAGCTGTGCCCCCTCACTGTAATATGCCCAGTAAAGTGCCCCCTTCAAAGGCAGTAAAAAAAAACAAAAAAAAAAAACCTTCACATACTCACCTCGTTCCCCAGCAGCAGCAACAGCAGGATACGCGGAGTTCCCGGCGGCTCTTCCCCTGCCCAGACCTCCAGTGTGGAGCGCCAGCTGGGTGGAGGAATGATGGAGCAGGGAACTGATAGACAGCTTTTGCTTCATCATTACATGCAGCTGTCTCTGCGTCCTACGGAAAGAGGGACAGCTGCCAGAAAGCTGGACATACCTCCCCCGTACCGGGACCGTGGGACAGCCGCTGGATCCGGGGCAGTTGGGAGGTATGATTTAGGCCATGGACATATTGCAGAGGACTGATTAATGGAACATACCATTCTAAAGTGCAGACAGGGGTCACTGCACTGATATAAGAGCAGTACTGTATGGGAACAGCACATAGTGTAGACACAGCTAGTAATAGGGGCCAATGTACAAAGGTTTAAAGTGTAACTCATTTGTTTTTTTAATGTGTAGGGACAGTGACACTGAGCATTTTTGAAAACATACTTTAATTACTGAAATCGTACATTTCTTTTAGAAAAATAGCTTTAAAGCGAATCTCCTTGTCTTTTGTGCACATAACGTTGGGGTGTTACCAAGGCTCAAAATGGACCACTTTAGAGCTATTTTTGTAATAGAAATGTATGTTTTCAGTAATTAAAGTATATTACAAAGTGGTTGGTATTAGTGCCCCAACACATTGCAAAGAAAAAGGGGGTCAGTCAGCACATCCAAATGTGCAGGTGCACGCTGCCATGGCTAGAAACACAAAGGAAAAAAAATATACAATGCAACAGCACTCTGCAAACCAAATAAAGCACAAAAATGCCATAGTAATGCTAATGCTAAGCTTGTATTTTAAATTTGAGATTCTTGGCAAATACATTTTGTACAAAATTATTTGGGCCCATCTGCCAAACGTCAAGGTCGTCTCTGTAAGACGTAAACCCACACCAAATGCTACCTGTTATGTGTCACAATGGCTACCATAAAATTCAGGGAATGCAGGTACCAACATGCATTCCGAGCCCACTCTATACCTCTCCTAGTGCCAGATGGCTTCCAATGAATGCAATGAGAGTCCACTCTAAGCCATCTGGTGCCAGGAGAGGTATAGGGTGGGCTCGGCATTCATGTTGGTACCTGCATTCCCTGGATTGAATGGAGGCCATTGTAGCACCAAAAATGATGCGAAGCAGAGTGGACCCAGCATGCATGTGGAATCTGCACTCCCTGTTGGGTTCCCGTCTTACAGAGATCGCCTTGACGATTGGCAGACAGGCCCAAATAATTTTGTACAAAATGTATTTGCCAAGTATTATTATTACTATGGAATTATTGTGCTTTATTTGGTTTGCAGAGTGCTGTTGCATTGTATATTTTTTTTAAATTTGTCCCTACACATTATCAAAAAACAAAGAACAACAGTTACACCTTAATATGCTGAATTCATGTTACCTAGCAGGTCCTCTTACCTGCTGACTTGTGTGTATATATATATATATATATATATATATATATATATATATATATATATATATATATATTGTACATGATTATACCATGTCTGGATAGTAGAGTTGTAGGTAGAACGTCAGGTGCAGCACCCATTATGACATCATCATTCCAGGAGGACCAATCAGACCAATCACAGCCGCTTTGGATGAGGAATCACTAATTATGACATCACAAAGACATGACTCTGGAAAGACCCCAACCACGGTCAGTCCAGCGCCATTTTCTGGTGGAAGCTACAGCCAAAACTTCTGTAAGCGGAGGCTACTTCCAAAAACCCAGTCGGTCCCCAGGACCATTACCTAAGCGGAAGCTCTGCCGAAACTTCTCTAAGCGGAGGCAACTTCATAACCTATTGGTCCACAGGGCCATTTCCTAAGCGGAGGCTACTGCCAAAGCTACTTAACCTGCACATAAACACCAAGTGCAACTTCTGAATAGTAGAGTCCATCTGATTTGTGGACTCTACAACCTATATTACTGCCTACAACCAGGAGCGATGAGCTACCGGGAACTCCTGCAGCTGGCCATTGACCAGAGCTCATGGATGGGCCAATCAGGAGATGAAGGTAAGAGGAATTTTAAGGGCAGTTACTGTACATTGGGTGGAATATCTCTCTCTCTCTCCCTCCCTTCACCCCCCACTCTCTTATTCCCTCTCTCCCTTTCTCTCTCCTTTTCTTTCTTCCCCGTCTCTCACATCATTGTACCCTTGTGTCATTTCTAGGCATTGCTGATGGAAGACTGCGGTCTCAAAGGATTAGACGGCGTCAACCAGTTGAGACTGATGGTGATCATGAGAATGTCCCAGACAGAGGACGAAGACGTGGTCGAGTTCCACCACGCCGCAGGCAGGAAGCGGAGAGAAGCCGGTCCCCAATACGACCAACTGAACAGCCTGAAGTAAGTGGCGTTCGTATGAATGATGGGACTGAGCTGAGAACTGCTGGAGAATCCCAACCCAGGACTGATCCATCTACCCTGGAAGAACCAACACCAGGTCCCAGCACCAGAGAGCCGCTAAATATCCTGCAAGGATCCAGAGACCGAAGCAGATCTCCTCAGCGAACATCTGAGAGACTGGAGGAACCAGCACCAAGCACCAGCCAACTGGTTCCCAACATACAACCAACTGCACAGGCTACAAACAACAGGCCTGTGCGAGGAAGACGTCTGCGAGGCAGGAGGGCCAGGCAGATTCACAGACTCCCATCTCGAAACTTCACTGATAATGAAGACCTCCAGTCCTGCACCATCTGCATGGAGGACTACGAGATTGGAGAGCAAGTCACCGTTCTGCCATGTTCCCATGTATTTCACCTGCCTTGCATCGCACGCTGGATTCGGGCAAATCCACACTGCCCCCTGTGCCGTGTCCGATGCTTTTAAAGAAATGGATGAAGGAGGATGTCAGTGGTGCAGAAGACACAGGTAAGTCCAGTGTCACCCAGACTCCATATAGTAATGTAAGTGAGGATACAGTGAGGTCTGATTATGTTTTGTTTTGTCTCCAGTACCATCAAATCTTCTACTTCTCCTTCATCATGGACACCAAAAAATCAGCACCAATATACTGAAAGATCACCCAGATGACAGATGACCTCCAAAGAGTTCCACCTTGGATGCTTCACATTCATCCTCTGCTGGATTCTACTGACCATCACTGACCAACAGAGAAAACCAAGAAGTGTCCTCTGGAGAGTCTGGGCAGCACGGTGGCTCAGTGATTAGCACTGGTGCCTTGCAGCGCTTCATCCCTGGGTGCCAATCCAACCAAAGACTGCGTCTGCATGGAGTTTGTATGTTCTCCCCGTGTCTGCGTGGGTTTCCTCCGGGTACTCCGGTTTCCTCCCACACTCCAAAAATATACTGATAGGTTAATTGGATTCCTACTAAATCGACTCTATCCATGTCTTATAAATAAAAATTATAAAATTCATATTAAAATGTCTTTTTTTTTTTCTTGGGGGGGGGTGTTAGGGGCTTTGTTTACACTACGTGGTCTTAGGTTTCCTCTGTCATAGCCATTCCTTTTACTATCCTTGGAATCTGCTGCTCTAAATGGGTTATCCCACCAAAATTACTGAACCTGTGTCCTCAAGATAGGTGACAAATAAGAGATGGCCGGGGTTCAGCCTCTGGAACGTCCATGACCCCCAGAATGAGGAGAGCTTGGGTCCCCTCTGGATAGAGCGCAGTTCTATGTAAGCCCTAAAGAAGTGAATGGAGCAGTGGGTGACATGTGCACTGCTGCTACATTCAAAAATGGAACTTGGGGGCCCCTAGTTATATATGGCCTCACCTCTTTAAATGGACATATGGCCATCAAAGATGGGGCCGGGCTCAGGTCCCTTTTTTGTCACTTAGATCTTATCAAACGTATAGCTAGCGGGGGTGTAAACAGAACATTGCCCAGGGCCCACTCACATGGTGGGGCCCATCAGTGGAGGATTGGTGATCCCCTGGTGAACACTGCTCTTGATTGCATTGATGTCCGTCCGCAGGTGGCTGTGAGGTATAATAGATGCAATGTGTACAGATATATAGTATATACAGCAGTGTACTGATATGTGAGGTATGAGGTATAATAGATGCAGTATGTAGAGATATATAGTATGTATATACAGCAGTGTACCGATATGTGAGCTACAAGGTATAATAGATACAGTGTGTATAGATATATAGTATATACAGCAGTGTACTGATATGTGAGGTATGAGGTATAATAGATGCTGTGTGTACAAATATATAGTATATACAGCAGTGTACTGATATGTCAGATACAAGGTATAATAGATGCAGTGTGTACAGATATATAGTATATACAGCAGTGTACTGATATGTGAGGTATGAGGTGTAATAGATGTAGTGTGTACAGATATATAGTATATACAGCAGTGTACTAATATGTGAGGTACAAGGTATAATAGATGCAGTTTGTACAGATGTATAGTATATACAGCAGTGTACTGATAAGTGAGGCATGAGGTATAATAGATGCCGTGTGTACAAATATATAGTATATACAGCAGTGTACTGATATGTGAGGTATGAGGTATAATAGATGCAGTGTGTACAGATATATAGTATATATAGCAGTGTACTGATATGTGAGGTATGAGGTATAATAGATGCAGTGTGTACAGATATATAGTATATACAACAGTGTACTGATATGTGAGGTACAAGGTATAATAGATGCAGTGTGTACAGATATATAGTATATACAGCAGTGTACTGATAAGTGAGGCATGAGGTATAATAGATGCCGTGTGTACAAATATATAGTATATACAGCAGTGTACTGATATGTGAGATATGAGGTATAATAGATGCATTGTGTACAGATATATAGTATATACAGCAGTGTACTGATATGTGAGGTACAAGGTATAATAGATGCAGTGTGTACAGATATATAGTATATACAGCAGTGTACTGATATGTGAGGTATGAGGTATAATAGATGCAGTGTGCACAGATATATAGTATATACAGCAGTGTACTGATATGTGAGGTATGAGGTATGATAGATATAGTGTAGAGATATATAGTATATAAAGCAGTGTACTGATATGTGAGGTACAAGGTATAATACATGCAGTGTGTACAGATATATAGGGAGCTCCAGACTACCCAACCAGACTGCTGTTATAGGGGACGCTCCAGACTACACAACCAGACTGCTGTTATAGGGGGCGCTCCAGACTACACAACCAGACTGCTGTTATAGGGGCGCTCCAGACTATACAACCGGACTGCTGTTATAGGGGGCGCTCTAGAAATGTGTCATGGACTCTAGGGGTCAGTGTTTGGTATCTACAATGACAGGCCACCCCAACCACTGATAGCCTACCTAAATGTCTCACTTACCGGTACAGGTGAGCCGTCAGGTGGCGCAATGTGTTGTAGTTACTAGCTGGAAGCTGACAAAGAATGTCCTTCATCTGCTGGATGGCCTCTTGTCGAATTTCTGGCTCATTCTTATCTTCAGGGAAGTCTCTAGAAAAGGCCATAAACTTCTCGTACAGGTGATGGGAGACCACAGAGTCTGGGAGCTGGGGAAAAAGACATCAAGTGTTATTGTTGAGTCTACCATTAGTGAAAAATATCTGCATTGAAGAACATTATGAGGGCCATTTATCGTCTCCCTGCTTCAGTTTTCAGGGGAGAAAAAAAGTCCTAAACACCATGTTAAACGCCATTGTGACAAAATTTTGTTAGAGGTGACATTTCTGCACCGCTCTCACCACTCTTCTGAAAAGTGGGTGTGGAGTGAGGAGGGGACAGGACCAACGGGTCTGACAAGTTTATTTTTATTTGAGTCAGTTTTCTGGAGCAAATGAAGACAGAAATCTACGGCAGCAAATTTTTATTTTGGCACATAGACTACCAAAGGATGGGCCTAGTAGCTATAAATTAGGTGAATCCTCTGGCAGCGCAGGAGATTTCAAAGACCGGCATAAAACACCAATATACTTGGAATGGGGAAAATGTTTGTGCATATATATATATATATATATATATATATATATATATATCAATGCAATCTGTTATTCCCCAGGACTGTGACGAGGGGACATCCTCTGCGTCTGGAGGAAAGAAGGTTTGTACACAAACATAGAAGAGGATTCTTTACGGTAAGAGCAGTGAGACTATGGAACTCTCTGCCTGAGGAGGTGGTGATGGTAAGTTCACTAAAAGAGTTCAAGAGAGGCCTGGATGTATTTCTGGAGGGTAATAATATTACAGGTTATAGTTACTAGAGAGGGGTCGTTGATCCAGGGAGTTATTCTGATTGCCTGATTGGAGTCGGGAAGGAATTTTTCCCTTACATGATGAAAATTGGCTTCTACCTGATGATGGTTTTTGCCTTCCTCTGGATCTAAACCTCAGCCTGTACAAGTGATTGGGCATGACTACAGTCTGGACTGCATTAGGGCTCATGCACATGAACATGATTTTGGTCCGCATCCGATCCGGATTTTTTGCGGGTCAGATGCAGGCCTATTCACTTCAAAGATCTGTTGCATCCGCAATAATATAGAAGATGTCCTATTCTTGTCTGCATTATGGACAAGGATAGGACTGTTCTATTATGGGGCCACCATTCTTTCGCTTAAAATGTGCAACGCACAAAGCCAGGACCTGTATTTTGTAGATCCGCAATTTTCGGACTGCAAAAATGACAACCGCCATGTGCATGAGCCCTTATCAGATATAGCCACAGATACAGATGAGTTGATGTGTCTGCAACAACAGTGACGTCCAGCAGTTCTGCAGCGAGCACCACAGCTCTTTCAGTTTGGACCAAAACTGATCAGCCTAGCATTTCTTAAAATTTTTGCTTTTATATAAAAAAAAGTGTTAAAAAAGTTTTATCAGATTAAATTTGTCTGATATCCATTTATTTGAAAGGGCTGATACCAATTACTGCCCATGGAGTGGAGCTGTTTTAGAAATATAAAGTAGACCATACTGTTAGGCCCCTTGCAGACGAGCGGGAGACACGCGCTTCTCCCGCAACGCATCTGCAGGGCTAGACTCCCGGCACTGACGGGGATCGCATAGCATCATATTGATTTATGATGCTATGTAACCCTTACAGTACTGGAATGTAATGGATAAAAGTGACATAATGCAAGGGGCCTTACACAACTTCTGCTGGCCATACAAATTAGAGAAATGTAATGACAATAACATCAAATAATCCCATTGAATAAAAAAAAAACTGAGATGAGGGGGGTGGTTGGGAGGGAGTCCAAGCACCTCTACAGCATCATATCAGGGTGTAAAGCCTGGCCACATATATAATCTGACTGAACCATCAATGCAAATGACAGTGTATTATACCTCTTTCAAGAAGTGTTTGAGGGCACTGGTGATGTCATGAGGTGAATGTCCCGACAGATCCACAAGATCTTTGCCATTCTCAAATGCCTGCAGAAGTTTCTCCACCCGAGCTTTGGCTCCACTGATACGATACAGGCCCTGGAACATATACATTATAAAAACATGTGTTAATAGGCAGGTTTAGGCACACAATTAGCTTTTATGTGTTTTGCAGCAGGGATCATCTATTCAAGTGGTTTTCCACCTTGGAGAATCTCTACTTAGAAGGATCACTTAACAATAACTTGATCACAAAGTGTCCCTCTGTCGAGTCTCCAACAATAAACTGTAATCTGTGCAGAAACCTGGCAGCAAGTGTTCAACTTCCCTGCAGCACTCCTACAGGGGAAACTAAGCATTGCACAATGTCCATTCAAATCACTGTGGTTGTCTATGTAATACCCAACAGGTCCTTGAGAGAGTGATGTTCTTTGTAATTATTCTACACTCTAGCCAAAAAGGAGCATCTGGAACAGGGGACACTGTTTATTACCTCAGGATTTCCTTCTAGATTATATAAAAATCTAAACCTAACCTGGACATGCCCTTGAAAGTGGAATAAATGTGTTAGTCAGGAAGGTACTAACTAACCATGTCCAAGTTTAGTATATGATTTATTGAAATGTAGATAGATTTACCTGTTGCCCCAGTGCCCGTAACTCAATCTCAGATGTACATTTGGTGATGATGAAGGGTACCTCCTCAGGAAAGTATCTTGGGAATTCATGAAAATCAACACCAAACAGAGGTATTTTGGGTGGTAGTTTCTGATGACCACATTTGATCAACAAGCTCTCCAGACACTTCTTATGGCAAGTCAAGTAGCACTGCAGAAAAAAGACAGGATTTCTTCCAAAGCTTGTAGTGATGTATAGCTCCTATACGGTATAGGGTAGAAGAACTAGTGTTGCCCTATCCTTGTACTATTGAAAGACCTATCACATCTCACCTCCTCACACTCAAATCCCGAGACCATGAAGTTTTCACACTCTCTGCATTTGCTTGGAACTCTTGTACGTCGAAGTCGGTGGGTTTGGCCAGCTGGTGACTTGACCCACTTGTCCGCGCTGTGTAGCTGCAAGCCATTCTCTGAGGAGGCATCTGTAGAGTCTACAAATTCACATAAGAAGTGAGGTAGGTGAGATGGGCCGAATGCACAACTAGGACATTGAGTGTAAAGGTTTTGAATGGAAAATGACTCACCTACATCCTCTCCATGGAAGGAATCTCTCTCTTCAAGGTCATCAGAAGACATGGTCCCTGTGGAGGAGGCTTTGGCCACTTTCCTCACAAAGTGAACTAAAGGGAAGAAATTAGAAAATAGTTGTATAGGTGTTATTAATATGGTGCCCTGGAGTCAAATAGGTTTGTGGACACTTTTCAGTAATCAAAAGAAACAGGTCAACAGGGTGTCAGTTGTCAGGTATTGTTAGGTACAAAGAACTGAAAGAAATTAAAAAATGAGGAATATCTAACAGTCTGTCCAGCACTGGAAAACATGGCTGCTTTCATAAAAAAAAAACAGTTCCGCACCTGTGTTCTGAATGTGTGTGATACTGCAGCCCAGCCCCAATTATTTCAAAGGAGTTGAGATGCAATACCCGACACAACCCATGGTCAGGTGTAGCACTGTATTAGAAACTAGAAAAAAAAGGCATGTTTTTGTTTTTTCATTTTGGACAACCCTTTTATCAGCAGACAGAGGATTATTGTTTACAGGTTGACCAGAAACCAGGGGTGGGAGTCTTTAAGGCACCTTCTTGAGGGGTACCTTGTAGGTGGACTGGCCATGTCACTCGCTTCATTTTTTTCAGATTTTTTTTGTGCTTAAATGGTCACAACACAACTTTGCATAAATCAATTGTACAGGTGAATATATATATATATATATATATATATATATATATATATATATATATCAACTTTGTAATATCTCTCAGACAAACTCTCTCATGCCTTGTTCTAGAATTAAAGGGGTTGGCCACTTTCTGGTTACTGTTGACCAACGTGTTTGTATGATGATTAAATGGCACTTACTAATATATCCTGTGTTGTAATTGTGTGCCGTTTTTCATATTTCATAATGTATGTCCCCTTGTGTGACCACACTTTTGTGATGTCCACACAGAGTCCTTGCTGATGGAGGATTATGTGACCAAGCAATTCACCTCCATGCAGTGGCGTAACTACAACTGACCGGGCCCCACAGCAAATTTTAGACGGGGGCCCCCCCTCAGCAACTTTTTCGCAACTCCCAACTCACGCATCCCCCACTCCTGTGGCTGGTCAAAACTGTTCTCTCAGACGAGGCCCAGCAGCCGCTCCGTCTGTTTTCTACACGTATATACTGTATATAATGTCATTGTATAATACTGTTGAGGGGGGCCTGACAATAAAATCTTTTAGTATTCCTCCTGAGGGGACCCCTTGTGAGTCTGGGCCCCAAAGCAGCCGCTTCCCATGCTTCCCCTATTGCTACGCCCCTGCCTCCATGTGATACTGCACTGTGGGGAGTTTAGGGCAGGTGCAGTGTGTCTGAATCAAGGAGACATCACATGGAGGTGATTTGCCTGTTCAGCGGCCATCTTATGGACAGGATCTCTATGTGAACAGCACAGAAGATTTGTCTTAACAAGGGGGGATGGCTTATGAAATATAGAAAATGGCACAGAACATCAACAAAAGCTATATTAGTAAGTGCCATATAGTCATCTTACATACATATTGGTCAAAGGTAACCAGAAAGTAGCCAACAACTGCCCTCCCCCTTCTAAACTAACTTTTTCTCTGACATTTGTCATTAATCTGTCATGACGGACTGCCTGCTCACTGTAAAATCAGATTACCAAATCCCAGAGAAGTCTATGGAAAGGGTAGGTGAAAGGAGGAAAGAGGAAGTACTAAGAGAAGAGGACCAGACATGTCTCAGCAGATTATAGTAAGTTTTACATCTCACTCCAACTTCTTTATTCACATCTAAACTGGTCAGTACTTCTCTGTAATGGCCAATATGGTACTTATGGGTGAGTCAGAGGGAGCTACACAGCAGAATTGCCTGTCTCCATGGCAGATATCATCACAGCTAATCCCCCATACTTCTCAACCAATCTGGATCTGTTTGGACAGTCCTGGCTTTTGGAAGCTGTCTCGTGGTCCTGGATGGCTGAGGTATGTCCTAATTTCAATAGTATCTGCGTCCTGAGGAAATACATACAGTTGAACATAATGGTGAAGCAGAGATCTGTCCACTCCCTGCTTCACTATTCACCAGTCTGTGCTCACCCTAGCAGCAGGCGCAATGTGGTGCCATCATCAAGCCTACAAAGCTAAGCTGGAGAGTGCAAAGGCCAAGGATCCTTTCCTGGCTGGGAAATTGGCCTGAGCGCTCTCCTGCTCAGCTCATCAGACACATTGTGCCTACTGCTAGGGAGAGCATGATCATGATATGCTGCATTCATCGGGGGAACAAGGCTAGGTGAGTATTACTTTTTTTATTTTATTAATTACTAATGAGCTTCACTGCTGTAAAAAGGGCACTAAGGGGATAACATTGTAAGGGGGTACTAAGGGGCAGCACTACTGTAAGGGGGGCACTACTGTTTGGGGACACTAACAGGGTATTCTTACTATGAGGGGGTACTAAGGAAGCATTCTATTGTGTGGGAGTACTAAGGAGGCTGGGAGGGATTGGGCTGGCGTGGCTTAATGTAAAAAAAAGATAGATAGATAGATAGATAGATAGATAGATAGATAGATAGATAGATAGATAGATAGATAAATAAAAAAGAAAAAAGAGGCAGCACTCTCCAGTAAAAAAGTAAAAAAATGAAAGTCTTTATTTACCCATGTGGGATTGCGACGTTTCGGCCCAGACTGAGCCTTTCTCAGTCGCTTGAGAAAGGCTTAGTCTGGGACGAAACGTCGCAATCCCACATGGGTAAATAAAGACTTTCATTTTTTCACTTTTTTACTGGAGAGTGCTGCCTCTTTTTTCTTTTTTATATGCTGGGACCTTGGTCTGGTCTGTTTGGCGTGCACCTCGTTTTTCCTCATTCAGTGCTGCTGAGACTTGTTTTTTGCTTTAGATAGATAGATAGATAGATAGATAGATAGATAGATAGATAGATCATATAAAGGGCATTTACCAGGACACAATCAGGTGGCACCTGAGGGCTTAATTGCCTCGGTTCGGCATATAGCATGCCCTGTTATTGAGGTCGGGTGCCGGGTATGTGATACTGCCGGCATACCCATAGCCTATATTTGTATTTAGGGGTAAATTATCTTCATTGGTGGCTCAGTGTGCCCCCCTTGCCCCCCAACCCCAGTATTGTAATCATTGGTGGCCCAGTGGCAGCTTCGGATCAGAGCCCCAGCAGTGAAATCATGTGGTTCTGATTGGTTACCATGGCAGCCAGGACGCTACTGAAGCTCTGGCTGCCATGGTAAGCTCACTGTTGCTGCAGGCACAAAGCCCAGGGCAACAAGTAGAGTGTGAAGTTCTATTAACCCTTATAGACCTTTGTGGAGAGAAAGGATAGCCTCTGTCTTTATTTCCATGCCTGGTGGCTCCAAACTTTCATTACCTGGACTGTCAAAGGAAGATTCTAGAGATCTGGACTCGCTGCTGCCCCCTACACTCTCACAGTCGCTGGGCAGAATCTTGTTACCCCAGGAGCTTCGTTCTCCTTAAATAAAGGAAAACAATATGCAGGTTATTAAGGGGGAAAATGTGAGTTCAAGTGCAAGATCTTGGCCCTGGTGCATTACATTTCTGATGCCGTATGATTGTGGATATGTGAGTATGTATATGACATATGCATGAGATTAAGTACATATTTAGTGGATTTTGGTGGTCTTAGCATGGGTGTGTACAAATAGCCAATTCAACACAACACCTGGCAATATTCTTGTTCCTGTTTCATCAATTTTGACATTGAGGTCAGACAAGGAAGACGACACTCGGACGAGTTGCACTGCATTTTTCCGTTTGCCGGTAGGAGATGACCTGAAAATAATAAGATTAATATGGGAGTATGCCAATAGCTGGTATGCCATCTATCAAATAAAATTTTACTACAGAACTCCCAAGGATTATTCTCTTTTAATTTCTGTTGGTAGATCTTAGCAGATGTGGGTGGAAATAGCGATCAGACAGGATGAGTTTTAACCCATCATATCGTAATGTTTCCCAAACATAAGCGCCATCAACAAAATATCTGAAAGTTGCTTACCGCTCGCTATAGGAAAGGATATTTCTTACAATTAAAGTCTAATTTCTAAATATACACGGTGGAGGGGAAAAAATAGACCCCTGTGTGATGTTCTTTTTTGGATCATACCAACATTTGGGAGGCACTCAGGAAATGGGGAGACCTCCCGGACTGGCCATTCTTCTATGCAGCCCATGTAGGGCAGCTTTCTCCAAATCTGGCTGGCCATATGTGTTCTGAGGGTGTGTGAGGCAT
Source organism: Rhinella marina (assembly GCA_900303285.1). Classification (NCBI taxonomy): domain Eukaryota; kingdom Metazoa; phylum Chordata; class Amphibia; order Anura; family Bufonidae; genus Rhinella; species Rhinella marina. The sequence goes on along the minus strand of ONZH01012013.1, from coordinate 149,878 downwards.
CATGAAAAGAGGTATGTTGACCCAAAACAGACTTATGTAAATACCTTAAAAGAAGAACTACCCTTCTTTAAATGTGTTTTCTATCAATGAGACCCTCAACTATCTGCAGAACAAAGGGGCCACAGATTTGAGAATCTGTGGCCCCTTTGCAGTTTATCCAGTCACAGTTCTGTACATATGGGTGTGACTGTGCCAGGGATGGCAGCTCAGCCTAGTTCACATCCTTCATTCTGCTCATTTTTTAGTTTATGGGATGGTTCAGGAGAGTGTGCACGGCCAGCTTTTGTAGCTGTTCTTTGCTGTGGCTAGTAGATGAGGATCCTGAATGGGGAATCCCTCTATTAAATGGGTTGTCCAGCCTTTTTTAAAGAGGCTCTGTCACTAGGTTGTAACCTATGTATTTAAATACATAGGTTACAAGGCCTAGTGACAACTTTTAAAATCATACCTTTCTTGCAGAGTTCTGCGCAGCGGTCGCGTAGAAATTTAAACTTTAAAAAGTATGCAAATGAGCCATCGGAGCACCGGGGGGGCGGCCTCTTTCCTCTGGAGCACCGCTCCTTCACCGCCCCCCCGGGCCCGAGGCACGTCCCCTGTCTGTAATCACGCCCCTTTCTGTATATGATAGACAGCGCTAGACTGGTAAGTCTATCGCTGACCTCTCGCGCATGCGCCCTCACTCCCGGGACTAGCGAAGTGACGGCGCGTGCGCAGAAGAGAAGACAGCGCTTGCAGTGTAGACACTGCAAGCGCTACTGCGCATGCGCCGGGAAAATTTTAGGGCGCATGCGCGAGAGGTCAGCGCTAGACTTACCAGTCTAGCGCTGTCTATCATATACAGAAAGGGGCGTGATTAGAGACAGGTGCCTCGGGCCCGGGGGGGCGGTGAAGGAGCGGTGCTCCAGAGGAAAGAGGCCGCCCCCCGGTGCTTCGATGGCTCATTTGCATACTTTTTAAAGTTTAAATTTCTACGCGACCGCTGCGCAGAACTCTGCATGAAAGGTATGATTTTACAAGTTGTCACTAGGCCTTGTAACCTATGCATTTAAATACATAGGTTACAACCTAGTGACAGAGCCTCTTTCAGTCATGGACTATCCTCAGAATAGGCCATCACTAGCGGATCGGCAAGTGTCTGCATCCCTGCTGATCACCTCTTTGGTTGTAGCTCCATCACATGAAATCGGCACTAGAGCTACAGAGCGCCATCAACATTGAGGTGGACACAGTGGACAACTAGAAATGACTGGGCCCCACAGCAAATTTTTGAATGGGGCCCTCCACAGCAACTTCTTTGCAACCCTATTCTCCCGTGCAACTCCCATTCCTGTGGCTAGTTAAGATAACTCTTTCAAGAAGACTCCGTCCGTTTCTTATAGTGTCATTGTATAACACTGTTGAGGGGGCGCAGACAATAAAATCTTTTAGTTATCCTTCTGGGTGGGCCCTTTATGAGTTTGGGCCCCAAAGCAGCAGCTTCCCCTGCTTCCCCTATAGCTACGCCCATGGGTGGACAGCGCCCATCACTGGTACAGTGTAGTTCCAGAGCCAACATCCGGCGATGGAGCTACACAAAACAGCTACACCGATCAGCTAGTGATGGCCTATCCATAACATGTACAGTATTAGTTATTTTCCAGTAATGTCACGTATTTCAGTTCTCCTCTTGAGGAGGCCACTTCTGGTTCTAACTGATGGGAGATGGAACTGAAACACTAATCCCATCTATACATAGAACGTATACATCACCTTTGGTTTGCAGGGGTGTGCTCCAGGAAAGTGAATTTTTCAGGTTCTATAGGCTTTCGTGGTAGCGTCAAGACGAACTGAAGATATCGGTCTCCAACTTCATATGGTTCACATAGGCTGAGCAGGTTGCCATATCCAGAGGGCACAGATTCACACTGTGAACGCTTCATACGCATAAGGTTCTGCGTCACCTGTCAGAATACAGAAAAAATGTCCGCCAATGGTTCTGGTCAGTATTGATAAAAGATCACATTGGAGGACTTAGTACAGTATGTTCATACAGTGACTTCCAGGACAATGAGGTGGCAGAGCTGAACTCCTTTGGCCTGTGTAGACAATATACATATCCAGCTAGCCCTTGAGGAGTCGGTGCAGAAGATGGGAGTGGTAGTGTCCCTGATGAGATGTTGTGTCATGGGGTACTCCCTCAGGCCGTTGCTTCCTGGGGATCAGTGCAGCGAGATGTAGGGATAAGGTGCCTGAGAAGGCCGAAAGGCCCTTGTCACATGGAAGGCAGGAGGCCCTGTTAAAGGTTCTGCATTGTGGATAGGAGCTTTAGGTTACATCTCTGCTGGGAGTTATAGTTTGGCAGTAGATGGAGAGTCACAGGTTTTAAACCATTGTTTCAGACCCAGAGCATGTTGCTGGCAAGGATATTGGGACAGCAGCGGCTGGTTGGCTGGGAGGGATCATGTGATTCTACATACAATTTTACAGAACCAGAAAGTTCTTTCTTTTGAGCCCCCCTGTTTGGCACTTTGGGGATTCATTAGTAAAAGTAACTGTACCTATTAGTATAGTGTATCATACTGAAAACCTGATTTAAATAGCCCTGTCATAGGTCATGGGGTCCCTTTAAATAAAATAGTGCCACCTGCTAAATGGATGTAGTGGCTGTGCATGTATAGCACCCACATAGTTAACTTTCTACATGAGCATTTCCTATACTGTATATATGTCACATACCTCCTTCATCACCTGGTCCCCCTGGTTAATGAGCTTCCTGATGTGTGATATTATTCTCTGCCGGACCTTCTCCTGCTGCTCGCTGCGGGCATTGGCCTCCATCACACAGCTTCTGTATAGGACCTCAGCCTCATGTGCCTGAGATGGAAAGAGACAGTCCAGATGGTGGTGCGTTAATACACCTATAGATAGTCGACTAAACACATACAAGTACATCCTCCACACAAACACAATGTGCCATTAGTATAATAGCTGATGGCTAAGGGTCCCGCTGTATGTTTATGGGAATACACTACTTTAATAATCTGCTCATGTTTCCATATGAAATCATTGTCAAAGATGAGCTGTCATCTCTTGGTCTTTTAGTCCCACTGTCTCTTTCCTCATCTGAATGATCCTCTATGCAAGTGTTCCTCAATTCCAGTCCTCAGGGACCACCTGCCGGTCATGTTTTCAGAATTTCCTTAGTATTGAGCAGGGGATATAATTAGTATCAGTGCATCAGGACTTAGGTCAGGCATCAGGTATTCATTCTGTGGGATCTTCTCAAATCATGACCGGCAGGTGGGCCCTGAGGACTGGAGTCGAGGAACACTGCTCTAAGCTCCAGATTCGGCATTGCCGGATACTACTGCAAGTTCTCTGGATCTGGCATTGCTAGATACTGCCACAAATATGCCAAGAATCATTCAGGCAAAAACAACCACTGCAAGCAACAGTTCTTGTCCAGCTGATTGCCGGTATTCTCTACCGAAACAGCCGTCCAGAACAACGGGCTGCAGATGTATCCGTCAGATGGCTAGTTCAACTTTGATGTGGTCATAAATCAGCTTAGAAGATCATTCAGGCAAGGAGAGAGAGGAACTGGAGACTAAAGACAATTAAGCAGGCCAATTGAGCAAGCGATTGTCGGGAGGGAAGAGTTCCTTCCCGGCAATCACCTAGAGGAGGAGAGCACTGCTATTACATGCAGCGATCTCCTCTGCAGCATGGGGAGGAGCGATCGCTATGCCATCACTTGTCCCCACGCTATCTAGCGGTTTGCCGGTGGCAGATTGTAATTAGGTAGCACAATCTGCCACCAGCAAATGATTTTTAAGCGTGCTTATGGACCACAATTACCCAATGAACAAGAGTTTGTGCTAAGAACCAGGCAACAGAGCAGAAGCATTCCCGTATACTGCTCTATTTGGCAGAAATTGGATTGTAGATGTCTAAAAAAAATGTTAACGCTATATTCTTTTCAGAACAGGTAGATTCTAATAATCACCTACTGCATTATATTTATTCCATTAGCTTTACAATTATGGGAATAGTCTTTTCAGTTTACAAAACTCTTGTTCATAGAAGGACATTAACACGTCAAATAACCAATTCCTTCATCTTAAATTAGGAATTTTACAACAAATAATAAAACTGGACAAAAGAGAAGCTCAGTACTTAAAGGGGTTGTCCAAGTTATGGGAAAAAAATATAGCACTGTAAATCTGATTGGTAGCAATATATAACTAAGTTCAGCAAGTTTTAGGCAAAAAAAAATCTATATTTCCTCATTTCCCTGGTTCTCTTCTGGCCTTTGTTTACATACAGTAATAACAATCTCTGCCCCTCCCCCCTTCTCTGCAAAGGCAGTGAATATAAGTGCTGTGAGTACATGTCTGCCTGCTAGAATACTCAGCAGCATGTTGTATGTGTAGGACTACAAGTCCCAGCTGTACAATGACACTGCTGATACACACAGGAAATTCTCCCTACCTGTTCTTGTACAATACAATTCCTCTATAGCTCCTTGCCCAGCATTTGTCTCCTCTCACTGCTGCAGCTACTATTTGTTGTAAAGCCTTGAGCCCTCAGTGTGTTCTGGCTGAAGGGGTTAGTGTTTTATCTGAAGGAATTCAGGGAGAGAGCAGATAGCAGGAGCCTGGCAAAGAAAGGGGGCGTGGCCAGTGACGTCTGGTGTACAGACTGTTATCTGAACTCTGAGGCTTGTACACGAAACAACACAGACCAGGGAGATAAGCTGACATCACAGGTCATGTGACCCTCAGTCAACTCTGAGAAACCAGCAGCTTTAGAAACACAAAGTATATGGGAAAGTTGTTATACCTGACAAGTTAGAAACATATAAAGAACAAAAAAATAACTCGGATAACCCCTTTAATATCAATAACACCAATAACCACATACGACATGTTACAGGCAGGGCAAAATTATTTTGGCTGACTCATTCTCATTTACAGGACCTGAAGCAATCACACCTCTCATATAATAGGCTGGATGGAATGTTATATAGACATGACACAGCTTGTACCTCAGTTCTTAAAGGGGTTGTCCCACCATAAAAACTTCCAGCTATCTACAGCAGTTGGATCCACCCTGAGTCCCCCCAAGTAGAAGGTGCAAGTTCAACAGTCAGGCATGTGTTCACTTAGTAGACTCAGGAACCCATCGTTCAAGGGTATACACATTCACGTGTTCACAGTCCTATGGTCCATAAATATCCAAAAGTATATCACACCTATATGAACTTTTTTTTTTTTTTTTTTTTTTAGAAATCCCATTCCAAAGCCTTAAGGATTTCCACAAGATTATGGAGGGTGTCTGTGAGAATTTGTACCTATTCATCTAAAAGAACATTTTTGAGGTCAGGTCTCTGATGTTGGATAAAAAGTTATGGCTTGCAGTTGGTGTTCCAATTCATCCCTAAGGTGTTTGCTGACACTGAGGTCATGACTCTGTGCAGCCCCTTAAGATACTCCACATCAAGCTCATTAGCACAGTCATTATGGAACAGAAAAGGGTCTTCCCCAAATTGTTTCCACAAAGTTGGAGGCATACAATTGTGTAAAATGTCTTTCATTATCGGCCACTGGCTAAACCCTAAAACCAGTCCCGTACTATTATCCTTCACCATATTTTACCGGTGCCTTTACATAACGTCGGTGGATCCACTGCCAGCATAGGGAATATTAAGACTATCATCTAAAACGCCGGTCTTAATAAATGACCCACATAATGTTCTCCAGACATCTGCTATACATGCTAGCACTCAGTCACCTCGCTCAGTTTTCGCTTTAATGGCTGAGATGGTGTTATTCCTCCACACTTCCAATCCACAATAACAGTACTTAAATTTGACTGTGATCTAGCAAATCAAAAATATCAAGTTGACTTGAAGCAAACGTGGCATTCATTGATCGGGTCATGTATAATTAAGCTCTTCACTACAGCCCTTGCTACTGCCAAAGTTTGACTATTATGATTACATGGTTGTGCACTTGAATTTAAGGACCTCTTTCTGTGTCTGAAACACTAAAACTCCATAATTAGGAGGGTGTCCACATACGTTTGGTCATATAGTATATCTGTACACAGCTGTATTCTCATCATATCTTCCACCAGGCCTTGCTATACTTTGGGCCTCACCTTGATCTGAGCCTCTTCACGGGACCTCCTGCGCTTCTCCAGAAGTTTGTTTGCACTTCCAGGGTAGGTTCCTGTACTCTGCTCTTCTTCTATCTTGGCACTGAGTTGCTTGGCCTTCTCAAGGTCTTCACAGCGTTGTACATACTGTTGACGGGCCTTACGTAATGAGCTCAGAGAATCTGACTGTGGTGGGACAGAGAAATGTCTCATGATAGGACTCATTAAAGTTTACATTGGTGAACATGCATAATTAGGACATCTTTGGTGGCCTTAAATGAAATGTATTTGTCATATGGTGGTCTTGTTTTGTTCTGGCTTTATGAAAAACATACAGTAAGTGGCTTTGTGGTGTGAAGAACAATAATTAGATGCTCTTATAATATCTTAGGTGTTACTATTTACACTGTTGTAATTTCTGATGTGTGTTGGTTTCTGGCTTTATGAATGAACTGTTATTTAGTAAAGGACAGCTTAAAGAGGGTTGTCCAGTTTAGAAAAACATTTTTATATAAATTATTAGAAAATTCTGAGGGGTCCTCATGTCTTGGCTAGAGTTTGGATTAGTTACAAAGAGCATCTCTTGTTCTGGAGGAGCTGTCCTGTCCTGTGTTACACAGACAACCCACTCATTTGAATTGACTCTGTGTGATGTCTAATATAACCTGTGGTGGCGCTGTAGGGAAAATGAACACTTACTCCAGATAACAGAAGGTGGACACTATGAGATCAAGAAAACCTTCTAACAAGGTAGAGAACACATTTTAACTTGTTACAGAGATATGTTGATAGTTTGTTGCTCCTAGTACAAGAAGGTCGTTCAGATTACCAGTCAATGGAGCTGGTGAATCTTTGGCAATTAGTCAAGAAGCCAAGAAGTACACAGCTGTGTCTGGGGACATAAGACTCGTTCCTTTCTTGATGGGCCACATAAGTGGACAGTGCTATGGGTGTCCTTACAATAAGATGACTATGATGGATATGTTAACACATCTCAAATGTGAACTATGACGGAATAGATGTATATCACAAAGGACAATAGAAGAACCCAAAATAGAATGCTACTTTACGTAAAATGCAGCAATTTTGTACTTTTTGCTTTACTTCCCTTGTACTGATAATAAGTTACATGATGGTTTCTTCATGGATGAAGCTGAACATAGAAATTCTGCTGGTTTCCTCTTACCAGATAGAAGTGCATTGTGGAAGCTCAGATGACAATAACATCATGATATTGTTTCAAGCTAAATCTCTGTCAGTTTCCATGGACAACAGGCTGAATTTTTAGAACAACTATGAATGACGCTTTGTAGAAAACAACATGAAAAACCTCAAATTTGGTGCAAGAACATTAGAACAATGTGCAAAGCTCCTCAAAGTTTTACCTAGAATTAAACTATGGCATGTTGTAGGAGTAGAATTACATGCTAAAGCTTTTTACTGGGGTTCAGGTTTGGCCTTAATTTTGGGGTTCAGAAGCATCTGAATAAGTACAAAGTGTGCAAACATTAGGAAACAAAGGCTTACATTGTGAAGAAGGTCAAGACAAGGTCACTCACCATTCTTTTCTGTTCTCTGAGCCACTGCTCCCTAAACTCCTTTCTCCACTTCTCAATCTCTGTCTTCTTTGCTAATAATGGCTGGAACACAAACCAGATATTATTACAGAACCCTAGTACATGTAGAAAATGTTTTCCTTAGTTTTCGGTTGGGCATAGCTGAAAATGGAGCTCGACTCTATGGGCTGCAATATGGCCCCGTGCAGCTATGAGTTGTATGGCGTCATCTGAGGGTATTACCTCTGTATGACTCCATTTTCAAACAGAAGTGCAGATAAGTTTTTTTCTGTTGATTTTATATGACATAAAAGAGATGAGTGGTTCATTTGGTTCATTTATCACATTTCTTAAAGGGGTTTTGCAAGAAGGGGGGGGGGAGGTTGGCAAACCTTTACATTATGCGGGATCTGTAAAGGAAAGATGAGTTACCTGCTTCCCGGCACCAGCTCCCTGCTCCTTTTCCTGCAGGCCTGTGATGTTCCACTGGGCTCCAGTGATGTCAACATCCGGTTTGACATCGTCACACGAATAACAGGCTGTGGTGGCATCAGGTTCCTCTTGTGTCATGACAAATGGTCGCAAGAAAAACCTGACACCGCAGCGGTCTGTGATTGGCTAAGGTGATGTCAAACCGAATGTTGACATCACTGGAGCCCAGAGAAGCATGGCAGGCTGGGAGAAGAAGGAGTGGGGAGCCGGCGCCAGAAAGCAAGTAAGTAATCTTCAATTTGCAGGTCCCGCAGAATGGGAGGGGGGTGTGCCTAAATCCCCCCATTTTTGCACAAACCCTTTAAGCAGCGAGGGCTGCCACCACTGCTCAAGAGGTTTCCCCCTTCTGCTTGATTGACAGGGCCAGACATCTTACCAGGCCTTGTCAATCTCGTGCCTGCGCCTCTGCTCCAAGCAGTGGCACAAGCGCACAGGCTCTGCAGCAAACTTCCGGCCTGGAAAATAAAGAGGGAGGGGGAGTCTCTTGAGCAGCAGGGACACCCCCTCGCTGCTCAAGTACTCTGATGAACAAATCGATTCACTCATCTCTACAAATAAGAATAAAAAAAGTGGCATGAGGGTATCATTCACTAGAAGTATTGCTTCTAATGGAGAAAATGTCTATAACATGGTACTCTATGAAGTTTTTATGTCTTTTTACTATGAAGTATATGTCATAGCTATTTTGTATATTATAGTAAAGAGAAGCCAAGTGGTAGAATCATCAGCTACTCACTTGACAATACTTCTTCATCTGTAACAGGGCCACAGTTTCAAGGGCTGAGTTTCCAGTATGGGCTTCATGGTCCAATAGAAGGAGGTAGACATCTTGTAGCGGCATGCATGTCTGTAATTGTCCAAACACAGAGAGACCACGTGAAAACACAATTAGGTATCAAAACCTGTTTTTTTGCCCACGTTAAACACTGATATGTATGGACTCGGTTCAGCATATGTTGTTCTTTTCCCAAATGTACCTGTGTCACTTATATTCCAAAAATATATGTGATTAAAAGCAACAGTTTTACCCTAGTGAAAGGTGACTCATCTGAGAAGACAGTACTGTCCTTGGATGTTTCTTTCCATACCCATAGTGAACTTGAGCATCAAAAAAGTGGCCTGATCTACTGCATTGTCCTCAGGGGCAGGTGCGTAGGTATAGGAAGTGCAGAGGTAGCAGTCGCTACCGGGCCCAGGAGACTGAGGGGGCCAAAAGACCCTAGTGCCGCATAAGAAGACACACAAAGCACTAAGGGAAGGGGGGCCCAAGCTGAACTCTTGCACCAGGGCCCATGAGCCTTTAGCTACGCCCCTGCTCAGGGGCGGACTGGGAACTTAAAGCGGTCCTGGAAAAAATACTAAAAGTGGCCCTGTTTTGCAGTCAGGTTTAAATTGATGGAAGGCAGGGCCAGTAATACCATATGATGGCACATTATACCGCCCCAACATAGCCAAATACCACAGTTCATCACAACATACTGCCAGCAGCATAAAATCCATCCCAAAAAACTTCCACTGGCCGGTCGTGAGGAGGACTCAGGAGGCCCCCTGTAAGGTCTATGGCCAATCCGCCCCTGATTGTCTTACATATAAATTTTTTAGATAATCACAAGTTAACACTATATTTTTTTAACCATTCTTTGGTAGGACAACCTGTGTACCAAGGTGGTGCACTCTTTATTTTGGGTTCTGCAGCAGGCAATATGTTGAGGCGGGGTCACATTATTACTGGGTGGCATGTCCCCTTGCTGAGATACAGGCTGCTACATTGGCGTGGTCATTTTAAGCTATTACAACTTGGACCAGTAGTTCAGCCAAGGTGGTTTTCAGCTGCTGTGCATGGGAGATCTGTCACTCCAGACATTCTCAATGGGGCAGAGATCTGGTGATAGAGCAGGCCAGTGGAGCTGCTGGATACCCCAAAGAGCACGTTGTGTGGAGCAGACAGTGTGTAAGCGGGCGTAATCTTGTCTTAACTGAGTCAAAATAGGTATGTCCTGAACATACCGAAGGCTGGTCAAAATGATCTCCACGAATACTGAAGGAGAATGGTCATGGTAGCTAAAAGCTCCCGACACCATGACACCCGGTGATGGCCTCCTACTATGCATGATGGCAGTAGTCACTCTCCTGCCCTCCTGCAGACTTTGATGTGGTCATCATTAGTTCCAAGGTGGAGCTTGTTTTCAACACTGAACACTATTGTTTGCCTTTGAACACTGCATTCACAAGAGACCTTGAGAACGCCTGCTGCCATCATACATAGTGTGGAAACACACAGGACCAAGAATCACCAAATCTCTGACCCATACACAATGTTTGAGATTGGATGGAATAACAGATCTCCCATGCACTTTGTCTGAACTATGTGTCCAAGTTGAAAGAGCTTGGAAGGACATACCACAGGAGGAAATCCAGCATCTGTATGACTGTTACCATACCAGAGTGGCCTCCTGTATCGCAGCAAGTGGAGATGCCACCCAGTTTTAATGTGACCCAGCATCAACTATACACTACTGCAGAGCCCAAAATAAAGGGGGCATTGGTTGTGTGACCATTGACCAAGCACCACCAGTAGATTATACTTTGTCAGTCTCAGGATTTTTTCAAGATTTTTATACTGAATCTGATCGGTGGGGGCCCATCACACAGGACCACTGACCATCAGCTGCTTGAGAAGGCACCGGCGCTCCAGTTAGCGTTGCAGCCTACTCACAGCCTACTCTAGGCCAGTGACTACACATTCATCTGTCCTATGGCCTAGGAGCAGCTCAGCCCCATAGAAGTGAATAGGGCTGAGCGCAGTACCAAGCACAGCCGCTATACAATGTACAACGCTGTGCTTGGTGAGAAGGCCACAGCTCTCACAGTAGCGCCGGTACCCTCTCAAACATCTGATCGGTGGTGGTCCCAGGTGTCGGACCCCCACCAATCAGTATTACAATCTCGGAAAATCCTTTTAAGTTTTGTAGGTGTTATTTTTTCGTATTCCAGTGGTCTATTTTCTGGCCGACAGCTTCATTACAGACTTAAGTGTCTCCATGGCTACAGACTGAAAACAAATCATATATAGTCTGGTTTTGGTGTCATCTGTTTCTTTCTTCCATCTGCCCCCTCGTTTGGTTACCGACAGACAGTGCAAGAGGACAGGTGGAAGATAGTATAACATAACTGCATGATCACACTTCACACAGGACTTTTAGGTGGTCTGTAATCAATGACACAAAGCTCTGCAAAGGACCTGCATATGCAATATGGTAAGACATTTAAAATCAAGACTATAACAGATACTGTATATTTTCAATTTGTAGGATAACAGGCCAAACTGGATGGACAGATGTCTTTTTTCGGCCTTATAAACTATGTTATGTTACTATGTTACTATGGCATGCCTAGAATCTGCTGCCTTTTTTTTAAAGAGGCACTCCCACAATAATTTTTATTCTCTGACCTTTTAGTTTTCTGACCTTTAGTTCTCTGGCCTTTTAGACCTCATGTTGTAATCTGTAGTGAATGTAATCTTCTCACCAGTGACTGTATTTGTGAGTTATAACCTTCCCTCTGATCCTCAGCTGTGTCATGTGACCAGCAATCCAGCTTTCCAAATAACAAAGCATCTTATATGTGAACAGGAAGCCAATTTCTCTATGTATTCCCATTAGAGCCTCAGTGTCAGTCTCGTCGGAATTAATAGATAAGTAACTAACTTCCTGTCCTGTGCCAGTTGGAGATCAGATTGCTGGTCACATGACACAGCTGAGGATCAGAAATGAGGTTATAACTCACAAGTGCAGTCACTGTAAAGAAGATCAACTTCACTACAGATTACATCATGCACCTTTCTAACAGGTCAGAGAGTACATTTTTTGTGGGAGTGTTACTTTAACTGCATTGCTGCTTTTGCAACTAAAATTCAGCAACATATACGCAACATGTGAACCTGGCCTAACACTTCCTGATACCAACTGGTCTTTGATGCAGAAACATACCTGTTGGTTAAGGCTGCTCCTAGCAGACTCACACAGTCGGATGGTGTTCTTAGCAAATTCAGACTCTATAAAAAAGAAGAATCACTGATTTGGAGAAAAATATTTCACAATTCATGAGTACTTTGTAAAACTGATGACTTCACTCCAATGTCTTATGGGGCCTGTGGTTAAAGTGATGCTCCAGCATTAGGCCTAGTTCACATTCCAGTGATATGATTAATGATTTCCATCATGGGGAAATGGGGTTTGTGGGAGTCATTTATGAAGACTGGCGTTTTAGACGCCCCTGCTCTGGAGGTGGATCTGCCAAAGTTATGTAGAGGTGCTGGCCTCTTGCTTGCTGGCGTAGATTTAGAACATTTTCTCATTTTCATAAATGAGCTCGGCCTGGTGGCCCTCCCCCTTCCATGTCCATACCACACCCCCTTTTTTTAAACCTGGGATGAGCGGGAAAAGTCGCAGATTGTGGTGGAAATAACCTTTGCACTGCAGTCTGCGACAGATATACACCAGAAAACTATCACTGTGGGTCTACAAAGCCCAGGATTGCCTGATGCTGTCACCAGCCCGGCTGTCTACTTCTGCTCACGAAGAGGAACACTAAGATACTTGGATCACGAACATTGCAGTGGTAATGGACTTGTGCTTAAGGGGACCACCACTTTAGACAACCCTTATTGGTTAGAAGGGTCCCTTGACCATAAGCATATAACTATCCCCTTGCTGGGATCTCTAGCGATCATCTGTGATCTGTGGGGAAACCTGGCACTAAGTGTTCAGTTTTCCTGCAGTGCCCCCACAGGGGAAATAAGGCATTGCACTGCATCCATTAAAATCAATGAGTTAGTTGTCTGTGTAATTCAGGACAGGGCTGGTTCTCCAGAGCGAGAGCTGAAAATCCAACAAGAGTTGAATATCCTGAGCAGAGGACTCCTTTCTATTAAAGGAGTTATCCCACAATTAATGTAAAAAATATCACATAGTGCCGAAGAGTCTCTTCCTAACAAACTTAGAACCAGCCCTGTACCACATATGGATCCAGAGACATCTCCATTTATTGATCCAATTGTTCTGCTAGGTTTATGTCAAGCTAGCAGCTCACGGTTTGTGTCTTTTCTCTAGGGCTTGTTCTTTCTGCTACAGCTGGTGGCAATTGAAGGATGGAACTAAGCATGTGCGTCCAACGCAGTGAGCAGGACAAAGAAATTAGAAAAAAGAGCAGGTGGCGCTATACAGAATGATTTTATTGAATAACTCACTGGCTGGACCAAATTTTTAGTTACATACAATTACAAAAGTATTTAGATCCAGGTGTATTGCCTAGAATACCACCAATTGTCCTAGATGATATTCTTTCCTATCTGGGCAATTTATACATCTAGTGGTTTTACTTCTAGTAATGGTCTCTGACGAGATTCCAACGAAAAATGCTCTGTTCGTTTTATACCAGGTTATACATTTAGAGTAAAATATCTGATAATCCAGTAGGATGGCGGACTGACAGATTTGGGGTATACTGAACATCATCCAATAATGTCTGCAGGTGGATCACTTATACATACCATAGCTGAGTTTCTTCTCAATGTACCCCAGAACTTCCCGCACGTATTTACACCAGCGTTTGGCATAGTTCAGCGCATACTCTACTCCTCCCTCATTACTTATGAGAATTTCATCAGCTTCAGCTGCAAAAATAGACAAATACAGCTTGAATTAGAGGGTATGTTAGCCTAAGCAAGACTAAGTCCAGTACTGATAGAGGGAGTTTAACTCCTTGAAGGGGTAGTCCAAGATTTTTTTTTAAATCCCCTCCACCAAGAGGCACCTGTGAAGAGACCTAATTCCTGCATCTCTGTTCCGGCTCTGTGGCTCCTGGGCTTTCTTCACCAGACTTCCTGTCTCCGCCTTTCAACTTCTGCAAGGATGGGGTCATGTACCCAACTGCAGCCAATCATTGGTCTCAGTGGGTACACGTCACTTGTCAAACCAGATGTTGACTTGGGAAGACTGGAGTGCTGCAGCGTTGTCAAAGGAGCAAAAGAGCTTGAACCCAGTGGTAGGTAGGAGGTAAGTATGTTTTTCCCACAGGTTTGGCCACGGGGTAGGTGGGCGTCCTCCGTGGGTGAACAATCGCTTTAGGCCGAGAGCCTGTAACCGTAGCCGTTGACCCTTTCTACTACCAGGTGCCTTGGGATGACTGCTAACCTTTGCACCCACATAATTCTGTCAATATTGCCTTTAAGAGCCAAGAAAAAAAAATCTCGTTGTCATTTTTCTCATCCTCACATTACATCAGCTATAACTTCTTTACTTTTTTAGGCTGTACAGTATAGCTATATGAGGCCATGATTTTTGTAGCACAGGTTTGTTGCAGAATCAGGATTGGATCTGATGGTCAGTCAGAATGGAGCTTCGCTAAGTGATTCATTATCATATTGAAGTGTATTGTGATACTGTGATGTGTCCTAGTGGTAGGAGATTTTAGTAATCGATTAAAAGGATCGTGATGTGATGATGGACGTTAGAAAGTAGATAATATTTGCATTAGTAATGGAGGTCTTGACCAAGATAAAAATACTTGTGTATGAGACTGAAGAAGGATATGGACGTGTTTATGGTCATGTTCGATCCTTGGTTTCGGAGTAGGTGATAAAAGAAGGGGCCCATTTTAGTTTAGGTTCATATGGTGAGGAAAATCAAGATGGTTGATTGATGGACGACCCAAGGGAACAAATTATTATGCATGGAGTGTGAAGTTGTTGTAGGTGTAACACATGTAGGTCAATGGTTACGAGTCGTGAGGTCATATGTTATGTGTAATAATTGTAATGATGTAATCTGTGTGCGAACCTTGAAGTCTGTGGACTGCGGGAAACGTGAATTATACTACTAATTAATCCTATGTTCTCTGGGGTATAAAAGAGTGTGTTTGGGGACATAAACACACAGTGTTGGCTTTTGCCACTGATGCTTCACGCTACCATCTACCTCTTATGCCATATTCTGCTTGACTTTTATTTTTATTTTAATGCTGTCTTGCTGCTCTTGTCTTGGAAGAAATGAAAGAAGTTGCTTCAAGAAATTTTGTGTTACTGCGAGTCTGCGACCAATTTCCAACAAAATTGTGTATTTTTTTTGCATTATTTTCAGGCACCAGTGATAGATTACTTTATATGAATTTTTTAGAATGTGGGAATGATTAAATGGGTTTCCGAGATTTTTAACTGATAACCTATCCTCTGGAGAGGTCATCAGTATCTGATCGGTGAGACTCTGACACCCGGGACACCCGCCGATCGACTGTTTGAAAAGACACCAATGCTCGCAGTAGTGCAGATGCCTTCTCTCAGCTTACCATGCACAGCGCTAAACATTGTATAGTTGCTGTGATTGGTATCGCGTTCAGCCCCATTCACCTCAACAGGGCTGAGCTGCTCCTAGGCCATGTGAGTAATGAACGTGACATCACTGTCCTAGGGAAAGCTGTGAGAAGGTGGCTGTGAGCGCCACTGCCTTCTCAAACAGCTGATCGTTGGGAGGTCCTGGGTGTTGGACCCCAATGATTAGATACTCATGATCTATCCAGACCTATCATCAGTTTAAAAAATCTCATAAAGCTACGTTAAAAAGCATTGTTTTTTTTATTCTATGTCCTTGAAAGGCTATCATCTTTGGTGGGCAATTTTTTTATTATTGCATTGTATTCATTTTGAGCTAAAAATCATTTTGTCAATTAGTCTTTATTAAAAATTTGGCGCCTTTTTTCTGTACAAGGCTGAGATGCTCTAGTAGCAGGATCAGAATTTTCACTTTGTTCCGTCAGGCAACTCAGCTGTCGGACTCCTTATCTCTGACCTTATAAACATTCATTATAGCTCAATTCTTATCTTACTGATAAGTATGTGACTTAAATAAGTGTTTATGACCTTTTAGTAATTTAGAGATAAGGGTTATTGGATGACAGCACAAAGTGAAAGAAGCAATCACACAGCTAGACAGTTAACCCTTTGTGACAGAACAGCTGAATATTTTTAATAAAGACCAATTGAAAAAAATATTTTCAGCCCAAAATGAGTAAAATGCAATAATAAAAATTCCCCCCAAAGGTGTACATAGCTTTTAAAATTAAACAATATAACTTTCTTATAATGGTAAAGACAAGTGTTAGAATATATACAGTATTACTGTATACTGTGCTGTCCCGTTATGGCTTCTGAGCTAGAATGAATTATTATATTCTGTGTTGTAAACTATCCACTATCCTTAGATTACTTTGCTGCCATCTAAGGGCCATTGTTATATTAGGTTTTATGAAATGATCTACTCAATTGTATTATGCCTTTAATCTTGTAACTCCTCCTCCTTTGTGAGCTCACATCCTGTGTCCTCTAGTCTTTTCCTGTTTGTCAGACATGCATTACCATGCTGGAGAGAGGATTTTCGTTTGGCCTTTATCATTACTTCTTAAGGTACAGTCAATAAATTATCTAATGGCATATCCATGGTATCTCCCTCACTGGAATTCTACATGCAACTGGTGTAGCTAGGGAAATGATTATAGTGAGTTCATTATTGTTCATTACTTGTACAAGAGATTGCCACTCACACTCATTAGAGACTTCTTTCATGTACATCGGTAGCAGAATATATACATTTTACGTGTTTATGGTTTTTATTAAATAAAACTGATGTATTTAAAGAATTGCATTTAAGCATGATTTTTTTAATCATTTAGTTTTTTACCATCTTTTAAAGGGCCCCTTCACACGACCTTCGGGCTTCGCAAGAAAAAATAGAGCATGTCCTATTCTTGTCCGCAATAGCGGGGTGCCGGGCCATGTGTTCCGCAAATTGCGGAACACACGACGTTCGGCATCCGTGGTATTGCGGATCGGCAATACCACGGCTGTCTAAACGGCCCCTAAGTCCCATTAGGAAACTTTTACAAGAACATATAAACCCTATGTAAATGTTGTCTCTGGTTAAATACAATCAAAGACTCCAGTCCAAAGGCAACAAAGTCCACTTCTTGATGTGCTAAGGTTGTGATAACTTTCAGAGAAGAGCTATTATAAATATTACTAAGGGCTACATTTTTCCTAACTGAATTGGGTCCATACTCATTACATATGAGGGTAGTCAGGACATAAGATATGAAATGAGCTACGATAGAGCAGATCAATGAAGACCTGGACAGGGACTTGCACAGGAAGGAATATCAGGGAGACCATGTAAATATTCTGTATGCTTCATAAGGATGACACTGAAAAGACAAGCTAAAGGTGGTACTTACTAGATAAGGGTGTCCCATCCCGGTCATTTGTTGTACGATTTATTTCCAAAGGAGTACTGATCTATGAGAGAATAGAATATGGACATTGATAAGATAAATGTGACACCCTCAAAGTGGTCTTTACTTGTAAAACACTATATCCAGAAGAGCAATGCAATATGTTGATGTCGGTAATCACCAATAAGTAGCCAATACATGAACTTGACCAGGAGGTCCCACAGGAAGGTCCCACAGGAAAGATCAGAATGCAGTTTACTTGTTGCGGTGCTGGGTTTTGCCACCCAAGGATAGAAGAGTCTGGGGTTCCCCTTGCGTGCTAAGAATGTGGTTCCTCTGTGGAGGAAAGGGGTGCATAGGTTCTTACCATGAAGTGGCCAAGAGGATAGGACTAATCCCTCTCCAAGGGTCCTATGCAGCTGCGTGGTCTGTCTGTATGGTATATATGCCTTTATTTAAGAAGGACTGCATTCACATCAGTGAGTATGAAGCTGCAGAAACTTTCCATGGTGCAACATAACCTGTGGTGCAGATTATAAAACCAACTCATGTCAACAGGGGCGTAGCTAAGGGGGAAGCGGCTGTTTGGGGCCCAACCTCAAAAGGGGCCAACCCAGGAGGAGAACTAAAAGGTTTTATTGTCAGGACCCACTGACAATACACTGACTTTGTATGCAGTAACAGTTATATACATGTAGGAAATGGACGGAGCGACTGCCAGGACTGGTCTGAGAGAGCGATCTTGACGAGTCAAGAGTGGAGGTCTTCAAGTTTACATCAACATCATTTAACATAATTATTTATGAGGATCATTGTAATTTTGTAATGTATTTTACCTTTATTGCTTCTATGTCCTGTTCTGGGCTGTGGTCACATGACCATGTTCATGCAGCTCTTTCTTAATCCCTTTGTAGGTGGGGCAGTGATAGGGGAGTGTCTATGAAACTAGCTGGTTGGGAGGAGCTATAACCTAGCTGGGTGTGGTTAGAGGAGTGTCCGTGTAACTAGCTGGGTGGGAGGAGCGATAAACTAGGTGGGCGTTATCAAGGGTGGGGCTGGAGCTGTGGCAGAGAAAGTTGAATTGCATCATGGGTTAGGTTGGATACAGAAACAGGAAGTGCTACATACAGGATGTAAACAATTCAGAGTGACGAAAACGGGTCAGGAGAGTCCAAATTTAAAAATAAACAAGCATAGGGAAGATGTACATGAGGTAAGCAACTATATAAGCCATAGTAATCCTGGAAACCCCTTTGAAGTTTATTCATATGGGCAAGTTGAAAACACAACTGAGAGTGTAAAGTTTACATTTACTAGTTAACTACTTCTCAGTGCTCATTTAGTGGTGATTACCCTTGGACATCTGAAAGCTAAATAACATTCATTGAGAAGTGTAAGATGGGATCAACCTACTCTGATCTCTTCTTAACATGTCCATGGACTTGGATTTATGCTCTTTTTATGACATTGTGTCTGAAAGATTCTTTACCTGTGACATAATGTCCATGTTCTAAACATTTCTACATTATTACTTCACAACTAACCCATTCTCCTATGACAGTGCAGGCCAAAGTGCCCTCTTTTAAGTACCATCTCACCATTAGGTGTTAATTGAGCATAGCACAGATCCAGTAGAACTGGCTGGACAATGCAGCAACTTTTTGAATGCCCCCTCCTTAAAGCAGACCTCAGACTGGACCAAAAAATAAGTAAAAATACTCATCTCTCTTCTCCTCCCGCTGGCATCTCCGCTCTTCATGCAGCACTGCATCTAGGCAAGCACTACATTGTGACCTGACGACGCACAGCATCAGGTCATCGTGTGCTCCTACGCACAATGTGTCCCATCCTGAAGGAGAAGGCCAGGGAGTGGTGAGTAATACCAGTACTAAGACTAGTAGCACTATACTTACCACTCCTTGGAACCTGAAAAACAATCCATTTGTCCTCCTCCTGGACGCCATAGCAACGGCTTCCCCTGCTTCCATGGTAGCTACACCTCTGCATGGACTGACGTCACTGCTGTCTACAAAATAGTGTGTGCATGTTTCCGCATTCAAACATAGACACTGCTTGTACACATGTGTTAAAGGGCTTTTCCAGTAGTAGAATATTAAAGAGGACCTCTTTAATAGCTTCATGCATTCTCCATGTAATAACAATTCTGGAGCATCTATTCTTATGGCTCTATGTTGTGCCATTCCTTTATTATTTCTAATAGAAGTTATGAATGAATTCCTAGCAGTCTGCAGTAAGGGTACAGAGGGGAGGTAACCAGTTTGGACAGTCTGAAAATGGCAGTACTGATTGGATAGAGTGATTCCGTTCAGATACACACCCCCAACTGGTTACCTCCCCTCTGTACCCTTACTGAAGGCTAATAGCAATTCAATTATAACTTTTAGTAGAAATAATAACGGAATGGCATAACATACAGACATAAGAATAGATGCTCCAAAATTGTTATTACATGGGGAATGCATAAAGCTATTAAAACAGACATGTCAGGAGTGGTAAAAGGTCCTCTTTAATGTCCTATTCCTAGGAAGATCACCACTATCTTATCTGTAGGGGTCCGACTCCTAGCACCGCTGCCAATAAGTTGATTGAAGAGAGTGCGGCCCTCCAGTGAGTGCTGCAGCCTGAGGATAGGCCATCAATATTGAACTCCTGGAAAACTCCTTTTAATATAGGGGCAGCAAGGGCAAAAGTTGTTCTCTGCTGCTATGCACTACCAATGAACCCGGGTTCAGGATAAAAGTCTACGCTTCTGGGAATCTGGAAGGTCTCCCCTATTTTGGCATTCTTGTAGATAGTCCAGGAGAGTAGACATGTATTGGTGTTAGTTATATAGGTTCCTATGGGGATCTACTGCCATAGACTACATTATTTTAGTGTGTTTATCTATCATCCCTGACCTAATGGTTGTGGTTGTGCATTTGAGTCTATGCTCAAAATCTCCCATCATGCCTTTCTGCAAACATGACACTGACGCATTGTGAGTCACACAGTTAATGACATTCAGGCCTGTACTGATTATGAGATCAGATGTAAGTAGGGCCAGTGGGATGAGGAAGTTGAATCGGCTCGTTGCATGTGTTATAAATATTAACTTAATCGTGACCGCACCTAGTAACAGTTGTAGTAAGAAGGATTCTGAATTCTTAGCTAACACTCAAGTAGCCCTTAATAAATATCTGTTATGTTTCTGGACATGGACTGTATGGTCATGGTGCCTTTCTTTATACATGTCCACATAGCACTACATGTGCATACAAGGCATACGTACCACAGAGACAGACCATGCAACTGCTAGGTGGCCCTTAGAGAGAGAGGCTCAATCCTAATTATTTCCATATTCTTACCAGGTACCAAGAACCTGCTCATGACTTTCAAGCAGGTGGGTAGGAAATTTTGCCCAAGTGTCATGGAAAAGGCCTGGCAGGAAAACACCAAAACATTCCTTCCTGGATGACAAAATCATAGTGGGGGCCCATTTTCATTATACCTATGGGGCTCTCTCTTTTCTTTGTACACCACTACGTCTATACAATCTACAGACACATAGTTCAGTGTTCATACCACACTCATAAACTCTTCTGTATGCATATTGATTGCAAACATGATAATGACTTATTTATGAGACTGATGAAGGCCATAGTGCTCCCCAGAACAACGACAGCCACAGTAGCCCCATAGCAGTGAAAGCCACAGTTTCCCACATAACAGTGAAAGCCACAATGCCTCATATAGCAGTGACAGCCATAATGTTCCTCATAACAATGACCAGTATACTGGCCCATAGAAGTGCCAACCACACTTCCTTACAGGTCCCACAGTGTAGGAAACAGAGAGCACAGAACTCCATTTTTGCACCAGAAAGATGGAAAGCCAACCAAAAGTTGTGAACCCCTGGATGAAGATCTTCCAAATATATAGTCATGTGGTGCAGGCATCATGTCAGATCCCATGGTGGGACTTGGGAGTTTCATACAACGACGTTATGAAGTCAACTTGACTGAAGAGAAATATAAAGTAATGAGACCTCTGATATGTTTTATATTAAAACCAGCTTCCATTTTTTTTCTCACTATAAATTTTATTGAAATTACTGATATTTTTTGTGTTAGTTATAAAATCTTAAGTTATGAATCTGATCTGTTCCTCACAAACTAATCAGACCAAAAATATGGAAAGAAAAAATGATGCAACATGCCATGAGTGGACATGGACAGCATAGGTTTCCCGTGCAAGAAATGTATGTGGGTCCCCCTTATTATGTTTATGAACAGTGAAGTCATCAATATTTCCTCTCTAGTCAGTTCTTCAACGGGTTCCATGAGTGGACCTTGCAAGGGTTTTGGAGCTCTGGTTGAGTACATAGGTCTAATGCTGTACTCATTTGTAACCTTTGGCTTAGTTTGATGTTATGCAACAATTAGAGGAGAAGTCTACCATCTTCATCTCAGATTTGCAGACAGAAGATGTGAAAGCTTCCTATGGTGCCCAAATCAACTGGCCATTTGTGGGATATTCATGTAGGCACCTCTCTCTCCTTCAGGTTCCTACATCCTCATCTCGCCTGGTTCTGTCAATCAAAAATCTGGCAGAGGAAGCAGAAGGAGCAAGGGTGCACATAGTTTCTTGGGCCCACCCTAGGTGCACTTAACTGCTCATCTGCATATTGATTAACTTTTTCTCCATTAAGTAGTTATGAATGAAGCTACGGATCACTAGGTGAAAGATATCATTACATTTAGCTGAGCTGGCGCTACAGGGCATCGTACCTTGTCTATCAGTGAATTTCCTGCTGACAGACTCCCTTTAATATCAGCAACTTACTCGTGATGCTATTTGCCAGTTGTCACTAGGTCAGGTATTTTTAGGAATAGCATTGGTATGCAGCCGTATAATGGTTTATCCAGCTCCAGTAGTGGGAAAAGTAGCTACCTGGAGGGGTAGGGCTGCTTTAGATGCTGCTACCTTCTGAATGGTAGCAGCTAGAAACATGCAAGCGGTCTTGTTTGAAAGCAGGTATTCCAGGCTTTCAGACAATACCAGCAATATGTTAAGGACAGAGGAAGATATCACTGCTAGAAATCGGGATGCTGTGAATACAGCTGAAAGTGAAAGTAAAAACAGGTTTATTAACGCAATTATTCATGACTTGATTTCTAACAGTGATTTCTCCTCTGTTGCTTAGACTTTAGCTGTCATTTTATGTGAAAGCCTGGACTGTCAGCTTTCAAACAAGACCAGTTGCATGTTTCTAGATGCAACCATTCAGGAGATAGCAGCATCTAAAGCAGCCCTCCCCCTCCAGGTAGCTACTTTTCATACTGCCCGAGCTGGACTCGAGCAAACCAGTTAGGTGGTTAAGACGGTATCTGAGGGTGTGAAAGGTAAATGCAAGACAAAATAAGCAGCTAGGGATCCCAATAAGAATCTTACCTAATTATTTGCTTTACATAATGGCCACATAAGCACATATAAGCCTAGTGCAATGGGTCTGTACACCAACAATCTATAGGTCTGTAATCCCGATACACCAACAACACCTATCCCCATGGTCAGGGGCGTAACTACCATAGCGGCAGACCATACGACTGCTATGGGGCCCAGGGTAAGAGGGGGCCTAGTCTTAGTTGGGATTATTTCCTCTTCTACTAGGAATGAAAACTTGGTCAGGACTCTACCCTCTAAAGGAACAACTTTTAGCAAATGAAGCAGTGGAAAAATGGCCCAATGGTCATTGAAAAGGGTTTAGGCGGAAACCCTTCTGTCCTCAAACCAGACCCTCCTGTGTAGGGGGTCTGGTTTGATCCTTGCTATGGGACCCTTACTACTCTATGTATGCTACTGCCCATGGTGAATTTGTGAGGCTACTTCCCTAGAAGCAATTCTTTCAGATGAGAACACCTAAATAATACAATATGTGATGGAACACACCACACATTATCTTCTCATGTATTCATTCAGTTATGTAGAAGATAACGACAATGCACACGTGTTAGCGCTGATAACTGAAGTGATAACACTACATATGACTGACACCAGGCAGTGGCAGGACAGTCATACCATCCAAAATCTATGTCAGAGCCCTTCCCCATACACAGTAAGAACATTATACACATTATACAGTATACAGTATACGCCACAAGATTCAGGCCTACCTTACTCCACAGTAATCCCTTTCACATAATTTTCATTTTTTTTAATATGGTTTATATGTAAGCAATATTCCCTGCTGTCTAGTGCTAAGTTAGGTACAATTCCTGGTGGCTAGAGGAGAGGGAGTAATTACATTATCTCATAACCAGTGGGAATAAGTGGAAGAGGTAGGTGAGTTACCCCTTTTAATGAGGTGGTCGGGTAGCTATATTTATCCCCCTGGTGTCTAGTGACTGGGTAATCTGAATGCTCGACACAGGCAGTACCCATTTTTCAAACCAACACCTGGATCTGAATATTTTTGTAATAGGATGTAATTAAAAATGTAGTATAGCTACTAAGTTATTCAATAAAATATATCCGTATAGCGCCACCTGCTTTTTCTTCTTGTCTTTATTTCTCCATCCTCCTCAGCCACATCCCTGAGGCGGTCGCACATACTTCGTTCTATCCTTCAATGGCCAAACTCCCTGTCTACTGTTTGAAGCTGTCACAGTTACAGAATAAGAGTTGCACAGAAAGGATATGCCCACTCTGCTGTGATAAGGAGACTGCTCCAGCAGAAAAGACTTACCCCCTGAGTTGGAATAGGAAGAGAGCTGCCACAGAAAGGACAAGACCCCTGAGCTGCCTGCTTAAAATAACTTCAGCAGAGCGACTAGAGCAATAAATGGGGAGAACTCTGGATCCATGGGAGGTACAGGGCTGGTTCTAGACATTGTAATGCACTATATGAAGTGTGATTTTAATTTTTTTCCATCAATGGGGCAAAATTTTATGGCACATCGACAGGATCTGCTCCTATCTCAAGAATGGGGACCCAATGTTAACAGAGAGCTAGCTGCACATGTGCGGCCATCCTCCATTCATCACTATCGGACTTCCTAAAAATATCCAGACCCTGGCTTGGCTATTTTCAGAAGTCCCATGGTGGTGAATGGATGGTGGTTGTGCTTGAGCTGCATGCTCTCTGTTCACTGTTCTTCAGATAGAATCAGAATGCACCTATCTGATATTTATGGCATAGCCTATCTACATGCTATAAGTGTTCTAGATGGGAATACCTCTTTTAGGATGGGATAACCCCTATAGGCACAAGAACTAAGACTCAACTGTCTGACATGAGCGTGGACCCAAGTGTGCAACCTCTGGCCATAGCCCTTGAACTTCACCCAAATACCCACATGTCAGCATGGACCTGGTGTGCCGGCATATTTTACTGATAACTCTTCATATGCCCATACCTTAGATTATTAGTATCAATCAGCTTAGTCAATAAGACAGAATGAGAACACCATAGATTAACAATTTGCCTAACACTTATGATAATATCACAATTATACTCTCAGCCTTCCTCTGACGCAAACAATCATAGTAATATGAAAGACAGGGACAATCTTTGTGAGATAAATACAGTTTTACAAGAGATCATTAACAATGTCGTCATCCTCCTCCTCTTGTGGAAAGAATGATAATTGAATGCATGAGCAGTGCCAACCTCAAAAGTAGTTCTGGCCTCCATGTCTGATAAACTCAATGACACTACATGAAAAAAAATTATCTACCCTTACGCTCCAGTACCACTTGTAAGAGGGTTGGAAATCAGCCTTTGAGCTAATTATCATTGGACCTTTGGTATGTAATGAAAGCACGTGGGGGAGAGACAGAGCATAAATATGAGGGCCCTGCATACCTCATGGTCAGTAGCAGGAAGGAAATGGTAGAGTAAGCTGGGAACTGCTGCTGGAGACAGATGTACAGGTGGATCCTGAAGAGCAGTTGGAGATCTGAGGGTACACGAAAGCTTCCTAGTCCATATATCCTGGAAGCAGCCAAAATCTGTATAATAGACGGGCCTGTAACAATACCAGCCATTCTCCAGCCTGTACTACTGTGTGTCGCAAGGAAGAGATACCACGACTGAGAATAGTGTGTGCAGGGGCTGTGGAGTCAGAAATACAGCATACAAAGAAGCACCTGTAACAGACTGTGCCGACTGTGTGATACTACCTCATGTGGAAAGGAAACCGTAGTGATAAATTCGAGTATAGCCAGTTATATTGCTGACCCTCAAGAGAGCAGAGACAGAGTCTCGATGCTTAGGAGTTGAGTGCCACGTAAGCCAGAGAGAGGGTGAGATGTTATCGCTTAATGGGACATTGTTAGATTTGTCTGTTGCCACCTAAAGAGACAGTGTACCAAACGGTCCTGTCCTAAGGGCACATAGACATAGCCATTTTGTGGTCTGTGAACAGTGGATCGGTAAAACATGGATACCGACCAACATTTTTTTTCTCCTCTAGAAGTGTCCTATCCTTGTCCGCAAAACAGACAAACATATGACATGTTCTACATTTTTTGCAGTCACAATGAAGTGAATGGGTCCACATCCGACCCGCAAAAAAATGTGGTTCAGAAGCAGACGAAAACCACGGTCCTAAGCCTGTGACCTCATTGAGAGACTGTAACCGCTAAGGCTGTTGCTTATCGTAGAATGTTTCAGCCATAAGTTTGTTATCCCCACGTGAGTCAAGTAAAAAGCAGAATATAATCTTGTCCTCTTGATTCCTCCAATCATCCTACATTGGAGAGCCACACATACCACTCAGGACCGAAAAAATCTGTTCTGTAAGGGTCTGACACCCCCTACATGCACATAAACATACAATCATTTTCCGTTTCTCACCAGTGGTTCTTCTTCATCATGTTGCATCTCGGAGTTTGCCAGACTGGAGTCATTTAAGAACATGTCCACGGTCCTACGTAGAGTAAACATGATCAGTCACTTGAATATCTACACCGGCCCCTGACTAGCGTAGATTTCAGTGTTCTTCTACCCAAGAAAACTGACGTAGAAGATGATAAATGTGATGGGGCCACTAGCCCCTCACCATCTCTGCCTTTACCATTCCCCCTTTTTGGAAAAGCTGTGAGGCCTGTGGAGAAATGCCACTTGCACAAAGATGTTTGTACAAGTGGCATTTTAAAAATTGTAAATGTGCAGTTTGTGACTTTTTCACGAAATGTGGTCCAATGTCCAGAAAGTTCCGCTCTCTAATATCAATTTATATAACACCCCGACCTCTTTCAGTTTCCTTGGTATGGGCAGCTAAAGGGGTTTTCCAGAACCCAGTAAACCATTCTTTGCTATAAAAGAAAGTTTTCAATATACTTACCATCTCATCGGGCGCTCTGGAACCCTGTCACGTGATGCTCCTCTTCGGAAAAATCCTACATCCATTCTTGTCACATCCTTTACCAGATTTCTGGTGTGGTCTATGGAGGGGACGTCACTAGCCCAAGACATGGTAGGTGTTCCCTGGCGCATTTGCAACCACCTGAATCCACCTCATCTGCACATGCTTCGGGGAAATGCATAGATAAATAGCTCTTGCCCCGTCCACAGCACCAACCCTGTTCAAAACTGATGCCCCATCCATGCACCAAACAGGAAACCTGGTAAAGGACGTGATGTTGGCAGATGTATGATTTTCCCAAGATGAGTTCTACATGACCGGGTTCCAGAGCAACAGATGAACACAACTTTGAGATGGTAAAGGTATTGGAAACTTTCTTTTGTGGGCAAGTTATGATTGATTAAAGAGGGTTGCTTGGTCTTGGAAAAATGGGGTTGTACAGAATTAGAGAAACATAGCTGCTTTCTACCAAAAGCAGCGGAGCACCTGTCTTTGGGTTGTGTAATACCAGATACAACCTTGTGGACAGATCTGGTGCTGTTTTAAATGAAAACAGCCATGTTTTTCTAATCCTGTAAAACCCCCTTAAATCCTGAAGGTCAGCTCCCTGTCAAGCTTTAGTTTGTTGTAATCTGTCCTCTTCCTACAGCCTCGGAAGCCATGGCCACCATAATAGCAGGTACCAGCCTCATACTTTCTATTAGAAGGACTCAAGTCCATCAATATCTGATTGATGGAGGACCAGCACCCATTTCCTCCGCCGATCAGCTATTCCTGAGTAGCGCTGGAACTTGAAGTCGATGCCAGAACTACACAGCACCATCAACTGTGTATTGG
This sequence comes from Rhinella marina, assembly GCA_900303285.1. Lineage (NCBI taxonomy): Eukaryota > Metazoa > Chordata > Amphibia > Anura > Bufonidae > Rhinella > Rhinella marina. The sequence continues at coordinate 122,208 of ONZH01012013.1, read as the reverse complement.
ACAGAGCTGGTTACAGCAGCACTGCTCCCACTGACTTCAATGGGAGCTACAGTAGCTCCACCCGCTGCACCACGAATGGCGCTGTGTAATTCTGTTGCTGACTTCCAATGCTGCAGCAACTTTGAAACAGCTAATTGGTAGGGGTATGGGGTGTCGGATCCCCGCTCATCAGATATTGCTGGTATACCCTGTGGACAAGCAATCAGTATAAAAGGAGTGGATAAGCCCTAATTTTCATCAGCAAAACCAGTAAGGTTACTTTCTATTCCACCCACAACACCATCACTGGTAACAAATGTACTGGTCATACTCACTCATTTCCAAGGCTAATCTCCAGGGCATCCAGATCTCGAAAAATTTCACTAAATCTTTTCCGCCCTTCTGTAGGCCCAATCTGTGCATTAACATCTATAAGAGACACAACAATTAATGACAAGATACAAGCAGTAGGAAGTCAGCGAGGTACCACAAATGGTCCACAAGATACTAAATGAATTTATTCCAGTTGGTTAAAGTCACCCCTTATCCACAGGATAGGAGATTACTATTAGATGGTAACAGAAACAGGTGGTCAGGCATGCGTGCAGCATTCATGTCTATGGAAGTAGTACTCGGCTATCTCCGGAACTTCCATAGAAATTAATGGAGCGGCAACGGGCATGTGCAACCGGTCGCTCCGGTCATTTAAGGGGAGCTGCGGGGGGATGGTGGTCGGTGGCGGTGGTGTAACCGGGCCCACATCCCACACATTCTCGTGATCAGTGGGTCTCTCAGCGATACAACCTCCATTGAACTTTAACCAACCGGACTACCCCTTTAAGAATTAAGTCAATAGGGTCAATCAGGGTTAGACTGGACCACCAGAGGACCAGAAGATGGTGGATTTGAGGTTTAACACAATAATGGGGCCAAGCTTCAACAGGCCCATGTCTTTCATACAGTTTTGTGTGACTTAAGAGGAGATGTAGATATTTCATACAACCGTAGGGTAGAGGTCCCAAGAGACAATTTTACTGGTGGCGCTAAGTTCCTCAGTCCTGTACTGAAGTCATTTATTTAAATATGGTGGTATCTCTAGTGTGTCATACTGTATCAGAGAATAATTTCCCCCACCATGAAATAGTTAATGGGTGGTTATTTTACATAGCCCTATCTCCTGAATAGATATGTCCTACTGGGTCCATGCAGTAATGTTTCTAGGGGAGAATCAAACCATGGGGGAATCTTTAAGACTTTAAAGCGGTGGTCCAGCCATTTACAATTATTACCTATCCACCTATAAATGTTAGATTGGTGGAGGACTGACTGCTTGGACCCATCCTGATCACAAAAATGGAAGACCCAGTCTCTCACTCCTCCCCAACCAACACATCCATGGTGATGAGTTCTGGGGAGTGGTGGTCTAACTTGCATGTTGAAATCCATACAACTTTACGTGAAGTAGATAGGGAGCCAAATATGACATATCCGGGAAAGTTAAAAGCTATGAGCTCCTTTTGGGCAGGCATTGGAGAAAAGGGTTAAGGTAACCTAAGGAAACCATCGGAATAATAGGAGAAAGTGGCTGGTATCATGGTGCTGGTGACCCAGAAATAAAAAAAATCTCAGACACTTTACCAACCACCATAGTCATGATACATTACTCACCTCACACCGGCACCCCGACATTAAAAGTCATGGGCCTCTTACCAACTATAACCATGATACATTGCTCTCCTCATGCAGGCCCCATACCAACCACCACTGGACTGGACACCTTAACATTGAAATTAACGGTCTCCTTACCAACCACTATACTGACAAGACACTGCTCCCCTCACACTGGACACCCAGACTTTAAATTCATGGACCTCTTACCAACCACCATAGCCATGATACACTGCTCTCCTTGTACTGGACACCTCATTAGCCATTAAACTGGTTGGGTTAATAAATTGCATTACAGTGGATTATCTTTTCATGGACATGTCTCACCCCCGCCTCGCGTCCTTTTTGCAGCTGTGACCCCTTTTGGACATGTGACCCCCCTATTGTCTAATAGGTGGGGGGCACCAAGAGATAATGGTAATGGTAGACCAGTAATGGTCTACTCTAACTGACTTAGCTGCTGTGGGCCCTTGGACAACCTAACTCTATTATGTTAATAGTCTTCACGCCCCCTCTGTCACATTCATAGAGCCTTATAGCGCTAGGCCGTCTCCAACACACACCTATGCTTTGGGCGCCAGAGTGCAACTTTGTAAAATCCAACCCAAAACCTTTGAATTGCCTTTGCCCTTCACCAGATGTAGAGGCAGACATTAGCAGGCATGGGATTCAGTTCTCCAGAACCGGTTGTTAAAATTACAACTGGATCGGAGAACCGTGTTACCGGCTGAGTCCCGATCCCGGTGCTCTGGCGGTGGCAGGGCAGCTGGAGATGTTCGCTTCCATTGCTTTGCGATAGTTTAGCTCCTTAGTTGGGTGTTATGTGTGTGTAGTGGTATATATGGTGTATTTATGTATGTGTACCATGTATATGGGGTGTTGCATATATATGGTGTATGTATATGTAAACATGTGTCGTGGCGCCACGTGTCCACCGTTGAGTAGGGTACCTGTTGTTAAAAATTTGAATCCCACCCCTGGGCATTAGCGATGGGCATTTGCACAGTGTGACGTCATTAGTACAATTTTTCAACTACAAATCACTCACATTTCCATTTCCACTTGTTATACGCGCTAAAAAGAAGGATGTGGTTAAAGCACCACGAGAGAACATATAACCCTATAAAGTCTGACACGGGCACCTACCATGATATATGGTCTAAGCCTGAGCGTACAGATTCGTGTTATCATCATAGCAGTCCCTGTACATACAACATATGTGAGCCCTGCAGTCAAATAGGAAGTGGTAGACATGTTTCTACACACTGTAACACGGTATACATCTGTCCGTCTGTCTGCTGCTCAGACAGACATCTACCTGTGTAAGACAATGAAGGCACCATACACTGCCCGGCACACAGAGTAAGATCTATGCACCATGATATACGTATAATGCATTCACCACCAGAGGGGAACAAGTTGCAGCAGCAAACATCTAGACATGAAGATAAGCCCATAGAGTCTGTAAGCCAGCCAGAGAAGAGAGCAGAATGAAAGATGGGGGGGGGGGGGGGGCAGGTAACAGTTTCTTACCCCCTCCTCTGCCTGACGCCATTTTCCCAGGCCCAGATGGATGTGGACGCCCCTGCCAATTGTGGAACCCAGGTTCACTGATGTAGTGACAAAGACCCACAGCTTCCTGACAGCAGTCATCACATCAGGAAGTGCAAAGTGAGAGTGCTGAGCACTGCAATCACCCTCATAGGCGTACTCACTCTGAGTCTAACACAGAGAAGAGGGCAATATGTACTGCTGCACTGGGTATCCTGTGTGGTCGCAGTGCAGGAGGTGTCTAAATATGTGGAGTGAGAAATATCCCCCCTTGTCTTTTTCTTTCAGTGCTGAGTATAAAAAAGCACTTTTTTATGTCAGAGTGAGCAGAATAAATTACAGTTCTTAAAGGGGTTGTCCCGTGAAAAATATTGTACAATTTCCAAACCAGCTCCTGGATCTGAATACTTTTGCAATTGCATGTAATTAAAAATTTTGTATAGCCAGTGAGTTATCCAATAAAATATATCTGTATAGCGCCACCTGCTGTTTGTTCTTTTTCTTATTTCTTTGACCTGCTCACTGGGATGCTCAGTTTAATTTTTCAACTGCTTGTTGAGTTGTCATAGGAAGAGCAAAGACACGCCCCCTTAGCTGCAGCAGAAAAGACACTCCCCTTGAGCTGTCAGCTTGATATAAATATATATATATATATATATTGTTAGAAAGAGATTGGCATGTCCTATATGATGTCTGATTTTCATTTTCTACATTATTCATGGGATAACCCCTTTAAAGGGGTATTCTGGTTTCATGAAACTGATGACCTATCCTCAGAATTTCAGATTGGTAGCGGTCCGACTCTTGGCAATCCCCTTCAATCAGCCGTTTGAGGGGGCTTGTGCTCATTTCCCTGTGCACCGTCTACATTGCAGTGGTGGTGCAGTGTGATTACAAATGTTTGTCCCATTCACTTGCATCTGGAGAGAACACAGCTCTAGCACGAGCACCGCAGACCCTTCCAACAGTTGATCGATGTGGATGCCGAGAGTCAGACCTCCACCAATCTGATATTGATGACCTATCCTGAGGCTAGGTAATCAATATCACGAAAATGGAGTACCACTTGGTTCGTCTACCTGAATGCTGTCACTTGAATGGTAGATGATGTGGAGGTACATGGACAACAATGAAGAGGCCGCAGCACTCATATGAGCACCGCATCCCCTTCCAACAGCTGATCAGCAGGGGTGCTGAAAGTCAGACCCCCCACCAGACTGATATTGATGTCCTATCCTGAGAATGGTGCAGCAACCTGCAGGGGAGGCAAGGATGGGAGCAGTGGTAGTGGCCATGATGGTGGTAGTAGTACTAACAGGGGCACTCCATGGGGCTGAAGAGTGAATGGAGGGTGGACCCTCGGGGCAGAAACACAGGTATTGGAGCTTCTCCCTGGTGGTAGTTGGGGCGAGTGTTTGACAGGTTGCAAGGCAGAAGTATAAACACAGGGCTGGTGAACTATGGAGGCAATGGCTGCATATAGGCAGCAATAATCGTCACAGTTGTAGTACTCCCAGTTTCTCTATTTCTCTTTCTAAAGACGCTTTACAATCACTCCAAATAAAAAAATCCGGATGGTCAATTCATATCAAAGTGTGACAGGTGCTTAAGCAATATTCTATCTCCACAACAGCAAAGTCCCTTTCAATAAACAGGCTGTACCTCACTGATGTTATCTCAAATGCCCTTGATGTGGTGTTAGACCTTCTAAAATGGCTTGTCTCCTTCTCTCAGGAGTAATCTGGTGTTAACTCAGGTGAATCCTCAGAGATAAAGGTTCTTTGAGCTGGAGGCCTGGTCTGCAGAGTCTCTATCACATGTCTTTCTTGCAGCTCTCCTTAGACTAGACTCACTAATTAGGGTGTGGACCTTGGTCAATCACCCTGGCAACTTAACCAGTAAATCAAATTTGACCATGTAACTGCCTATATACTTGCCATTAGGTTTACAAAATGCTTAGAAAAATAACTGCTATACCCATAAATCACAGTATCTACTCAGTAACTTTGAATTCAATATCAGCAATGATTAACCAGTGCCCCATTGGATTACTGTAATAGGCCATCAAAATTCTGATCCAGGAAAACAGACAATCATGGACATAGATGACTTTAGATTAGGTAGTGCTCCTTCATATTGTATACCATATAGAGCCCATATGGCACTGTCAGAGAGTTGCCTACAAACACTGTCAGGGAATTTAGCTGCATCTTATGGAGCTGCCTTTCCAGGCATTTGGACACCGAGTGTGGATCAGGCTAACCCTAACCAAGCAAGCTCTGGTTGCCTAGGCCAATAAGGCTAGTGGTGCCCCCTTTAGTGGTAGCAGGTGATGGGCGCTGGGCAGCCTTAAATGCCCAACATCTCTAAGGTCACACCTGGTCATGATAAAATATGGCCGATCAACACGGGAACTAGTGAGAAAAACACCAAGAGGCCTATGACAAATTCCAAGGTTGCCATAGGAGAGACTGTCCTCATGGTGCTCTAACTGGTGTGCTCCACCAGTTGACATTTTTAGTGCATTCACAATGGGAAATAATAAATTACACAGCTACATAATACCAAAAGATTACATACAGTGGCGCAAACACAACAGACAAAAACTACCATAAAGTCCACAGAGATGAAAAATGCAATAAATGCCCAAAAGGTACCGCCATATAGTGTTCATTACAATACCACCATATAATGTTCATGTATACCACCATATAGTGTTCATACAGTATACCACCATATAGTATTCATTACAATACCACTATATAATGTTCATATACGGTAATTCTACCATATAATGTTCATGTATACCACCATATAGTGTTCATATAATATCGTCATATCATGTTCATATAATTCCACCATATAAGTTCATATACTACCACCATATAGTGTTAATATTATACCACCATATAGTGTTCATATAACATCACCATATAATGTTCATATAATTGCACCTTATAGTGTTCATATCATACAACCATATAGTGTTCATATATCATAATATAGTGATTGTATAATTCCACCATATAGTGTTCATATAATATCATCATATAGTCATCATATAATTCCACCATATAGTGTTGAAATAATACCACCACATAGTGTTCATATATCATAATATAGTGATTATATAATTCCACCATATAGTGTTCAAATAATACCACCATATATTGTTCATATAATATCACCATATCATGTTCATATAATTGCACCATATAGTGTTCATATAATACAACCATATAGTGTTCATATATCATCATATAGTGATCATATAATTACACCATATCATGTTCATATAATACCACTGTACAGTGCCCCAATTATACCACAATAACCCCCCATATATTGTCAAGAAAATTATGCCATATTGTACTCTAATAATGCTACCATATACTGCCAAAAAAAACTGCTATACAATGCCATATGTTGAAGGAACTAGACCATCTGCCTCTTTTGCCCACTTTATAATTTGACACCATAATGTCCCAAATCAGACCTAAGCCTGACTCTAGTTCCTAGAAAACACGACTGTAGATGGACCAGTCTTCTAAATAAGGTCCATATGGCTAACATCTAGCATATGGCTATAGACTAGAAAGCAAACCAGCAGTAGAATTATGCTTGAAATCACTCATGTAGGTCAAAGTTTAGGGGCCATTACATCTTGTCAAGGATTATACACCTTCCACAGATCCACCTAATGTCGTAAACCATGAATGACTGGCATAACATGGGATGAATCACACATGACATGAATGAATGAAAAGCCTCCAGAGATAATTACAAAGGATTAACCTGTGACATTGCAGTGCCTGAGTGACATGTGCTACTCTGGTATCATTCCAGTAGATGTTAATTATATTCTGTTGTCCTAACTATGGATTGGGCAGAAGACACGTTCCTTGGACATCATGGTAGAAGACAGCAGACCCATGTATATCCCAAGACATTTTGATGACCAAGTGATGAAGAGCAGGGTTAGATTAACGTTGATGATTGAGACCCCTATCACACCTCTGAAGGAGCATGTATGGCCTATAAGTATCCTCACGTCTCCTCAAGGAGAGATAGTACCCCCCAGAACCTCTGGAAGTCAAACTAACTCCACTGAGGACTATGCAAGTTATGGAGATGGGAACTCCCTTGGACTTCAAATAAGGGCACCACATTACACCATTGCTTGACTGTCCTGAATGGGTCCTCAAAAAATGCGGATCAGATGTGGACTGAAAATATGGTCGTGTGTATGAGGCCTAACAGTGACTGATGGATCTCATTGACTATAAGGATGCACGTTTTTAACAGAATCTGCAAATGATGCCCCTAACGGACACTCTGATGCAGATGTCAATGAAGTGTTATCCTCTTCTTTCCTCCCTTTGTAAGATATGGATATATTGTACAGTTGTGACCTGAAGGACAACTCAAGGACAACTGTGTAATAATCTAAATGACTGCATCATGTCCTGCTGAGGGTCCACACCATCTTCCATTATGAAGGCGCTTACTATTATTCTCCTAATGGAACAGAACCTAGTGACGCTTCACCATGAAAGCAGATATTAGCAATGCTAGGACGTAAAGTTATTATTGGATCACAAGCAGAACTATAGGACCCGGTCCAATAATAACATTACGTCCTAGCTAGAGATGAGCGAATCCTAAAAGATTCGGGCCGAATCACGAATCCCATTAAAGTCTATGGAAGACCCGAATCTTTTTGCAGGGGCCAAAGGTTCTGCACAGTCAAGTTTGCCCCAACATGTGAAAACCTCAGAAAATGATGGAAACACCTTGGAAATGCATAGGAAACACCAGGGGCAGCATGTAGGGATGCCTCTGAGGCTCCCTAAGGGCTCATTCAGACGTCTGTTTGGTGTTGTCCGTGTTTTGCGGTTCCGCAATTTGCAATATAACAATATAGTACAGAGCAGTGTATAATGATATAGCAGAGGGCAGTATATAGCAATATAGTACAGAGCAGTGTATAATGATATAGCAGAGGGCAGTATATAACAATATAGTACAGAGCAGTGTATAATGATATAGCAGAGGGCAGTATATAACAATATAGTACAGAGCAGTGTATAATGATATAGCAGAGGGCAGTATATAACAATATAGTACAGAGCAGTGTATAATGATATAGCAGAGGGCAGTATATAACAATATAGTACAGAGCAGTGTATAATGATATAGCAGAGGGCAGTATATAACAATATAGTACAGAGCAGTGTATAATGATATAGCAGAGGGCAGTATATAACAATATAGTACAGAGCAGTGTATAATGATATAGCAGAGGGCAGTATATAACAATATAGTACAGAGCAGTGTATAATGATATAGCAGAGGGCAGTATATAACAATATAGTACAGAGCAGTATATAATGATATAGCAGAGGGCAGTATATAACAATATAGTACAGAGCAGTGTATAATGATATAGCAGAGGCCAGTATATAACAATATAGTACAGAGCGGTGTATAATGATATAGCAGAGGCCAGTATATAACAATATAGTACAGAGCAGTGTATAATGATATAGCAGAGGGCAGTATATAACAATATAGTACAGAGCAGTGTATAATGATATAGCAGAGGGCAGTATATAACAATATAGTACAGAGCGGTGTATAATGATATAGCAGAGGGCAGTATATAATAATATAGTACAGAGCGGTGTATAATGATATAGCAGAGGGCAGTATATAACAATATAGTACAGAGCGGTGTATAATGATATAGCAGAGGGCAGTATATAACAATATAGTACAGAGCAGTGTATAATGATATAGTAGAGGGCAGTATATAACAATATAGTACAGAGCAGTGTATAATGATATAGCAGAGGGCAGTATATAACAATATAGTACAGAGCAGTATATAATGATATAGCAGAGGGCAGTATATAACAATATAGTACAGAGCAGTGTATAATGATATAGCAGAGGCCAGTATATAACAATATAGTACAGAGCAGTGTATAATGATATAGCAGAGGCCAGTATATAACAATATAGTACAGAGCAGTGTATAATGATATAGCAGAGGGCAGTATATAACAATATAGTACAGAGCAGTGTATAATGATATAGCAGAGGGCAGTATATAACAATATAGTACAGAGCAGTGTATAATGATATAGTAGAGGGCAGTATATAATAATATAGTACAGAGCGGTGTATAATGATATAGCAGAGGGCAGTATATAACAATATAGTACAGAGCGGTGTATAATGATATAGTAGAGGGCAGTATATAACAATATAGTACAGAGCAGTGTATAATGATATAGCAGAGGGCAGTATATAACAATATAGTACAGAGCGGTGTATAATGATATAGTAGAGGGCAGTATATAACAATATAGTACAGAGCAGTGTATAATGATATAGCAGAGGGCAGTATATAACAATATAGTACAGAGCGGTGTATAATGATATAGTAGAGGGCAGTATATAACAATATAGTACAGAGCAGTGTATAATGATATAGTAGAGGGCAGTATATAACAATATAGTACAGAGCAGTGTATAATGATATAGCAGAGGGCAGTATATAACAATATAGTACAGAGCAGTATATAATTATATAGCAGAGGGCAGTATATAACAATATAGTACAGAGCAGTATATAATTATATAGCAGAGGGCAGTATATAACAAAATAGTACAGAGCAGTGTATAATGATATAATAGAGGGCAGTTTATAAAATATAGTGGATATGGATGTATACAGATATGTCACCAGTCTACGTTGATCTTGTAGCTATATGGTATGTTGGGTAATACCTCGCACTCTATTGATAAGGTTGGTCATTGCGTCCTGTACTCCGTGAGATTTAAGCGCCGGATATTTGAAGAGCAGGAATACAACTGATTGGAGTAATTCATTTAACTTGAGCTCAATATGGTCACAAGAAGGGAGACCTGTGAGAAGGATGAGAAATGGCAATAACTGGGCAAATGAGCAAAAATGAATTCAGAAACTAAAGGTATTCCCATCTCACAAATGTAGTTTGTATAGTTAGATATAGCCATACCAATATTATTACTAATAGAATGTATTTATATCAAATGTACCGTTTAGAAGATTTACCTATTTGTATTTCCATTGTCCCACACACATCAGTCAGGCCGTTGCCCCTAGTTACGACCACCACGGCCATGTAGTAGTGGTGGCCAGCTTGCTCCTTTTCAAACCCGCTCTGAGGTAACTGCTGTATTGTGAACACATTGCATTAGCACGCGGAGACACATCTTAGGGTACTTTCACTTTTCACATGGTAGCGTCCAAAACTCAATGGTCAGGATCTGTCCAAAACGCAGACTTAATAAACGGATCCTGCTCCATAGAGATGAATTGATCTTGTAACAGGATCCGTTTCTCTGCGTTTTGGAAGCTCAGACAAAAATGCTACAACCCTAAGATGTATCTCCGCATGCTCATGCAATGTGTGTTCACAATACAACAGTTACCTCAGAGCCGGTCTGAACAAGAGCAAGCCGGCCACCACTACTACATGGCCACAGTGGTCGTAACTAGGGGCAACGGCCTGACTGATGTGTGTGGACAATGGAGATACAAATAGGGAAATCTTCTAAACGGTACATTTTATATAAATACATTCTATTAGTAATAATATTGGTATGGCTATATCTAATTATACAAACTACATTTGTGAGATGGCAATACCCCTTTAAGGATGAGCGAACTTGTGTTTTCAAGTTCGGCATACACGGTTCGGGTTATCTAAGAATTCCATTATGGATTCCGCTACCATGGAGCATAACTTATGGCCAGTGGTAGTGGAATCCATAATGGAATTCTTAGATAACCCGAACCTTGTACGCCAAACTTCAAAACACAAGTTCGGTCATCCCTAATGACCCTAAATTCATTGATGCAGTTTTACAGTACAGTGAGTAGAGGTCTAATCTGCAATAGGGCCCCAACTAAAACATGTGTCTATTGTATTTATTGGCTTATGGGCCTCCTTAGGCTGAGGCTACATGGCGACTCTGACTATGACAAAGATCGCTGTTTAGCACTTCCTGTTTTGCAAATAATGTAAGTCAATAGGCTCATGCTGTAGTCCAATATGTTTCTCTTAGTTAAAGGGGTTGTCTTACTTGGGACATTGATGGCAGGTTCACTAGGATCACTAGGTTATGCCATTACTGTCAAATAGGTGTGGGTCCCGAAGTGAAGGAGAGCACACCAAGCGTATGCTATTGGAGTTCTGAAAATAGCCGACGATTTTCGGTAGTCCTACAGCAATGAATGGAAAGCACAATATGCAAGAGCGCCCGTCTCTTCAATCACAGCTTCGGAACTGCTGGACATGTGAGACAGCACTCAGTTATTTTCGGAACTCCCACAGCGGTGAACAGTGGGTGACCGCCCATCCCGTTCTGGAAGATAGAAGCGGGTCCTAGAGATAGAACCCACCCTGATATCCTATCAATACGCCATCAAATTCCCAGATAGGAATACCCCTTTATCTACAGAATGTACAATATATGGATTTAGAGGTCATTGTTATCCATAGTTCTTTAATTTTAAGACATCATTGACCTCCTCGACCTTGGTAATCCAGCGAAATATTTGTGATACCACGTTAGATTTAAAGATATCTCATAATAAACAATATACTTGAACATCCACCTCCTTGTGATATATTCCACCTTTACTGCTGCCCATAGATAATAGAAGAAAGTGTGACATCTCACAAAAAGATTGGTAAGACTAAGGACATTCACTTGTAGCCAAATTAATCCATGTTCAGTCCATTTATTTGGCATTGGAGTCAATATGGATATACCATTGGTTGAAAAGTTCAAATCTGTTACAACTTCTTCTGAAGGGCCATTCACATGTGTAAAGGGATTAATACTGAATAGGTCGTAGCACTGATTTCCATCATTAAGACCAGTTAGATGCAGCCACCGCTCCAATAAAATCAACGGGAGTCGTAAAAAAATAAAAACTGCCCTCAAGGCTCCAGGACCACCACCAATCTCATGGTAGAAGGTACCATAATGGAAACTCCCACTGAATTCAAGATCTATGGGAAATTCAAACCCTTTATATCCACTCCCCATACCTCTCATCTTCACTAGTGTCCTCTTTATAACTTCTTACCTGGACCTCGATAGACATCTCTCATCTCCTGAAGCTCCTGGTCAATTTTCCTTAACCGAGTGCAGAATTCAATCAATTCACCGGAATTCACCGGGGCACCATGGCTCCCCTTCAATGCTGAACGGCAGAGAGCTGACAAATAGCATTCACCCACAAGGCTTCTTGGTGTAGCCCCATCTTCTCCTAGATAGTTCATGTCTGAAGTAATAGGAGATGTTTCACTCACCGATCTTGAATATCTCTTATGTGTATCAGGGGGAAGCTCATCATGTTCCCTTAATAAATAGCTGGACTGGAGAGCTGACAATTTATGCATAATTTTATACATGGAATCGGAGAACGTACTTCACGTACATCTACAACTAAGGCATCGCTACCTTTGAGCCTGGGATACAAGAGCTGACACTTGCTATAGTAGTTGAGCCCCCTCAACCACCAGGTCCTTCAAAACCAGTGATGGTACCACGAGTTGCCATCCATGCTGCCTGAGTCTCTCAGTTTGTCTGGCTAAATAAATGATGATCATTATCTTGCAATCTGCAATCGGGATACTGAGGAAATCATGGCAATGTGAGTGAGAAGAGGAAACTCCCTAATGACTCTGTCGCTGCTGCTGCTCCTAGAAAACCACCCACCGTCAATCAGTAAAACCGCAACTGAATATGCCACCACTGTACTGCCCTATATGGAGTTGCCTATCTCGACACATTCAGCTGGAGTGATTGACCATGTGCTTGACCTTTAGGGGGGATATCAGGTTTAGCACAGCTGCATAATATCTATGAAAATTTGAATTAAGGGTTAAATTCCTGTAACAGGTGTGTGCGGGTGATTTTAATTACACCACTAATTGCAGGTAACCTGCTCTGCAGGAAATGGGAGACAAACCTGCCCGTAACCACTCCCGCAGATCCCTATTAACCAGTGTCCTCGGCAGAAGACAGAAGTCAAATGGTCCTATTAAACCGCCTCTGTTCTACCTTGACATATTTACCTTCAGGGATACATTGCGTAAGATCACATCATAAGAAACCATGGGAATTGTCACAGCAGCGGGAGAGGATTGCGAGATCTTGTGAGAGACAGTGACCTGTCCATTCATGTGACTCTGTTAGGGAGGACAGAGCTGTTTGTGTCACGAAATGGGTGAAAATATGGCAACCTGGAAATGAGGAGATGATAGTAGTGGATAGAGCAGCAGTAGAAGAGTGTACTGGCCTTGTAAGAGCCAGTGACCTGTCTACTTATTTCACTTTGTAACTGAGGATCAACAGTTTGATGGTATAAGCAGAGAAATGGAGATAGCTGGGAAGTCATTGGTAGGAAGTTAGTGAGCGCTGCAGACATCCAGCGGCGCGCTCCCTCCCTGCAGCGCCAACAGTCTCCCTCTTGTATAATGGCTGCGTTCGTGTTTCCATGGTGATCAGGGGACAGGGAGGACCCGGTGGCGCACGCTTCCCTGCAAGGCCCGCGTCCTCCATCTCCTGGGCAACGATCAGGCAGGCCATGTGAGTGCCAGCATGGATAAGCCGGTGCTCAGCTATCTTGAATGTTGTAATTAGGGTCACGTGACCCACTTGTGGGCCTATTTAAACAGGCAACCTGCTGGCCACAGGTTGCCTGTGATTGGTCTTTATTTACCTTCACCATCGTTTATCCGAATTGCGACTTCTGTTTTTGACCTCGGCTTTGAACTTGACCTCGTCCTTGCATTCCCCCTTGTACTACGTGACCTCTCGGCTCCTGACCTCGGCTAGTATTTGACCTTATTCTTGTGTAACCCCATTGTACTGATGTTACCTCTCGGCTTCCGACCTCGGCTCGTATTTTGACTCTGCTCCATTGTTTTTGCTTTGACCTCAGCCTGGTAATATTCTCTTGTCTTTGGGTTCTGTCTTTGTCTGTCTTCCCCTCCCTGTAAGCCCCAGCATGTACGTAAGCTAGGGACTGCCGTCCAGTTCTACACCGTCAGTTGGGATGGACTGTGCAAGTAGACAGGGACAGTGGTGTGGGTTTGAGCTCAGGGCTGTACTATTCCCTGAAACATGATAAATATACTTTATAGCTAATCAGATACTGGGAATGATTACAGCATAGAGGATGAATATGTTGATTTTGTGTCAGGTTATGTCAGGGAGTACAAAGTTATATGTGATCAAGGGAAACACCTCAGATGTCAGAGAGATTTACATAACAGAATGAACAGGATCACACAGTAGCACAGAGCATTTCAGGAGATGAGTGTGCTAGTCTTGTGGGAAGCAACTTTGCAAAAATTGGGGTTTCTATACTATAACGTTTAGGCTTGAGTAATCAGGCTAATGAATGGTTTAGCTCACTCCTAAACCACAGCCAGTGCAATCCACCCAACCCCCGACCACTGTCCATGGTACTAACAGCAGTAGTGGTCTGTATGCAGAGTTACTCACCTGTCATATGGAGAAACATACTGTAGTTAGAAAACTCAGTGGTGGATTTACCACCCTCTTATCGCTCAGTACAGCATGCAGTTATAAGTAGTTATAATACACTTTCTGATATTAATAAGATATATAATATACACATGAAAACCACCTGCCAAATATTATGTAGCTCCTCTATGTGACATCAAAGCCCCTCTGACCCGTAAAGGCATGGCATGAACTCCACAAGACCTCTGAAGGTGCCCAGTGTTATCTGATACCAAGACGGCAGCAGATCCTTTAAGTCCTGTAAGTTGTGAGGTGAGGCCTCCATGGATTAGACTTGTTTTTTCAGTGCATCCCACAGAGACTCGACTGCATGAGATCTGTGGAATTTGGAGACCAAGTCATCACCTTGAACCGTCTGTCATGTTCTTCAAACCATTCCTGAACAATTTTGCAGTGTGCAAGGGGCATTATCCTGCTGAGAGAGGCCACTGCCGTCAACATGAATGCCAGGACCCAAGTTTTTCCAGCAGAACATTGCTCAGAACATTACTCTGACCTCACCTGGCTTTTCTTCTTCCCATAGGAGCCATCAATTCTTCAGGTACTGTTACTGCTGGCATCGATATGCTGCAAAAGAAAACTTGATTCATCAGGCCACGTCGTCGTCTACCACTGCTCCATGTTTCAGGTCTGATGTCCAAGTGTCCATTGTATACACTTTCAGCAGTGAACAGAAGTCAGCAATTTGTGCTAGCTTTTCTGTAGGATCGGGCCATATGGTCTAGCTTTTACTGCCTGTCGACAAACCTTGTACATCCATGACCCTATCACCAGTTCACCAATCGTTCTTCATTAAACCACTTTTGGTAGGTACTAATCACCATGGGCACCCCACTCCGGCCATTTTGGAGATGCCCGACTCAGACTCTTGCTACCATTTGTGCCACAATTGCTCAGACCAGGGGTGTAACCACCATAGAGCCAAACCATGTGACTGCTATGAGGCCCAGGGCAAGGGGGGACCCAGTTGGGATCATCTCCTCGTCTACTGGAGGTAAAAACTTGGTCAGGACTCTACCCTCTAAAGGAACAACTTTTAGCAAATGAAGCAGTGGAAAAATGGCCCAAGGGTCATTGAAAAGGGTTTAGGCAGAAACCCTTCTGTCCTGTGTGAGGGGTCTGGTTTGATCCTTGCTATGGGGCCCATACTTTGTACGCCACTGGTTCAGATCCTTAAGCTTGTCCATTTTTCCTGCTCACAACAGGCTAGTTTTAGGTACTTGGGGGGCGCCATTTTTTCACAGTGCATTTTGTGACACAAAATGCATTTAGTATAGACAAAAGTCATTTTGGAGAATTCGATGTGACAAAATGACATTCTGTGTCACAAAACTAACACAATTGTATTTTGCGACACAGAATTCATTTTGTGTGTGTCACAACATTCATTTTGTCACACACAATGGTATTTTGTCGCACAGAATGTCATTTTGTTGTATAGAATTTTTTGTTGTTGCGCAAAATGTCATTTTGTGACACAGAATGTAATTTTGTGACACAGAATTCTACAATCTATACAAAATGCACTGTGATCAAATGGCACCCCATACAAGTACTAACTGTGCTGCCTATTATATCCCTCCCCAGGACAATGGCCATTCTTATGAGACAATCAGTGGTATTCACTTCAAGATACTTATGGATAATTTCTAAGGTTAGCAACTGGCCACCTATATTCTGGAGGCCCTTAGGTTCAGTGTCACAAAAATGAACTGGTGCTATACATGTAGCCAATGTAGAGGCACACTGTCTGATCTTTGGGACCAGATCAAGATTTTTGGAGGTCGCCAAATGCATAGCCCCGGCCTAGTGACGGTGTCATATCTTGCATGCTCATATTAAAAGGATTGACATGCTGTTCAGAACGAGTGGTGAAATTAGGACAATCCCTTTAAAGGGGTTGTCCAGGACCTCAC
This sequence comes from Rhinella marina, assembly GCA_900303285.1. Taxonomy (NCBI): domain Eukaryota; kingdom Metazoa; phylum Chordata; class Amphibia; order Anura; family Bufonidae; genus Rhinella; species Rhinella marina. The sequence goes on along the minus strand of ONZH01012013.1, from coordinate 105,475 downwards.
AAGTGACGACCTGTCCTCAGGGTAGGCTGTCACCATCTGATCCTGCTCAGGCTGTTTACAAGTATCATGAGAGCCCAGCTCTACATCACAGGCGATGTGGTAGGAAGTGTTTCCTCACCGGCTGTGACACAACCAGCACACAGGAAACACTGAGCTGTCAACTCCGGACAACTGCACTCAGCATACAGAACTTCCTTTAACAGAAAAGGGTTTTTTTTTTTGGCTTTTTTTTAAGCCTACCAGCCAACAGCACACTGAGGCTTGAGGCACTAATAAGTCCATGTCCGCTGCCACTTGATGCGCTTAAGTTATGTGGAGGTGTTGCTCTGCTAGATTCTGTTTAGGCTCAGGTGGCATGCCTTTTCTGCTGCAGCTCAGGGTGGGTGTCTTTTCTCAGGGGGTGTGTCCTTTCTGCTGCAGCTCTCTCCCTGTGAATGTCATAGCTTCTGCTGGTGGCAGTTGAAGGATGGAACTGAGTATCTGTGACCACCTCAGTAGGAGGCAGTGCACATTACTATACAGATTAATCACTAGGGGGTGTCAATATAATGAAGTATAAAAAATCTCAAAACTGGAGCATTTTTATAACAAAATTAAATAAAAAATTTAACTATTTTATTTTGAACTATATTAAATAACATTTAACATTGGCAGAGCCCTTTAAAAGGGATTCTGTCAGCACCATTTTTCATATTAAGCTGCCAATAGGTTCCCTGAGGTCTCCTTGAGTACATTAAAAATATATTCAAGGAGTATATTTATGCTAATTACCTGTGAAAAGTGCCCAAGGCACTGTCCTAGCGGTTAGTAAAGCCCAGCCTCTCCTATTCTGGCTGAGCCCCGCACCTCCCCTCATCTTGCAGTCCCTCCCAGCACCCCTGATATCAAGCAGATCCTGCACTGTAATCTCGCGCAGGCGCAACAAGATGTCACTTGAGCACCTGCACGGTCTGCGATCCCTCTGCCAACTTCAGCCTCAGCAGGCGCAGTAAGTTAAAAGGGTTGTTTCACTTCAGTAAATAGCATTAATCATGTAGAGAAAGTTAATACAAGCCACTTATTAATGTATTGTGATTGTCCATATTGCTTCCTTTGCTGGCTGGATTAATTTTTTCCATCACATTATTCACTGCTCGTTTCCATGGTTACAGACCACCCTGCAATTCATCAGTGGCGGTCGTTCTTGCACACTATAGAAAAAAGCATCATTGTATGTGAGCTCCCATGGTTTCGACCACAGAGAGGCTGATGCTTTTTCCTACAGTGTGCAAGAACAGCAACTACTGCTGGATTGCAGGGTGGTCGTAACCATGGAAACGAGCAGTGTATAATGTGATGGAAAAATGAATCCAGCCAGCAAAGGAAGCAATATGGACAATCACAATACATTAGTAAGTGCCTTGTATTAACTTTCTCTACATGATAAATGCTACTTGCTGAAGTGAGACAACGTCTTTAAAGGGGTTATCCAATCCTATAAAAAGCCCCCATGTGCCGGGCTCCCCACTTCCTGCGCCCATCCTGGTCCATGCACTGCCGCTGCTGCTTCTCCCCGTGAGCGGATGAAAACATCCAATGTCAGGGAAAGCAGCCCAAAGGACAGGGACGAGTTTTCCTAGCATCGCGGGTGACGCTAGGGAGGCTCATTCCTTCCTGCCATTGGCTGCTCCCCCCCCCCCAGCACCGGATGTTTTTATCCACTCATTGGGAGAAGCAGCAGCGGCGGTGCATGGACCCAAGTAAGTATATTCAGTGTGGGGGGGGGATGGCATACTGGGGGCTTTTTATAGGATTGGATAACCCCTTTAAGGTTATATCAAGTTATAGGATGGGGGTAACTATTAGATCAGTGGGAGGGGGAGGGGGGTGCAGCCATTTAAACCCTTAAATGTCAATAGCAACCACAGCACACTATCGGTGCCCCTGAGATGCGATTGCTGATGGGGTGTCATGGCGGCTGGTGCCTAAGGCAGGGCATAAGAGGATGCCTGTCTGTGTAACACTGGCAGGCATAATAAGCAACAATATATTAGTATTGCAATATACTGTATTATAGAAGCAATCACAGGATCACATGTTGAAGTCCCATAATGGGAAGTTAAAAAAAAAAAAAAAGGAAGAAAATAATACGTATATAAGTGTTCAATATTAAAAAAAAAAAAAGTTTTCTTTGTTCACAATAAACTTATGGTGCAAAACTAATACACGTTAAAAAAAGTGTTTTGTATCTCAGCATTGATTGTTTTTTGTAGTGAACAACATCAAAAAAATCTCAAAAAACAGGACTTTTGGGGAAGACTTTGGGGAAAACTGATATCATAATATAATCTTGTATTGATGACACTGCATTATCAATGGTGTAAAAATAAAATAGAGTTAATCAGTAAGTTTTATGTTATTAATAATAATAATCATATTATAAAATAAAATAAATCCTGAAGGCCAATATAGGTCAGCTATTATCATTGTATAAAAACCAGCTGCAGTGACCTCTGCTGGCTAAAATTAGGTACTGCATACTTTTACATGTCAGATATGTAAAGCTTGTGTGCAATATAGTGCAATGTTTTCTATTACATCCTAAGAAATAGGAATTTTATTACAATGTATGTGCAGCATTCTTAAAAGCAAATACCTTTTTACCATCTCATATTTATAGCATATAAATTCAGACATTAAAGACATACTAATCATACTAACCCTAATTAAAACAGTAAGAGTGAGGTCCTGCTCAAGAGAGTGTTTAGTCTATAAAAGAGGAAAAGAGGAAAGACACAAAAAGTGCCTGTTTTGTACAATGGTCTAGCCATGTTAAAGGGGTTCTACACTTTTTTCTTACTGATGATCTATCCTTTGGATAGGTTATAAGCATCTGATTGGCAGTAGCACCGCGGCCTTCTCATTGCTTCCCTCTCACTGCTTCCCTCAGGCCAGTAGCTTCATGACTATTTCACATGGCCTGGGCACAGCTCAGCACCATTCACTACGGTGGGGCACTGCTGCCTTTTCAAAAAGCTGATCGGCGGTGTCAGTCCCCAGCCGATGACCTATTCAGAGGGGAGATCTTCAGTAGGAAAGAGGTATAGAACCCCTTTAACTAAATAGGGGAGTATGTATCAAGCTGCATGAACAAGTCACCAGACGATACCTGTGGTGCATTTGAGTGCAATGGGTGTGATGGAGGTTCTGAGGAATAAAGTTGACCCTTCAACATTAGGGGAATGAATGTTGAAAAGATAGTTATGAAGTGTGATAGGCCTCCCTAAAAAGATGTGAATTATAGGAAGTGCTTAAAACTATGGTTGTTGGGAGTCAGACTAAGCCTTGGAAATGGAAGTAGGCAAGTACTGAGCAGTAGTGATGTGAATAAAGCACTTCAGGTACCCTATAATCCACTATTAGCTGCTGATTCTGCTGAATCATGTCTGTCTCTTCTGGCTGCTTGTTTCTCACTCCCTACTCTTCCCTTTCTTCTCCCAGGACCTAGAAACATTTTGACTTATATTTATTATTTAAATCCTAGACAGCTTTTTCTATGTGTGTCTCCACAGAGGCACTTTGGAATCCTGGGGGTCGATGGGACCTGGTCAATTATTCACCAATGTACAAGAGCAGGAATGATGTCAAGAACAGTACCCTAAAGTGTGGTTAGAATTACAAAACACTTTAAACCAAGAGACACGGCCCTGTGACTTTAGAGAGGAGGAGTAGGCCTATCATCTGCATATCTACCGGGTTGCAGCTGAATCTCCACTAGTCTCCATTATAGTGAATGGGGCCGGACTACTATGCCATTGCTTCTGGCAATGCAGGTGTGAAACAGGCCTACGGCAAAATATCATTGTGTACATACAAGTAATCAAGAAACCTGGGCCAAAATATAGTACAAAAATTATAGAATGCTTTCTTTCATTCTACACCAAGATTTTTGAGACGACAGGAAAGGGTAGTTAAATGCAATGAGTTCTCAGAAAATGACCTACGGTTTAAATCAAGTTTATGTTAAACAAAATTTTAAGAAATTGTGTTATTTTTTAATTTTCCATATCACTATCTATTTTTTTTTTTTTTTAAATCTTTCTTGCATTTTTCACACTGACCACTGAGCCCAATAATAGGTGGTACCTTCTGGTCTGTATAAAGCACTTTTCAGCAGTCATCTCATTATCATCACAGGCAGAATTACAATGACAGGTATCACCTCTGTATAGATAACACAGGCTCTACCATCACCAACTGTTGATGGACAGAGCTTATATATTCCCCCTCCCTGCACAATGACTTCTGCACAGATCACACAGCATACCTTGAAAACTTTCCCATACAAGAGAAGGAGTCATCTCCTTTCCATTGCGGCCATGGCCCATGTGGCTGCTGTAAAGCATATCTCTGCAACATTTAGATGGCTGCCCCCATAATAATGTACAGAAAATAAAATAAAAAAACTACAATCAGAAAATGTAAACAGACTGGCCAGGTTTGACCAAGGTTGGAAACTGGATAGAGTGGTGTTGATATCCCCTGCGGCACCGGAGGATTTGTTTAATTTATGATGAGACACACGTCTTATCTTCAGCTCAGCTACCACCAAAAACACCCCCAGGACCAGTATCAAATGGAGCCCATCTACCCGCATCTTTTGGGTTTTTAGACAAAAATCTATAAAAACAACAAAACACGTTTTATACAAAACTATTATTTATATATATAATATTGGGTAGAACAGAAGAAAAGATTTTGTTGGTTAGTTTCTAGAAAGTGCCAAGTTTTATATCCATTCATCTAGATTTATGAACCAGTTACAATATTTACAGTATATTGAATGTTCAGCTCTGCTCAGAAGAAACCCGTTCCTCCTCCTCCTCCACCTCCATCATCATCATCGTCCCTTCCAGGTCGCTCCTTCTTTTTCTTGTCACTCTCTACTTTGTATTTTATTCTACGGATGGGGTCGCTGACACTCCTTGAAGGTGTTGAGTCACTGAACTCTGGAAGAAGGAAACTTCTATCAATTATCTCAGACACTTCCTGCCAATTCTTGAAGCATGGAGGTCCTAGGCGAACCACTTCATCCACTGCATTTGGAGAGATGATCTGTCCAGATGGCTTCAGGACTACAAGGACTGGTACTTCAGAAACTGAGAACTGGACTTCTAGTTCCCTAAAACAGGATTAAATAAGATATAGTGAATTCGAACCACACAATCTTAGATCCTTCAACAATAAGCCTTTAAGTATTTTTTTATTTTAGGGAATAATCTGGAATGTAGCAGAGCTGGGGAAGTTGTAGTCTGAAAATAAGTAGAACAAAGCAGATCTGGAAAAGTAGTACTCAGGCAAATAGAAGTGCTAGAGATGATGTGGCTAAAATGGTGTGGTCTGTTAAGGTGTGGTCTAAATCAGAGCAATGCTAAGGAAGGAATGGTGTGGAACGAAGAAGATACCATTTGGCTTTCTACATAGCAATGCTTGAGAAAGACTGGTCTTTCTCATAGAACAGTAGGGGAAACAGTGGCCTGAACACACAGTCATGCCATGGAAGGAGTGATCTGGCACATAGCACAGATGAGGAAGGAATAATCTTGTACATACCACAACTGGAGAAGAAATGACCTGGCACGTAGCACAGCTAGAGAAGGAGTAATCTGGCACGTAGCACAACAGGGGAAGGCATGATCTGGCACATGGCACAGCTGGGGAAGGAGTGATCTAGCACATAGTAAAGCTGGGGAAAGAGTGATCTGGCACACAGCACAGCTAGAGAAGGAGTGATCTGGTACATAGCACAGCTGGGGAAGGAGTGATCTGGCACATAGCACAGCTGGGGAAGGAGTGATCTGGTACATAGTACAGATGGGGAAGCAGTGATCTGGCACATAGTACAGCAGGGGAAGGAGTGATCTGGCACATGGCACAGCTGGGGAAGGAGTGATCTGGCACATAGCACAGCTGGGGAAGGAGTGATCTGGTACATAGCACCGCTGGGGAAGGAGTGATCTGGTACATAGTACAGCTGGGGAAGGAGTGATCTGGCACATAGTACAGCAGGTGAAGGAGTGATCTGGCACATGGCACAGCTGGTGAAGGAGTGATCTGGCACATAGTACAGCAGGGGAAGGAGTGATCTGGCACATGGCACAGCAGGGGAAGGAGTGATCTGGCACATAGTACAGCAGGGGAAGGAGTGATCTGGCACATGGCACAGCTGGTGAAGGAGTGATCTGGCACATAGTACAGCAGGGGAAGGAGTGATCTGGCACACAGCACAGCTAGAGAAGGAGTGATCTGGTACATAGTACAGCAGGGGAAGGAGTGATCTGGCACATGGCACAGCTGGTGAAGGAGTGATCTGGCACATAGTACAGCAGGGGAAGGAGTGATCTGGCACATGGCACAGCAGGGGAAGGAGTGATCTGGCACATAGTACAGCAGGGGAAGGAGTGATCTGGCACATGGCACAGCTGGTGAAGGAGTGATCTGGCACATAGTACAGCTGGGGAAGGAGTGATCTGGCACATGGCAAAGCTGGGGAAGGAGTGATCTGGCACATAGTACAGCTGGGGAAGGAGTGATCTGGCACATAGTACAGCTGGGGAAGGAGTGATCTGGCACATGGCACAGCTGGGGGAGGAGTAATCTGGCACGTAGCACATCTGGGGACAGAGTGATCTGGAATGCAGCACAGCTGGGGGAGGAGTGGCACAGCTGGGGGAGGAGTGATCTGTCACATAGCACAGCAGGGGAAGAATGATATGGCATGTAGCACAGCTGGGGGGAGTGAACTGCCACATAGCACAGCTAGAGAAAGAGTGAACGGGTACATAGCACAGCTGGTGAAGGAGTGATCTGGTACATAGCACAGCTGGTGAAGGAGTGATCTGGCACATAATACAACTGGGGAAGGAGTGATCTGGCACATAGCACAGCTGGGGAAGGAGTGATCTTGTACATAGTACAGCTGGGGAAGGAGTGATATGGTACATAGCACAGCTGGTGAAGGAGTGATCTGGTACATAGCACAGCTGGTGAAGGAGTGATCTGGTACATAGCACAGCTGGGGAAGGAGTGATCTGGTACATAGAACAGCTGGGGAAGGAGTGATCTGGCATATAGCACAGCTGTTCCAACAGATAGATATATTTGTGATTACTGTATGCTAGAGGCCCATAAGGGGATGGTAGCCATTAGAGATGAGCGAAGCAAGCTTCAGATGCTACATCCGAGGCCACTTCACTAAAAAATTTGTTAAAATGCTTTACGGAGATCCTTCTCCGTACAGCATTAGAATGTACTTCCTCCGATGAGGTGAAGTCCGTTATTCACAAAGTCGCACGAGACTTTGTTGAATAACTTTGGTAATTGATTATTACAGTGAAAAAAACACTTCAAAACTTGGAACGGAACTTGGCTTCAGTTCAGAGTGGTATCTTGGAACCGAAGCCAAGTTCGGTTCCAATGTTTTTCACTGTAATAATCATTTACCAACGTTATTCAACGAAGTCGCATGCGGAGGCAGTACATTCTAATGCTGTTTAAAGAACGATCTCCATACAGCATTATAACGAATTTTTTAGCGAAGCGACTTCGCATGTACCATTCAAAGTCCCTTCACTCATCTCTAGTAGGAGGAATTGCATTTAAAACATTAAATATGATGCCCTACAATTAAAGAGGTTTTCAGGACTGTATTTTATGCATTTTTTTGTCCCAAAGGCTGTATACATGGGAGAAAGAGGGTGAATGAATCAGTTACTAGATGATTGCTAGGTGTGGGCTGGCTCCACCCTAGTCTTTCCAGAAGCTGCTGTATAGTTAGTAAGCAGTGTGTGAAGCTGGAGTAGGAAGGAAATGTGTCAACAAAAATTGATCTGCCAGTTAAAAAGTAACACATCTCCTTTTTTTCTAATCTGTTTTTATTTTCTGTTTCTTGAACATGATTACGGGGGCGGCCATCTTGCCTGACCTGTTCTTAACAGCATTTACACAGCATTAAGAAAATTGCTTTACGGCAGCCCCATGGTCCATAGACACAATGGTCAGGAGGGGACCTCATTGACTTAGGCTACTTTCACACTAGCGTTTTTAAATTCCGGTACTGAGTTCCGTCATAGGGGCTCAATACCGGAAAAAAACGCTTCAGTTTTGTCCCCATTCATTGTCAATGGGGACAAAACTGAACTGAAGGCAACGGAATGCTCCTGAAAGCATTCCGTTCGGTGCTGCGGTTTGCTCTCCGGTCCAGGCATCCGCACCAAGACGGATCCGGAATGACCCCCAATGCAAGTCAATGGGGACGGATCCATTTGGTGTGACACACCAGTAATCCGGATCTGTCCTCCATTGACTTGCAATGGGGGGTCATTCCGGATCCGGCTACAGAGATACATACAGACATACATACATACACACATACACACATACACATACATACTCACATACTCCAGCCAGGGACACCGGCAGCATGTCTTCACGCGCCTCCTGCGCGCAGCTATGACGTTTCCCCACTGCGCCCGGCAGAGGGCGCTGTGGGGAATCGTCATCACTGCGCGCAGGAGGCGCGTGAAGACGTGCTGCCGAAGTCCCTGCTGAAGTATGTAAGTATGTATGTGTTTGTGTGTATGTGTGTGTATGTTCTCTGTGTCTGTGTCAACATGTGTGGGGCCGGAGCGCTGCTCCGGCTCCACACATGTATCAGTGGCAGTACGGATCCGTCGGCACCCTTTAGGTGCCGGATCCGTGCTGCCGCTAGTGTGAAAGTAGCCTTACATGGAGAACTTTTCTAGGCATGCTGTGAGACCTGTACTGAGGTCATTGTACAAGGAAAGAATAAATAAGATGTGATATAACCTATTGGTGGATCCTGTCTTATCTATACACAGAGGTAATATCATTACAGGCAGAATGAGATAACTGCAGTGAAGTGATCTGTACAGACCAAGAAGTGGCGCCTATTATTAGACATAATGGCCAGTGCAAAAAACGGCAGGATTTTTAGTTTTAGTTTAAATATAAAAAGTGACATGGACAATTAAAAATAACAATCAAAAATTATTAAAAAATATGTTAATTATAAAAAAGTGATTTAAACAGCAGATCATTTTCTGATGACACATTCCCTTAAGCCTACAACATCCCGTAAACCCGCAGTAATTACCATATCTGTACAACGCTAATCCTCTGCGAGAATCCAGATTACAATGAATTAGGGTAATGATGCACGATGAGAGGATAATTACTCGGAAGCAAATAATATCCATAATCATTTACAGGATGTCAGACTGGAGATCATTTCCAGTTATATATTCCTCCTATGCATCACTATACTATGTGACACCCTTAGTATGTTTGTGCAGATTATGATTACAGATTTTATATGCTTATTATGCCTGAATGATTCTATAAAACTCATGAGCACTGGAGATGACTGACAGCGTAAAAATGTCTACTGTCATCATATGTTTCATTTAAGGGGGGCTCCGTGGCTTAATTTTTCAGTTTATTAAGTTTATTTCTTCCTAAAATTGAATGTTTGGGTTTTTATTTCTAGATTCATGTCTTTGGTATTAGGCACTATCAAGGTGGGAGAGGGTTGAGAACCTATACCTTATGATTTTACATTTTTTTTTAATTTTTTTGGATCTGGACATGTGATTTTTCTAAATCTATAGCTTTTCCGCATAAGTCACACCTTCAGTTTCATAAGTTTCAGCCCTTTCAGTCATGTGTCACGCCCCCTCAGAGCATGCATGGGCGGCAGGGCTGAGTCTAATGACGCAAAATCCTGGTGCCACATATAGTCAGAATTCATGTAGGCCTGCTTTCCGGGAGAAAGCAGTCTTCCATGCAGAGGCGTAGCTAAAGGCTCATGGGCCCTGGTGCAAGAGTTCAGCTTGGACACCCCTTCTCTCAGTGCTTTGTGGCCCGGGGAAGGGGAGCACATAGCCTTTGTGCAAAACTTGAAATAGCACCCCCCCCCATGCCAAATTTTTGACCTAACCCCTTCCCTCCAGCCAGAGGTATAACTTGATCAGCATGCACTTTCTATAATACCGGCGTCTTCTTATGTGGCACAATGGTCTTTTGGCCCCCTTAGGCTCCTGAGCCTGGTAGGGACTGCTACCTCTGCACCCCTAGCTACACCCCTGCCTCCATGTGCTGTGTGGGATATTTGCCAACTCCTGTGGTAGTCCAGGAGGTCTCTCTTTTTCCAGGAGCCTCCCAGATATTCCCAGATAGTTGGATATCAGCAGTTTAGCCATGTCTTTTTGCAGATTGCCATAGTAATCAGATATTGCTAAAATGGAATGGATAAATAAGTTATTTACTGCTTTGTGGAGTATTTTGTGCATAATTGCTAACTCTCCCAATATATCCAAAAAGATCCTGGAAAAAAAGGAGAGTTTCTGGACTTCCAAGAGCTGACAAGTCTCCTGGGCTCCACATGGAGGACTATTTTCAGAAAGCAGTGCTCCGTGAACTTTAAGTTTCTGTGGTGCCAGGATGCTGCATCATCAGACTCTGCCCCATAAGAGGTATGTCAATATTTAAAAAAAATTGGCAACTGGCAAATATGATTTTATAATAATTTGGGGTGTTTCAGAGTGTATATGAGTTTTTTTTATGATACCTCTCAAAACATTTGAAAACCATTATACACACCACAGAACATCACAACATAAGAAGACCAACCTTTTCGCCTTCCACATTCTTTTTGGGGTGGATTCTCCCTCCCATGATACAATATAGAAGCTAACTTTTTATAACCCATTTTTTATTTAGCACATTTTCCAGTGGGAACCCCTTCATAGACACCACACAATAGACCTACATGCACTATCAATTGTCAGGATGTGGGCTTGGGGAGGAGGAACATTGCAGTGTTATGGCAGGAGTTATCAACCAACCATTTTGACTTTGGGCTGGATCTAAGGGCGATATCCTGTTGGCTCCCTGGTATTCATCCTTTAACTCCCATACAGTGATCTGGTCTTGGTGTGGCTGTCAGCTGACCAACAGAGGTCAGAGACATTGGGGCAAGGCACAGAAAGAACAGGAAAACAGGTAGCTAGTTATAGGTCGAGGGCAGTCAGAATTTGTGTAAATCCGTGAAACAGGTCCGAGGTCTGGGCTGGCATCAGAGGGTCACAACAGTAAACAGACAAGGTCAGTACATGAGCAGACAACAGAGAACAACAGCTTAGCAAGCAGATAGCATGATAGGAACCTTAATTGCTCTGGAATTGCTCTAAATAAGGTCAGCAGCACCGTGTTATTGCAGAAGGTGATTACAATTAGAAGCAGCCATGCAGCAGCACAAATAGCAAGGGAAGGAGGGGAGTGATAGTGAAGGCAAAAATGGGAGCAGTGGTTGTTCAATAAGTAATGTTCCTAGTAGAAGTAGCGAAGCAGCGACAGAACTAGACTGCCAACAAACTCTCGATTTGGGCTCTTTCATCATCATTTGGGTTTTTGATGATTGTACATTTTTATATACTTTTTCTTTGAGACCATCCTCATAAAAGTAAATTTTCCTGTGAAAATATGGGTGTGTTCAGCTGAATAAGGTTTACTGTATATGAACATTATAACTACAAGTAGACTCCAGCATTTACCTTCTAAACTCTTCATCTTCAAAAGGGACCAATAACCACCGCTTTGGCATGTCCTTTATGAAGTTGTCATGCTCCTCCTCAGTGCGGTCTAGGGACACATAAACCAGTGCCAGCTGGGAAGCTCGGTTCACGTAGAACTCATCAGTCAGTTTGGTAAAGAATTCCTTTAAGAGCGGTGCAAACTCCTGGCAGCGTGAACATCCTGACTCGGCAAAGTACAAAAGCAGAATACGATTTTCCAGTATCTTCCAAACCTCTCGCTCCGTGTCCAACTCGTCCTGATCACTGTTATTTTTTATCAACACTTTGCCTAGAAATAATTCAGCCATATTATTCCGACCAAGGTCAACCCTGTAACGAAGAAAACATTTTAATGTTGCTGGTAGTTCCTACAAAACCCATACATCATTTTAATCAAATTGCTTGTCCCACTAAATTCCCAAAAAATACCAATAAGGCCTCATGCACATGACTGTATTTTGTGCCATGCAGACATCCATATTTTTTTAGATCTAGGTGGCCATTCTGCAAATTACAGAACATGTCATATTCTGGTTCTAGTCCACATTACAGATGAGAATGGTCCTTTCTATTGATTTGATTGAGAATCACATTAATAGAAACTCAGAAAGGTATCTGTATTTTGTAGATTTGTGGTTTGTGGGCCGAAATACGCAGACACAGTCCTGTGCATGAGGCCTAAGTGTCAGCCCCTGAGTTTACAGCAAATTACAGTAGGTCAAACATTTCATGGCAACCAGGGGCAGATTGGCTATAGACCTTACAGAGAAATTTCCCAGTGGGCCGATGCCCAGGGGACCACCTAAGCCCTCCTCACGGCCGGCCAGTGGAAGTTTTTGGGGATGTATTTTGTGCTGCTGGCTGTATTTTGTGATGGACTGTGGTATTTGGCTCTGATGGGGTGGTATAATGTGCCACAATATGGTATTGCTGGCCCTGCCTTCCATCAATTTGGAACCAACTACAAAACGGGGGCTCTTTTCATATTTTTTCCAGGGCCACTTTAAGTTCCCAGTCAGCCCCTGATGGCAACAATTCAAATGGTTGTGCGATCGTGCAGAGGCATAGCAAGGTTATTCTTCGCCCAGGGCAAAGATTCACTTTGATGCACCCCATCACCATCTCAAATTGCACTCCATAAAAATGGTACCAGTTTAAACATCAAGGAATGGAATGGGGAGGAATGGAAGGAGGAACTAGAACAGTGCAGAAGGAAAGGTGTAGGGGAAAAAATATATATAAACCTTATAACTGTATGTACACTAATGCCAGAAGCCTGACTAATAAAATTGGTGAACTGGAATTAGTGATGTGTAAGGGGGACAGGGGCGGATTGGCAATGTACCCCACTGGGACACTTCCCGGTGGGCCGATGGCTTGAAGCAAGTTGTGGGCCGGCATGATGTTTGAGTCGGGGTAATTAGGGCGGGCGGCGGCCGTTGCTCTCACAACAATACACATTACAATCCACACTACAATACACATTACATACCATTGTCATGATAATAAGATCGCAACAGGGCTGTCAGCCGCCGCAATGTGTATTGAAGTGTGGATTGTATGTGTATTATCCTGAGAGACGGCCGCCGCCCACCCTGCTGATGTGCCGGCCCGCCCCTGTACCTCCTTCTGCCAGGTCCTTTGACACTGGACAGTAGGAGAGAGAGCACTGCTCTGCCCTCCAGGTCAAAGGACCTTTGGCTCCTCCCACTCCCAGCGTCATCGCGACTGACGCTGTGTCATCATCCCTACCCCTCCTGCTCCAGGACAGAAGCCAGAAGAGGCTGCTGCAGGTCTGCACACTCAGGTAAGTTTTTTTTTTTTTTTGTTTTGTTTTTTACAAGCCATTTGACAATGAGGAGGTGGTGGGGGTGGGCATTAAAGTGACCACTGTATATTACTGGGGCAGGGGGGACATTACTGGGGGCTCTATAGGCACATTACTAGGGGCAGGGGGCATTACTGGGGGCACTATAAGGACTTTACTGGGGGCAGGGAGGGCAATACTGGTGGCTCTATAGGCACATTACTGGGGGCAGGGGGCATTCCTGGGGGCACTATAAGGACTTTACTGGGGGCAGGGAGGGCAATACTGGTGGCTCTATAGGCACATTACTGGGGGCAGGGGGCATTACTGGGGGCACTATAAGGACTTTACTGGGGGCAGGGAGGGCAATACTGATGGCTCTATAGGGAAATTACTGGGGGCATTGGGCATTACTGGGGGCACTATAAGGACTTTACTGGGGGCAGGGAGGGCAATACTGGTGGCTCTATAGGCACATTACTGGGGGCAGGGGGCATTACTGGGGGCACTATAAGGACTTTACTGGGGGCAGGGAGGGCAATACCGGTGGCTCTATAGGCACATTACTGGGGGCAGGGGGCATTACTGGGGGCACTATAAGGACTTTACTGGGGGCAGGGAGGGCAATATTGGCGGCTCTATAGTGACATTACTGGGGACAGGGGGCATTGCTGCTGCCTCTATAGTGACATTACTGGGGGTGGGGTGCATTGCTGTGACTAGGGATATTACTGGGGGGTAGGGGGGGATTGGTCTGGCCGCTATAGGGACATTAATGGGGGCAGGGGGGGAATTACTGGGGGCTCTCTAGTGACATTACTATTGGGAGGGGGCATTATTGTGACCATTATAGGGACATTACTGGGGGCACTATAGGGACATTACTGGGGGCAGGGGGGCATTACTGGGGTTACTATTACTGAGGGCATTATTATTACTGGGGGAATTATAGGCAGTTTGTTGTTGATGGGGGCAGGCATTATTGCCACTGGGGACACTATAGGGGGCATTATTATTTTTACAGTATATTGGGGTAGCAGCAGGATGACAATGTTGGGGCACCATGGTGGGGAGGATGATGGAAATTTGAGGACGCTAAGATGTCTGTGTGTGAAACTCTGCAGAGATGGAACACGGCTAGAAGATGTCATCATGTGTTGTCTGGTCCTAACGGAGAAGATGAGGAAAGAGGAGATCAGAGGAGACTTCACCGGATGTGAGAGGTAAGTGACGCTGCATGGTAACTCTGAAAGACCGTCAGAATACTGATGGTGGGGCTGCCTCTCTGCTGTTGCCTATGTTTTAACTGTTCATCCCCTTTCTCTATATCTTAGAGCAAAGTGGAGGAGAGAGACAGGACATGGCAGTTGGCACTGGGCACCACAGAGGGGCAGCTTTTAGAGAGGTTTCGGCCTGTTCTGTAGCAGTATATTGTGCTGCACTGAGCCAAATAAAAAATTGCAGCATGATATACTGCTCCCTCTATTGTATTTCTGGCCCCACCTACCCATGTTGGCCCCACCTTCTCTCGATCTGGTCCCGCCCACAACATAGGGCCGCTTTTATTTTTTTTTCCAGGGCCACTTTTATTTCCCAATCCGCCCCTGAAGGGGGACTATGACATAGTGGGAATAACTGAGACATGGCTGGATGATAGCTATGACTGGGCAGTCAACGTACAGGGTTACAGTCTGTTTAGAAAGGATCGCCAAAACCGGAGAGGGGGAGGGGTCTGCCTTTATGTAATGTCCTGTCTAAAGCCCACACTCCGGGAAGATATAAGTGAGGGACATGAAGATGTGAAGTCACTGTGGGTAGAAATAAATGGAGCCAAAAACAATAATAAAATACTAATAGGACTTTATTATAAACCACCTAATATATCAGAGACCACAGAAAATCTACTTCTAAATGAAATAGACGAGGCGGCAAATCATAATGAGGGCGTTATTATGGGGGATTTCAACTACCCAGATATAGACTGGAAAACTGAAACCTGTACATCTCATAAAGGAAACAGGTTCTTGGAAATAACCAAAGACAATTACCTTTCCCAACTGGTTCAGGACTCGACTAGAGGGACGGCCATACTGGACTTAGTATTAACCAATAGACCTGACAGAACAACAGATGTGCAGGTTGGGGGACACCTGGGAAACAGTGACCATAACATAATAACCTTCCAACTGCGTTTCAAAAGAGCGTTTCTTCAGGGAGGAACAAAAATAGCAAACTTCAAAAAAGCTAAATTTAGTCAACTAAGAGAGGCCATAGGCCTAACTAACTGGGACAAAGTCCTCAAAAATAAAAATACAGCCACAAAATGGGATATTTTTAAAAGCATCCTAATATCTAATTGTGAGAGGTACATACCTTATGGGAATAAAAGGTTAAGGAACAAGAAAAAAACAATTTGGATAAACGGAACTGTAAAGAAAGCAATAAATGACAAATAGAAAGCATTTAAATCACTAAAACAGGAGAGGAGCGAGGAAGCATTGAAAAACTATAAGGAAAAAATAGAATATGTAAAAGACAAATAAAAACAGCCAAACTAGAGACCGAGAGATTAATCGCCAAAGAGAGTAAAACTAACCCTAAAATGTTCTTTAATTATATAAATGGTAAAAAGTATAAACCTGAAGGTGTCGGCCCCTTACAGAGTAATGAGGGGGGAGTTGCAGAGAGCGATGAGGAGAAAGCAAAGCTACTAAATATCTTTTTCTCCACTTTATTCACTGAGGAAAATAAACTGTCAGATGAAATGCAGAATATAAAAGTAAATTCCCCATCAAAAATGCCCTGTCTGACCCAGGAAGAAGTAGAGTTGCGTCTTAAAAAGATTAAAATAGACAAATCTCCAGGACCTGATCGCATACACCCCCGTATCCTAAGAGAATTAAGTAATGTCATCGCCAGACCCTTATTTCTGATATTTAAGGACTCTATACTGACAGGGAGTGTTCCACAGGATTGGCGCATAGCAAATGTGGTGCCAATATTCAAAAAGGGTCCAAAAACAGAGCCTGGGAACTATAGGCCGGTAAGTTTAACATCTGTCGTGGGTAAACTGTTTGAGGGTTTTCTAAGAGGTTCTATCTTGGAGTACCTCAATGAAAATAAGCAAATAACTCCATATCAGCATGGCTTCATAAGGGATCGGTCATGTCAAACCAATTTAATCAGTTTCTATGAGGAGGTAAGTTGTAGACTGGACCGCGGCGAATCAATGGATTTCGTATATCTGGACTTCTCCAAAGCATTTGACACGGTACCACATAAAAGGTTAGTATATAAAATGAGAATGCTTGGCCTGGGAGAAAATGTCTGTATGTGGGTAAGTAACTGGCTCAGTGATAGAAAACAGAGGGTGGTTATTAATGGCAGATACTCAGATTGGGTCACTGTCACTAGTGGGGTACCACAGGGGTCAGTATTGGACCCTATTCTCTTCAATATATTTATTAATGATCTTGTAGAAGGCTTGCACAGTAAAATATCAATTTTTGCAGATGACACTAAACTGTGTAAAGTAATTAACACAGAAGAGGACAGTACACTGCTACAGATGGATCTGGATAGACTGGAGACTTGGGCAGAGAAGTGGCAGATGAGGTTTAACACTGACAAATGTAAGGTTATACATATGGAAAGGGATAATGCAAGTCACCAGTACATACTAAATGGTAAAATATTAGGTAACTCTGACATAGAAAAGGACCTAGGAATTTTAGTGAACAGCAAACTAAGCTGTAGAAACCAGTGTCAGACAGCTGCTGCCAAGGCCAATAAGATAATGGGCTGCATCAAAAGAGGCATAGATGCCGGTGATGAGAACATAGTCCTGCCACTTTACAAATCACTAGTCAGACCACACATGGAGTACTGTGTACAGTTCTGGGCTCCTGTGAACAAGGCAGACATAGCAGAGCTGGAGAGGGTTCAGAGGAGGGCAACTAAAGTCATAGCTGAAATGGGTGGACTACAGTACCCAGAAAGATTATCAAAATTAGGGTTATTCACTTTAGAAAAAAGACGACTGAGGGGAGATCTAATAACTATGTATAAATATATCAGAGGTCAGTACAGAGATCTCTCCCATGATCTCTTTATCCCAAGGACAGTGACCATGACGAGGGGACATCCTCTGCGTCTGGAGGAAAGAAGGTTTGTACACAAACATAGAAGAGGATTCTTTACGGTAAGAGCAGTGAGACTATGGAACTCTCTGCCTGAGGAGGTGGTGATGGTAAGTTCACTAAAAGAGTTCAAGAGGGGCCTGGATGTATTTCTGGAGGGTAATAATATTACAGGTTATAGTTACTAGAGAGGGGTCGTTGATCCAGGGAGTAATTCTGATTGCCTGATTGGAGTCGGGAAGGAATTTTTTTCCCTAAAGTGAGGAAAATTGGCTTCTACCTCAGGGTTTTTTGCCTTCCTCTGGATCAACTTGTAGGAAAACAGGCCGAACTGGATGGACAGATGTCTTTTTTCGGCCTTATAAACTATATTACTATGTTACTAACTCATTCCACTAAAAACATGCCCGCATATGGCTTCGATGATGGAGGGGAAAAAAAGGCTGTGGCTCGCAGAATATATGGTGACAAAAAATGTTTTTGTTTTATTTTTGTTTTTATTGTATAAATTAGTAAAACATAAAAACATTATATATTTGCTATCACAGTAATTGTACCAACCTGTAGAATCAGTTTTATACATAATTTCTACTGCACAGAGAACACTGTAGAAGCAAAAAATGCTGAATTTCTTTTTTTCTTCCATTCTACCTCCTTGCCCCCAAAAATAATAAACATAATAAAATAGTATCAAAAACAACATCATGGTTTCTGAGCAGGGGTACACCACCAATGAGGCCAAGTGAGGCGATCGCCTCAGGCAGCACAAGGTAGGGGCAAGAGAGGGGCAGCCTAAGGGCCATGGGCAATGAGCGCTTTCATTGTGGTAAAGGGGTTAGGTTAAGAAATTAGTATTGGGGGGATGGGGCGCAGTTTAGTCTCAGGCAGCAGAAAGGCTAGGTGCAGCCCTGTTTCTGAACAGCAGATCATGTGGTCTAAACAGCGATTTACTGCTCACAAACCCTGAAGTATTGTGATCCCTCGTCCTCATACTGCAGAAGGGATCGCTGCATGTAAATATAGCAGTCTCCTTCACTGAACGAACAGCCGTCTGTCAGGAAGGAACTCTTCCTTCCTGAAAATCAGCCGCTCAGTCGGCCAGTGTAAATCCAGCTTTATTTAAGCCACATTCATATCAGTAAGATAAGGATTATCAGCAGAGACTTGCGGCTACTTACCGCCATCGGCGGCGTCTTGCTGGGCCTTTGGATGCCGTGATCACACGTGATCACGGCATCAGGATGCGTCTGAACCGCTTCCGGGTGGTGTACAGACGCCCCGAGTGGCCAATCTGGGTGTCTGTACACCATATGAAAACTGTAATCCTCGCTGGTGAGGATTATAGTTTTCAAACTGTAATTCTTATTCTGGCCACTAGATGGCAGGCCAGTATAAGAAATGAGCAATTCTTGGATTTATCTCCATCTAGTAAATCCCTGATTGCTCATAAAGAAAAAAAAAAAACACAATATATTAGCTCATATTTGAGCTTTAAAATAATCACAAAAATTTTTAAAAAAGATGTTAATTAAAAAAGAAATACCTAAATAGCAATAAATATAGACATCATGGGTATCACCGTGACCGAAAACACCCCTAATTTTAAAATATAAAAAAAAAAATTTCAATACGGCGAATTGTGTGGCGGAAAAAAAACGTCCAAATGGCGATTTGATGTTTTTTGTCGCTTTTTTTTCTAAAAAAAAATTTAAATAAAAAGTGATCAAAAAGTCATACACACCCCAGAATGGTATCAATAAAAACTTCAGATCGCCCCGCAAAAAATGAGCCCCCACACAGCTCTGTACACATAAATACCAAAAAGTTATAGGGGTCAAGATATGACTAAAAAAAAAAAAAAGCCAACTTTATAATTATTTTATCAAAACACAGGAAAAACTATACATATTAGGTATCGCCGGATTCGTACTGACCTGTAGAATTAAAGTAACTGGTCAGTTTTAATGAACGTTGTAAATAAGAAACCCGTAGAACTATAGCGGAATAGCGTTTTTTTTGCAATTTCACCCGATTTGGAATTTTTTTCCCGCTTCCCACTACACCATATGCAATATTAAATGGTGGCATTGGAAAGTACAACTTGTCCCGCAAAAAGTAAGCCCTCATACAGCTATGTGAACAGAAAAATAAAACAGTTATGGCTGTTTGAAGGCAGGGAGTGCAACACGAAAACGCATAACTGAAAAAACCTCCGGTACTGAAAGGGTTAAAGGACTTATCCAGGCTTTTAAAACTGATGGCCTATCCTTAGGATGGGCCATTGGGGATGACACAGAGTGTGGAGAGATGCCACTGCATGCTGTGCGGTAGACTGGTTTGCTGTGTATCATGCATTGGTCCTTTTCTTTGGACCACAACATATCCCACTACTGAAATACCAACAATTAGCTGTTATCTGTGGGGGAAACGGCCAAGAATTGTTCAACTCCCCAACTTGGAAAATTAAGCAATGCACACTTGAAATCAGTGGGCTGTCCATAATTAAGGGACATAACAGGAAGAAGAGTTAAAGGCTATGTACACCTTTTGAGGCAATTTTTGTTTATGATTGCAGTTTATTCATTTTTGGCTAAAAGTCTTATTTTCAATTGGCCTTTATTAAAAATATTAAGACATTCTGTCACAAAGGGTTAACTGTTTCTTTTAACTGTGTGACTGGGACTTTCACTTTGAGCTATCACCTAATAACCCTTATCTCTAAACTACTACGACAGCATAAACACTTATTTAAGCCACATTCTTATCAGTATGATACGAACTGAGCTATAATGAGTGTTTATAATGTCAGAGAGCAGAGATAAGGAGCCTGTCAGCTCCCCAACTGACGGAAACGAGAGAACATCCAGATGCTACTACTAGAGCATATCAGCTCTATACAGAAAAAAGGGTTCTATATTTTTTTTTAATAAAGACCAATTGAAAAAAATGATTTTTAGCTCAAAATGAGTACAACGCAATAATAAGAAAAAATTTCCCCCAAAGCTGTACATAGCCTTTAAGGCTCTATTACAATGCACAATTTATTAGTCAATTATCAGAAACAGGTGTTTATAGGAATGCTTGTTCCCCATAACTGGCCAGTATAATTGAGCAGCCAATCAGATGATGTTGGCTGATGGGCATCTTTTATCAGAATGAAAGAAGCACGATTATCGGCAGCAGGGAAGGCAGAATTTGTGCATATCCATGAAACTGGTCTAAGGTCAGGGTAGGAGGCAATGGTTCAATAAGATAGTCAGGCTATAGCCAGGATAGGCAGCAGATAATCAGAGATGATGAACAGGCAGAGGTACTGTACCTGGGCAGACAAATAGAGAAGCACACCTTCACTGGAACGCTAATCTGAATGCCACATCTGGACTGGGGAAGGATATTTTTTCCCTCATAGGTTTTTTTTTCGCCTTCCCCTGGATCAATACAATAGGATTACAGGTTGGATTTGATGGACTTTTGTCTTTTTCCAACCTTAACAACTATGTTAGGAACGTAAAGCTCAGGTACCTTCCACCAGGGGAAAGTGCTTGAAATAGGTAACCAGCAATTGGCTAGAAGCAACTAGGGTGCGCACACACTGGCCGTTTAAGAGCCAGAAAGCGCGTGCCCTAAAGACAGGCTTTGAGGCCTTCACATAACAGCACAGGCCACAGCCTGCAGGCATCACAAGAGGCGCCAGTGGGTTGTACCACTTGCTGCTGGTGAGTAGCAAGGGGTGAGCGGATCCCAGCCTCCGATGTCCGAGATGAGGGTGAGTAACATGGTGCCCACACAGGAGAATGGAACAGTGGTGGGCATGGGCTGCTATTGTAACACAACAGCACTGAACGAGGGAGGAACGACTGCGGTAGCAATCCTATTATCATCCATCGGCGCTCGCACTGCTCAAACATTGGGCAGTGTAATACAGCCCTTACTCTTTGTTGTCACCCTCCACTCTGGCTAAGAGATGACGGTTGTCCATCTATTAACATCTGACAGCGTATCTGAAAGTGACTTTTCAAGACCAATCGAAAATGAAAGCAATAAATTATTGAAAAAAAAAAAGTGCGGAATCTGTAGAGAACTGATATTAATCTGTATTCCTTTACAGGGATAATGAATGAGATTAGATGTGTATTCCTTTATACTCTGTGTTGTATTGTAAAGCTGCGAAGGCCTAATTCCTGTAATGACTTCATTAGTTTGTTAATCTAGAAAAGTCTTCAATCGGCTTTTGGTGCTGGCAATTATCTAAATACCTTTCTAATTACACACAATGAGGTAAAAAAGAAATTCTGTACAGACCAATTACTAACACTTTCACCTGGTATAGGAAAAAAAAACCCAATCCAAGTTTTATTCGGTATTCATTAAAAGTACAGAAACACGAGCCATAACAGGTTGACACGTTTCGACATCAAGTCATATTCACAACTTTCACCTAGTATTACAAGGCCGAGAACTATACTGTACATTAAAAAATAAAAAAATATAATAAAAAACACTTCTTTATTTGAAAACATTACAATAATTATATGTAGAAATTTATGTTATTTTACTTTCTTTATTTTATTTAAAGGGGGATTCCAGATAGAAACATCTATCACTTATCCATGGAGGTTAGGTGGTCCGGAGAATGGGACATCCATGGATAGCTAAAACATGGGAACCCAATTCCTCCTGTTTATGACTATCCATTTAGTAGGTGATACATGTTTATGGCTGGAATAACCCCTCTAGGTTGTATTCACGTGGGAAGTTTTGTTGCCTTTTTGACTTATTTTTCAAAAAAATCTTTAAAAAATAACAGTAGTTTTGCAAAACCTCATGTTTTTTTGACAAGGTTGGGCAGTGAAGTTGTCAGTGGCGGACTCTCCTGTAGGCCCCTAGGATGTGTGGTCCTGGGCAATTTTATAGTCTGCGAATTCTCAAAAATATATCTTTACTCAAAATGGAAGCAACTAACTGTGCAATATGTTTACCAGACTAGTCCTTTTCATGTTCACATGCACTGAACAGCATACCTCCCAACTTTGTAATTAAACAAAGAGGAATACATTGTGCGGCACGTGAAGCGCCCACATTGTGTCTTCACAGAATTATGCCCAGCTATGCCACCAGTAATATGCCCACATTGTGCCCCTAGTAATATGCCCAGCTGTGCCCACAGTAATATGCCCAGCTGTGCCCCCAGTAATATGTCCCCAGTAATATGCCCATATTGTGCCCCCAGTAATATGCCCACATTGTGTTCCCTAGTAATATACCCACATTGTGTCCCCCATTAATGTGCCTACATTGTCTCCCACCAGTAATATACTCACATTGTGCCCCCCAGTAATATGCTTACATTGTGTCCCCCCAGTAATATGCTCACATTGTGCCCCCTAGTAATATGTTTACATTATGCCACTTAAAGAAAGTAAAAAAAAAAAAACACCACATACTTACCTTCTTCCTAGCAACAGCAGGACATCGGCTGCTCTAGTCTGTGAAGGAGGTGGAGCCATGGCTGACTGCCGGCCGGCCCCGCCCCCTGCACAGACAAGATGTGTGGAGAGCCGGCAGGGAGGAGGGATGATGAAGCAGGGAGCTGATGACGGCTTTCTGCTTCATCATAATACATGCAACTGTCTCTGCTTCATATGGAGAGAGACAGCTGCCAGAAACCAGGACAGTGAGAGAGCCACTGTAATCCAGGACTGTCCCACCGGATCCAGGACGGTTGGGAGGTACAGGCCACCACTTATTGGCTGGAGTGGTGATGTCACCATAGTCACCTCACACGCCGACACAATAGGTATCACTAGGGGACATATAAGACCTGAAGTGCGGGACTGGAGCTGCATCAGTACAGTATTTAAATTGCAAAGTGGTCTAAAGGCCCTTTTACACGAGCCGATTATCGTTCAAATAATCGTTCAAACGTTCGGATTTGCACGATTATTGTTGCGTATAAACACGGGTAACGATTTAACGACGAACGAGATTTCGTTCGCTTCTCGTTGATCGCATCTTTTGTCCCGCCAATAAATTAATCGTTCATCGTTCGAAAATCTTCCAGTTTAAACGAAAATCGTTTAGTCGTTGGCAGATGGTAATGGTAATGCTTATGGCAAGGAGCAAGGAACGATCGTAATAACGATTATAAAACGACCGAAAGTACGAAGATTGTGAACGACTTCTCTTTCAGTGTAAACGGTATTTACATTGCATCGTTCGATCGTTCATCTACGATCGCTAATACGATTTATCTTTCCGTGTAAAAGGACCTTAAGTCTATAGAATAGAATAGAAGACTCTTTTGTGTTAGGCTACTTTCACATTGGCGGCATGGGTGTCCAGCAGGCTGTTCCGGCGGGTGAAAAGCCTGCCGGATCCGTACTGCCACTACTGCGCTTCTGCGGCCGGAACTGCGCTCTGCCCCCATTCACTATAATGGGGGCAGGCCGGAGTTCCGGCCACAGCACGGCAAACAGGCCGGACTAAAATTACAACACCCGTACTGCCAATGTAAAAGTAGCCTTAAAGGGTTCTCCAAGATTTCCTGTTTTTATTTTTTAATACCACCCCATCGGACCTGTGAAGTAAAGTATACTTACCTGCACCCCACTACCCGGGTTTGGCTCTGTGAGTCCAGGGCCATCTTCAGTGCACTGTAGGTTACCGCATGTAAACCATTTGCACGGATGAGGTCACATGCGCCACTGCAGCTAATGACTGGCGTCAGCGGTGACGTGTCCTTTGGCGGCACACGACTCAGCAGTGACATTTCACTCAGGGACACTTTACTGCTGAACCCAGTCACTGGCTGCAACGATGCACGTGAGGGTGGATTTATTTACTTAAAAAAATGGCCAAAAGTGAATTTGAAAACTGAAAACAATCAATTTTAGTGACTGAACTACAAACCATTTCACAGTTCAGGAGAGAAAAATGTGTACATCTCTGCATTTAATAAAGCATCAGGATATTGTCAAAAATTGAAATAGTTTTTTTTGCTCATAAGCACTCATTATAACTAAAATCTTATCACACTGATAAAAATATGGCTTAAAGGGCATCTGTCAGCAGATTTGTACCTATGACACTGGCTGACCTGTTACATGTGCACTTGGCAGCTGAAGACATCTGTGTTGGTCCCATGTTCATATGTACCCACATTGCTGAGAAAAATGAAGTTTTAATATATGCAAATGAGCCTCTTGGAGCAACGGGGGCTAGGCTCTCTTTGCAACTGTCGCATCCTGCACTTTGTTTGACAGGGCCAGTTGTGATGTTTACACTGCCTGACCTTTGGGCAGTCTAAATGCAGCATGAGTATAGAGATAAGGGCTACAGATTTGGTAGTCAGAGCAGCAATATGATAGGTTAAAGAAGAACTCCCGCAAACATTTTTATTCCATGTCCTGCTAGGAATGTACATGATGTAATCTGTAGTGAATGTCATTTTCTTACCAGTAGCTGAATTTTTGAGTTATATCATCCTGAAGTTTCTTATCTGTGTCATGTGACTAGGAATTAGACCCACCAACTCACACAGCACCTTATGTCTGGACAGGAAGTCTAATTTTCTATGCATTTCTATGCATTCCTATGGGAGCCTCACTTTCAGTCTCATAGGAATGAATAGAAAAGTGACTGGCTTGCTGTCCTGGGTCAGTTGGAGGTCAGGGAGTTGGTCACATGACTCAGCTACAATAAGAAGAGAGTGGAAACTCTCAATTTCAGCCTCTGATAAGAAAATGACAATCACTACAGATTACATCATGCACCTTTCTAACAGGTAAGAGAATAAAAATTTTTGTGGGAGTTCTCTGCAGATATGCTGAATCTTACAATAGTTTTCCAAGATTTTAAAACTGATGGCCTATCCTCTGGATAGGTCATCAGTATCTGAATGGTGGAGTCCAACACCAAGGATCCTGACGATCAGCTGTTTGAGAAGGCACTGGCGCTTGTAGTACATCTGCGACCGTCTCCGTGCTTACCAAACACAGCGCCGTACTTTGTATATAGTATCTTGGTATCATGCTCATCTGCCCCATTCACTTCTATGGTGCTGAGCTGTACCTAGGCCATGTGACCGATGAACATGTCGTTACTGGTCCAGGAAAAGCTGTAGGAAGGCACACCAGTGTCTTCGATGGACAGCTGGCTGTCAGTCCTCCACCAATCAGAGGACAGGTCATCAGCATTTAAAAGGATTATCCAACCCCTATTATGCCCTCCAAAATGCCCTGGCCCGTAACATGGATAGTAATTACCCCGCTCCCCGGCACCTCCCTTGCTTCTGATTCTCGCATGGCCGCTGCTGCATCTCCCCGTTGCGCAAAGTCAAAACATCTTGCGACAGGGAAGGGGTGCAGCCAATAGCAGGCCGCAATGGAAACGGCCCTCGTGGGTGATGCTAGGGAGGCTTGTTCCCATCGTGGCCTGCTATTGGCTGCTCCCTCCTTGGCGGCTGTTTTGATCTGGCGACAGAGATGCAGCGGCAGCCGTGCAGACATCAGAAGTGACACGGGTGTTGGGGAGCGAGGTAAGTACAATCTGCATGAGGGGCATTTTTGGGGTTGGATAACCCATTTACGTCTCGGAAAATCCCTTTACCCTGTAGAACAAAAACTGCTGAAAAGTTTTAATAAAGATCAATTTTAAAAAAAATTATTTTTAGTCCAAAATATGTAAAATGCAATCATAAAAAACACCATATAGCCGTTAAATCCATCCATGCTAACAGCTAATACAACTAATATTTCCTGATATCTCAATCTATAAGAAATGGCATTACATAAAATCTTTCTTTTAATGTGCAGCATTGGTATTTAGCATTAGTATATTTCATTATTTATTTAGTATTTAATATAAAAAAGTCATATCTAATAGTCATATAATTATGATCACATAAGTAATGATATAAAATCAAATGTTTAAATAAATAGGGTATCTTCCTTTTTTTAGGGTTTTTTTATGCATTTTCTGTGAATAACTGTCATATAAAATTATTTACATTCCTATAGATTAATTAAATCTTAATTAAATCCAAAGTAAAAATATTCTTTACAGTTTTGATAAGGAATGCTATTCTAAAAAATTATACATAATATATATATATATATATATATATATATATATATAAATAAACATATAATACATCTTCAGTAAATAGCTAGATTTAGATAATTAATTTCAACTAATATTCATAAAAATAATACATAAATGAAAACTAATATTAAAAAAAAATATATATACAATCTGTGGATTCTGGCTCTGATATGGACAATGAAAAGCTAGTCCACACGTCTATGTTATTATACGGTATATGGAAAAATCAATAAAGGAATTTACAAAAAAAAATGTATATATAAATAATAAACCCGATGTACAATTTTTGTAATGCTGTACCCGTTACAATTCTTCATTCAATAATATATTAAAAGATAGTGAATTTAATCCCTAATGAAATCCTTGACCGTTCAGGTGTCTTATTCCTACATCTGCTATGAGTATTGTGAGCCTCGTGTTATATATGTTATATATTACTTGGAATCAGTCCTCACGCACCGTTGTTTGGGTCCAAATCTGAGCCGATTTTTTTGCGGCTCGGATACGGACCTATTCAATTCAAAGGGGCCGCAAAAGATGCAGACATCACTCCGTGTGGTGCTCACATCTGTTGCTCTGTTCCGTGGCCCCACAAAAAAAACCAAACAAACATGTCCTATCGGCATTTCTATTATGGGCGGGCCGCACCATTCCGAAAATTGCAGCATGCACGTGGACAGCATCCGTGTATTGCAGATCAACAATTTGCAGACCGCAAAACACGGTGCGGTCGTGTGCACGTCGCCTCAATCTATGTTCTTCTGTTAGATAAATTGTAAGGATTAGTTGAGATGTTACCTACCTTCGCAGGAAGAGTAGGAGACACCACTGGCCCATTAGAGAACATACAACCTGCGCTACTAGACCGTTCCTTATGAGCTCAATTAACACTGCAAGGGATTTAGGATGCGTCCCTATAAATAGAGCAGATCTGACGCCGAGGATTCTGGGAGCATAATCAGCTTATGTGAAGGGCTAAAGATATATCACATGGTAAAATCTGTGGAGTTTTTTTAAATGTAAAGGGGAAAATTACCCAATGATTAAATCAATTTTTAATGTTAAAGGGTTATTCCCATCTTAGACAAAGTGGTGTATCACTAGGATATGCCCCCATTGTCTTATAGGTGCGGGTCCCACCTATTGGGACTGGCTCGCCTATTTCCGTCGGCTACATAGAAATGAATGGGAGCAGTGGTTGGTCATGCTTTAATTTCTATGGGAGCAGCGGGAAGCTGCCCCTGGTGGTGGCCGGACCCCGGGAAACCCAGGGTCCTCCAGGCGCAGTGCTCCCCACTCCGTTCTCAATATAGGTGGGGGTCCCAGCGGTGGGACCCGCACCTATCAGACAATGGGGGCATATCCTAGCGATACGCCCCCATTGTCTAAGATGGGAATACCCTTTTAAACATTTTAAAAGAATTTTAATTTTTTTAGTTTTTTTTCTTTTCGTTTTTGCGTTTTTTTCCTGGAGCCATAACTTTTTTATTTTTTCTGTTCACATAGCCGTACGAGGGCTTGTTTTAATTTTTAATGCCACCTTTAATATGACATACAATATAGCGCAGGATTCAGCAACCTTCGGCACTCCAGCTGTTGTGAAACTACAACTCCTGGCATGCAAACTTGACTGGCTGTTCTGAGAACTCCCATAGAGGTGGATGGAGCATGCTGGAAGTTGTAGTTTCACAACAGCTGGAGTGCCGGAGGCTGCTCACCCCTGATGTAGTGGGAAGCGGGGAAAAAAATTCCAAATGGGGTGCAACTGGGAAAAAAACGCAGGTTTTTTTTTCTCTATGTGGAATTTTTTTTTTTTTTTACATTGCCATATTCTGACCCCCATAACTTTTTTATAGTTATGTGTGTGGGGGCTAATTTTTAGTGGGACGATCATTACCATTTTGGGGTGTCTGTGACTTTTTGATCCCATTTTATTCCATTTTTTGGGGTAAGAGAAGCGATTAAAAAATTGCAAATCCGTTACGTCATTCGCTGTATGGGATAAATATTTTTATATTTTACTAGTATGGGCATTTTAAGACGTTGATGCCCATGTTTATATTTTGTATTGTTTATGTATTTTTTTATTTTAGGGTGAGTGAATTAAATTTTTTTTTATATTTTTCAACATTTTTTAACTTTTTTTTAAAAAAAGTTTTTATAGTCCCTCTAAGAGGCTACAATATGCAGTACTCAGACTTATTACAGTTTATACTGTATTCCCATAGAATGACAGTACAAGCTGAATTTGCTGATATCCTATGTTAACCACCTGTTGGCCAACATAGGAACTGAAGCTCTAATACGCTGGGTCTCTTCAGAGAGACTCTGCATACTAGAAGGAATGACTGGCTTCCCTGATATCCATCAGGGAGCCAGACTTAACACGGAAATGTGCACTTCCAGGTTTTTTGCTATTTGGATGCCGTGGTTGCACTTGTCCAGAGCCTCTAAAGGCTTAAATGACCGCAATTGGCATTATTACCAGTCGCAGCCATTAGCTGCGGGCTTCTGCTGTTTGAAACAGCAGAGACTCGCCGTCTATGGCGCCTGCTGCATGTGTGAACGGGCACCATGTTTAATGAACCTCCCAGGGCCGTACATGTATGGGTTAAAGGGTTAAACGAAAATCCTAAAATTTATAATATGCAAATGACCTCCCCTAGGTGCAGTAGGCGTGAACCTGCACCTAGGAGAGGCCATAATAACGCCTCTTACCACGCCTCCGTAGCGATGATTGACAGGGCCGGGCAGCCAGCTCTTTCGGCTCCCGGCCCTGTACGATCCCGAAATCCCGCGCCTGCGCACTGCCGTAGTACATCCGCGCACGCGCGCTGAGAGCCGGCGGCCGCCCGGGTCCCGGCTCCTTCGTGCGCGGATGTACTACAGCAGTGCGCAGGCACGGGATTTCGGGATCGTACAGGGCCGGGAGCCGAAAGAGCTGGCTGCCCGGCCCTGTCAATCATCGCTACGGAGGCGTGGTAAGAGGCGTTATTACGGCCTCTCCTAG
This sequence comes from Rhinella marina, assembly GCA_900303285.1. Classification (NCBI taxonomy): domain Eukaryota; kingdom Metazoa; phylum Chordata; class Amphibia; order Anura; family Bufonidae; genus Rhinella; species Rhinella marina. The sequence goes on along the minus strand of ONZH01012013.1, from coordinate 75,784 downwards.
GTGCAGGTTCACGCCTACTGCACCTAGGGGAGGTCATTTGCATATTATAAAAACCTATTTTTTGTCTAAACTGGTGGACAGAGAAATATGACACTAACATTACTGTCATCAAGTGTCATTTGCTCATTGCAAATGACACTTGGTTTAATAGGGTGATTTCTGGTGACAGAAACCCTTTAAGACTAATATTAGGCGCCACTTCTAGATCTGTACAGATCACTTTTCAGCAGTCATCTCATTATCATCACAGGCAGGATTACAATGACAAGTATCACCTCTGTGTATACATAATACAGAATCCACCCTTTACAGTACTTGATATTACAGCTTGACCTCTACATAGGTCACAGAGCATGCCTTTTTTGGTGCAAAATTACAGAAAACTGGCATAAAAATTCATGCCCTACCCCCAATGACTCAAAACAAGGGTCCGGTCACACATGTCACATTTTGGTGCAGATTCCAGATTGAAATCTGATGACAATAGCTATCCCATGTATATGAACAGGGTTCACATGGTTTGGAAAATTTCCACGTGGCAAACTACTTATCCCCATGGAAAATCTGGCGGCCTAAGGTCATAAAAGGGCGTTGCTGTTTGTGGTTGATCAGAAAGGCAGATATTAAGAAACTCTGCATTTATTAGTCAGAAGGCGATGATTCTCTGCATAAAAGGGAACCAAACTGTGTAGGCATAAAACAAATCTTGCAATACTTCCCCCCTCTGGGTGTAACCACTAGCTTCTTTCTACATAAGAGGTTTGACTTGCCAGCACTTGATAGAACTAACATACAAGTACTTCCGCCCTTACTTGACGTCACTTCCTGTGGCGCTCAGCAACGCCGAAGCCGTACCTGCAGAGTGAGTTGCTCTGCCGTTGGTCACGTCCGCCCTTACTGAAGCCTCACAGGTAGGGCTAGATGACATCACTTCCGCCCTCTCACCTGCCTGTTCCCTTCTCTTTTTTCTCTTACTCTTGTCATTGTGCCGCCCAGTGTGCGCTCGGTCCAGTATCCATCACTCTGCTCTCAAGGTGCGTGCTGCTGTGTGACAAGGCTGCCACATTATGGGTGCTGCATATGACAGTGTGGGTGTGGGTCATGTTGCTGCCGCGGTGCATTGTTCTAACCTGTGCTTCTGAGGTTGCATGTATGGAACAGGTGTAAGAGTACAGGTTGCAGCATGTCCTGCTTGGACTTGTAGTTCCTCAGTAGCTAGGTATTGAATCTCATGCACTATAGGGTTAGTGGTGGGATCTGTCATTTTCACTAGGAGCTGCCACCCTGACGTGCCCCATTTTCCCTCCTCTTTTTGACCCTAACCTGTTGCATGTCATTAATTTTTTTTTTTTGTGTGTGTCCTCAGTCCTGCGCTGAGCTTTCTGTTCTTCTAATCCGTGAGCAGAACAGAAACATTGAAAAAAGTGTCATTTTTATGCTCCATTTGTTTGAATTTGTGCTCTAGATAATCCGCTGTGTTCAGTGTCTGCTCCGTCATGTATCCGCTGTGCCCAGTATCTGCCCCGTGACGCATCCGCTGTGCTCAGTATCTGCCCCATCATGTATCCGTTGTGCCCGGTGTCTGCCCCGTCACGCATCCGCTGTGCCCGGTGTCTGCCCTGTCACGCATCCGCTGTGCCCGGTGTCTGCCCTGTCACGCATCCGCTGTGCCCGGTGTCTGCCCCGTCACGCATCCGCTGTGCCCGGTGTCTGCCCCGTCACATATTTATATGTCTGTCTATCACTATACTGCTATGCCCGGCTGCCCCTTGCCTCATGTATACAGCCTCAGTGCGAAGACGCCGCGGTTCCGCTTGTTGATTGAAGGTTGGGTTCATTTCATGCCAGGGGAAGGGCAATGTTTAGTTAACCAGGACAAGAGCGGGCAGGGCTCCACGCCTACACGTGCCTTGGGCAAACTGTTCGGGCTGGCACCTGTAGCTGGCAAGACGTTTCAGCACGGAAATCACATTATATACCCTCAGTGTGTAGTTCAACTATTGAAAACTACAACTCCCAGTATCCCCTCCCAACTGTTTGGGGCTGGAGAACCGCAGGTTGGAGAGCACCGGAGGACATGGTGCTGGGAGTTGTAATCTCACTGCAATAGGTTAGCTATAGGCTTGGCTGTCAGGGCATGCTGGGAGTTGTAGTTTCTCTACAGTACGTTTGGCATAGGTTCGGCCGTCAGGGCATGCTGGGAGTTGTAGTTTCTCTACAGTACGTTTGCCATAGATTCGGCTGTCAGGGCATGCTGGGAGTTGTAGTTTCTCTACAGTACGTTTGGCATAGGTTCGGCCATCAGGGCATGCTGGGAGTTGTAGTTTCTCTACAGTACGTTTGGCATAGGTTCGGCCATCAGGGCATGCTGGGAGTTGTAGTTTCTCTACAGTAGGTTAGACATATACTGGGCTGTCAGGGAATGTTGGAAGTTGTAGTTTCTCTACAGTATGTTTGCCATAGGCTCAGCTGTCAGGGCATGCTGGGAGTTGTAGTTTCTCTACTGTAGGTTAGCCATAGACTGGGCATGCTGGGAGCCGGAGGACCACAGCTTGGAGACTACTTATCCTATTAGAAGTTGTGAGGAGCAGGAGACGTGGTGTGAGCTTCTGTTTTCAGCCGGCTCCTTCCATACATGTGGGAACTGTCTGTACATCTGTCCGGTGCTGTGAGGTAATAGGTGTCCCCACCAATGAGCTCCATCACCTCTCCTCAGCATAGGTCACAGTGGTCAGGTCGTAGAGCGCCACCTGTGGATCACTAGAACAGGGGAAGCCAAGGGTTTCTATACATGTTCCCTGCAGGGGCCACTAGGGGACCCTAGAACCGGACCTATGGCATAACGTGACCCATTGTATCTCTAGTATTTTTTACTGCTGTGTCTTATTGTTCCCATCATTTCTTAAAAACAGCTCGCCTCCGAGGAATAGATTCCCCAGCGAGGAGGCTTGTCAGTCACAACAAGTGTAATGCGGATACCTGTGAGCGTCTCTGAGCGGGGGCGACATTATTCCTGTCACAGGGGTATTGCGGTTACCTGGGAGCCAGCTTCTGCTGCTTACGTGACTGCCTGCAGAACAGCTGCGGACCTACCTGAACCTACTGTATCTTATGATTTATGCACCCATAGAAAATATTGATGTTTTTGATGCGGCGGCCATTTTTGAAAATACAGCCATATCGGTTGTCACCTTTGGATGTCTACCTGCCAAACCCACCGATATATTGGCAGCTTTAGCCAAACATCTAGTGTATATGGTGGCCTCCTGACTCTCTCCTGAGTGCTGATGTAATTTTTTTTTTTTTTTTTACCAGAAAACTCCTTAAAGTAGTTCTCCGGGAATTAAGAAAATGAAAATACTTAAATATAACTTCATTATAAATATATTCCCAAATACATTACATTAGTTATATTGGCTCATTTTGTCTGGGGAGGAATCATTAGCAGAAACAAAATGGCTGCCGTCCTATTAGTACACACAAAACCTGTCCTAATAACACAGCTGGACAAGTTACTTCACAACACTTCTGCTTTGCTTGTCAGGGATTATGATCCTGAATACAGATTATACAATCTTTAGCTGAATCTCTGTAGGAATGGAGTTCATGATCAGATGTGGCTAATAAGCACAAGCACTTATATGCAGTCTCCATTACCACAGTCTGTCCTGTCCATCCTTTCTGTACTTCATGTCTCCTGATGAATTCCATTCCCATAAGGATTCAGCTAAATATTATATTAAACTCTATTCAGGATCATAATCCCTGACAAGCAGAAGAGGAGGATGAGGCAGCTCTTTACCTCAGTGTTGTGAAGTAACTGCTGTGTGATTAGAAAAGGTTTTGTGTGTACTAATAGGACAGCGGCCATTTTGTCTCTCTTAATGATAGCTCCCCAGAGAAAACGAGCCATTATAACTAATGAAAGGTATTTAGGAATATATTTATAATAAAGTAATATTTACGTATTTTCATTTTCTTAATTCTCGGAGAACCCCTTTAAGGACCTAGTCCATTTTACCTTTTTGCCTTTCTGGAGCTATAACTTTTTTATTTTTCTGTTCACATAGAGAGCGCTTAATTTTTTTATTGGGACAAGTTGCACTTTCTAGTATCACCTTTTAAAGGTTTTGTCTAGGATTAGAAAAAACATGGCTGCTTTTTTTTTTTTTTTTTTTTTTAAAACATCACCACCCCTGTCCACCGGTTGTGTGGGGCATTGCAGTTCTGCCCCATTGACTCCAGTGGAGCTAAGGCTACTTTCACACTTACGTTTGCAGGATCCGTTTGTGAGATCCGTCCCAGGCTCTCAAAAACGGTCCTGAATAGAGTTGAGCGAACGTGCTCATAACGAGCACTGTACTGCTCGGATCCCCTACGCTCGCATGGGCGCAGGCATCCGGATCTGTCGGGTGAGGAGGACGGATCGAGAAGGCTGCGCCCATGCGAGCGCAGGGGATCCGAGCAGTACAGTGCTTGTTACGAGCACGTTCACTCAACTCTAGTCCTGAGCTGACCAGATTTGTCCTCATGCATTCTGAATGGAGAAGGATCCGTTCAGAATGCATCAGTTTTGCTTCAGTTCAGTCTCCATTCCGTTTTGGGGGCGGACACTAAAACGCTGCCTGCAGTCCGCATGAAGAAACTGATGCAAACGGATCCTTCATGACGCACAATGTAAGTCCTAGGGTGACGGATCCGTTTTGTCTGACACAATAGAAAACGGATCCGTCCTCCATTGACTTTCGATGGAGTTCATGACGGATCCGTCTTTGCTATGTTACAGATAATACAAACGGATCCGTTCAGAACGGATGCAGACGGTTGTATTATCATGACGGATCCGTTCGTGAGAGCCTGGACAGATCCTGCAAACACAAGTGTGAAAGTAGCCTTAGCTGCAATACCAGACACAACCAATGGTTGGCGCTGTTTTTGGAAGAAAGCAGCCATGTTTTTGTAATCATGGGCAACACCTTTTATATTGCATACGATGTAATGGGAAGCTGGGAAAAAAATTCCACATGGGGTGGAATTGTACAAAAAACGCAATTCTGCCATAGCTTTATGGGTTTAGTTTTCCGTAGTAGATAAAACTGACCCTCTCCCTTCATTCTCCAGGTCAGTACGATTTCAGCGATGCCACATTTATATAGTTTTTCTTGTGTTTTAATACTTAAAGGCAGCCTGTCTGACTAGAAGAGCATCGGAGCATCTCATGCTGGATCGCGCAGGGCAATGGGTCTTCTGTTTACAGTGTGTTCGGTGATGTCACCGGCTGTAATGGGCCAGATGTAGCGCTGTCCTAGCTGGTTTACTGGCTAGGGCAGCGCTAAAGCCCACCCATCAGCGCCAGTGATGTCACCAGGCTCACTGCTGGGCGGAAGCCTCCGCCTGGCAGAGCCCGGTTTGTCACTAATGCCTTTGCCCTGCGCTAATTAAAAAAGCTATTTTTTTTTTCTTTGCATCACCATATTCTGACTCCATAACTTTTTCAGATTTACATTTACGGAGCTGTGTGAAGGCTCATTTTTTTGCAAGATAATGTTCTTTTTACTAATACATTTTTTTGGAGTCTCCATGACTGTTTGTTCACTTTTTATTAGATATATATACAGTACAGACCAAAAGTTTGGACACACAACTCTTGGTCCCAACCCCATTTATAAGGCAAGAAATCCCACTTATTAAACCTGACAGGGCACACCTGTGAAGTGAAAACCATTTCAGGTGACTACCTCTTGAAGCTCATCAAGAGAATGCCAAGAGTGTGCAAAGCAGTAATCAAAGCAAAAGGTGGCTACTTTGAAGAACCTAGAATATAAGACATATTTTCAGTTGTTTCACACTTTTTTGTTAAGTATATAATTCCACATGTGTTAATTTATAGTTTTGATGCCTTCAGTGTGAATCTACAATTTTCATAGTCATGAAAATACAGAAAACTCTTTGAATGAGAAGGTGTGTCCAAACTTTTGGTCTGTACTGTATATATTTTTTTAACACTTATTAAGTTCCCCTAGGGGACTTTAACATGTGATCGTCTGATCGCTTCTTCCATAGACTGAAATGATTTATCATTGCAGCCTATGGGAGATTCAATGCGTCACAGACATGGCCTGATAGGAACATCGCTGTGGCAGGGCAAAGATCCTTCAGAAGACCTGAGGCTGCCAAAGCAACCAAACGGCTCCATCGATCTCAGCGTTTGGGAGCTATTTAAACCCCGGAGCATAGCTCTCCTGAGAAAAGTCCTCTCGGACACTATGGTTGCAATTGACTACAGCATCTGAGGGATTAACTGTCTGTGATTGGCATTATCAACGATCATGGACTCTGCCTCCATGTGTCTGCTGTGTGAAAGAGCAGGCACCCAGGGGCTTCTTTGCCCGCACAGCTTCTGAGCAGACGCCATCTTTACATTCTGGACTTTCACCACACATGTACAGTGGCATCAGCACATTTTGAGTCCAGGCGGTTCGGTTCTCAGTGGACTTCCCAGAACGGATACAGTTGTAGAAAATGCTTTTTCGGAAATAACAAATACCATTTTAAGCCGCCTCCGGTCTTGTATCTAAATGGCGGCCATGTAATATTACATTTTGGTGTTTGGTGGTAGCTTCATTATGAAGCATGGTTACCAACATATCCAGGGCATTTAAGGTGACTGCCCCAGAATGCCCACATCCATCACCATCCCAAAATTCACACAAGCCCCGCCCCTTTCTGTGGACTGTCGGTAAATATGTATGAATATGGTTGACTTTGGTGGCACAGCCCCTTTAAGGGGACTGACGTGACTTGCTCTCATATAGACCTATAGGTCTCTAAGGACATGGGGTGATATTTATCATCTTCCTTGCGACTTTAAAAAAAAATTGTTGCGTCACTCAGATTTTACGCCTCTCTCCCTCTTAAAGGGAGAGTGTCAAGGGGAGGAAGGAGGCATGGTCAGCCTCCCCGACAAATTTATCTTCATTTACGTCAATTTTCTGGCGCAAGTGAAGCTAGAAATCTAGATTTCTATTTAGTCTCACAGACTGCAGGAGTATGCACCTAATTTATGAGAAGGCATGCACCTTGTCATAAATTGGGCGCATCCTCTGGTGGTGCAGGGGATATCAAGGCTGGCGCAGAAAGCGTTGATCTTGCTAAATCTCCCCTAAGATGTGTCTGAGCCCAGAAATATCTCTTATAAGACATAATCCAGATTGTCTCTGCTACAAAGTCCTTGTTACCCATAGCAACCAATCGGGCTTCAGCTTTCATCTTGTAAACTATGCTGGAGAAATGATACGTGATCTCTGATTGGTCGCATTTCCTCAGTGTCTTGTACATACAGCCCAGTGTATGTGAACGATTTGGAAAGTGTTCTGGATTTATTCCCCCCCCCCCCCCCCCCCCCCCCTCACAGTATGTGCTGACTGGAAAAATCCTGCTGTAGATTCCTCATGACCACAGGAGCAGCTACTATATATCTGTGTGACGGATTGGCGGAGTGCAGCCAGTGAATGCATTCCTTGTGTATGTTGTTACCCATGTCCTGCCGTGGCCTCTGCAGTATACCATGGGGAAAATTTACCCTATTAAAACTGGCGTGAAGAAAACTAGTTTAGTTGCCCCTAGCAACCAATCAGATTCCACCTTTCATTTTGCAGAACTCCTTTGGAAAATAAAAGGTGGAATCTGATTGGTTGCCAGCGGCAACTAAGCCAGTTCTGCTATACCCCAGTTTTAATAAATCTTCCATTTTCAGTGCCTGTTTTCATTTCTAGATCTCTGCTTGCTGTCAGTAAAAACATGTCCTGCTCGGAGACCTGTGGGATTGCTACAGTGTATCAGGGCGAATTAAAGAGGAAAAAAAACCTAGAGAAAAAACTCTTTAAAGGGGTTATCCAAGACTATTAAATGCCCACCATATGCCTGGGCCTCTCCCACTAAATATACTTACCTGGCTCCCCGCATTGCTGCAGCTGCCTCTCCCTGTGTGAGGATGAAAACATCTGGTAGCCTTGCCTACACTGGTACATTGTAACAAAGCACAGGTTTTGTTTAGGGTTAGGTAAAGTTTTCGTTCACTCACAGCAAGCAGCTGTCTGAAAGCAGTGAGCAGCTGTGACACCAATGATCTTAGAAAGCTGCATAACTTTTTACTAATAATTATGTACAGTATTAGGGTGTGTATTCAGTGGTCCACAAAACATGCATGACGTCCGTGTTGCATCCTTTTTCTTTGCGGACTGCAATGGGTCTGTGGTCCGCATTTGCGGTCAGGTATGGGAAATGTTCTATCCTTTGCGGAACTGACAAACGGATGCGGAGAGAAGGTGTCTGTGGGCTTTGCAGAATTGCCATGGATTTTCCCCATTGACTTCTCTATCTTGTATCATAATCTGCTCAGTTTTCTGCATCAAATCTGCATAAGGGTACATTCACACGACCGTATAATTTTATCCGCGTCCGATCCGTTTCCGTTTCCGAATCCATTCAATCCTATGGGTGAATAAAATGTGCGGACAACATTCAGTATGTTGTCCGCATCCGTATTTCCGCATTTCTGGTCCGCAAGAATATGAAGCTTGTCCTACTATTGTCCGCACAGATCAGTCCGCAGCCCCATTCAAGTCTATGGATCCGCAATTTGCGGATGACATACGGAATGGTTTCCGTATGTTATCCGTTTTTTGCGGATCCGTATAATTGAAGGCCTTGACAACTATGAATTATTCTTTTTTTTTTTCTCTTTTTTTTTTTTTTTTTAAACCTTCCGTTTTTGCGGACCGTAAAAAACGGAAGACATGCGGAACACATTTGGAAGCCATTCTTCCGCAAAATGCGGACACACGGTTCAGTTATTTGAGGACCGCAAAACGGAAAGGACTCAACATGGTCATGTGAATGTACCCTAACTGGTGAGGATTTCTCTCCGTGGATTCCCTGAAGAAAAACTAAAGAAATCGTTCCCTAATCCTGCCTGATGAATACCTGAAAAGCAATAACGAAGTGTGAACGGAGCTTAAAAAGGACCCGTCACCTCTTCTGACATTTCACTACTAGCATTCCCCATGGAATAACAATTCTGGAGCATCTATTCTTATGTCTGTATGTTGTACCATTCCTTTATTATTCCTGCTAGAAGTTATGAATTAATTGCCAGAAGTTTGCAATGAAGGTCCAGATGGGTGTTACCAGTTGGGGACGGTGTCTCTCCCCAGTCTGACAATGGCAGCACTGATTGGATAGAGCCAGACACACACCTAGCTGGATCCTTATTGAAAAATGCTAGCAATTCATTCCTAGCTTCTAGCAGGAATAATAGAGGAATGGCACAGCATAGAGTCATTAGAATAGATGCTCCTGAATTGTTATTACATGGGGAATGTAAGTAGTTGCCACAACAGACATGTCAGGAGAGTGTCAGTCCATGCTAATTTTTTTTTTTTTTTTTTGTTTTTTTTTTTTTTTTTTTTTTTTTTTTTTTTTTTTTTTTTTTTTTTTTTTTTTTTTTTTTGTCCGTTTTTTTTTTTTTTTTTTTTTTTTTTTTTTGTTTTTTTTTTTTTTTTTTTTTTTATTTTTTTTTTATTTTTTTTTTTTTTTTTTTTTTTTTTTGTTTTTTTTTTTTTTTTTTTTTTTTTTTTTTTTTTTTTTTTTTTTTTTTTTTTTTTTTTTTTTTTTAAATTTTTTTTTTTTTTTTTTTTTTTTTTTTTTTTTTTTTGGTGTGTCATTTTTTTTTTTTTTTTTTTTGTTTTTTTTTTTTTTTTTTTTTTTTTTTTTTTTTTTTTTTTTTTTTTTTTTTTTTTTTTTTTCGTGAAAAGGTGGTCAGTGATATGTCCGTGATGTGTCCCTTTTTTGCTGTCCATATGTCATCCGTGTTTCACTGCTAATTTTCAAAGCATCTCTTCTTAATCTGTGAAACATGGGTGGCATCCGTGGGTTTTACGGACCCATAGACTATAATGGGCTTGATGGATCTGGGAACACAGACAAAATAGAGCGTGCATCCGTGCTACAAATACGGACCGTGGTAAAAAACCGATGTGTGAATACACACATTAAAATGAATGGGTATGTGTGCTGCCCATGGTATATATATGTATACATATATGTGTGAATGAGGCTTAAAGGGGTATTCCCATCTCACAAATGTAGTTTGTATAGTTAGATATAGCCATACCAGTATTATTACTAATAGAATGTATTTATATAAAATGTACCGTTTAGAAGATTTTCCTATTTGTATTTCCATTGTCCCACACACATCAGTCAGGCCGTTGCCCCTAGTTACGACCACTGTGGTCATGTAGTAGTGGTGGTCGGCTTGCTCCTGTTCAATCCCGCTCTGAGGTAACTGCTGTATTGTGAACGCACATTGCACGAACATGTGGAGACACATTTTAGGGTTGTAGCATTTTTGTCTGCGCTTCCAAAACGCAGAGAAACGGATCCTGTTCCAAGATCAATTCATCTCTATGGAGCAGGATCCATTTATAAAGTCTGTGTTTTGGACGGATCCTGACCATTGTGTTTTGGACTGGTAGCGTCCAAAACACAGATGTGAAAATACCCTAAGATGTGTCTGTGCATGCTCATGTAATGTGTGTTCACAATACAGCAGTTACCTCAGAGCCGGTTTGAACAAGACCAAGCTGACCACCACTACTACATGGCCGCGGTGGTCGTAACTAGGGGCAACGGCCTGACTGATGTGTGTGGGACAATGGAAATACAAATAGGAAAATCTTCTAAACGGTACATTTTATATAAATACATTCTATTAGTAATAATATTAGTATGGCTATATCTAACTATATAAACTACATTTGTGAGATGGGAATACCCCTTTAAATCTGTTAATGGCCCTGGGGTTCTCATCAATGTTACTATGTGGCTGCCATTGTCTTCCACTAGTAATAAAGCTGGAGTAGACACACTGCAGTACAGCAGGATTCTCGGGGGTTAACAGCGGTAACATCTCTGCTGTGTCATGGTTTTCTTTGGGATTTAGGGATCTGTGCAGATTAGGAAAACTTGTGTGCACAGTATGGAAAGGAATGCACCGCAGCGCTGTGATGGCTGCCCTGGTATATACGTCTACAGTGGTGAAAGTCCGTGAACCCTTCAGAATTCTCTAGATTTCTACATCAGATTTTCACACAAGTGCTAAAAGTATATAAAGAGCCAAATCAAACAAACAAGTCAAAAATATCACACGCCGTCATTTATCTGTTGTGGAAAAGGATCCAATATCATGTCTGTGAAGGGTAACAGTATGTGAACCTTTGCTGTCAGTATCTGGTGGGACCTCCTTGTGCAGCAAAAACTGCAACTAAACGTCTACAGTAATTATTGATTAATCCTGCACATCGGCCTGGAGGAATTTTAGCCCATTCCTCTGTACAAAACAGCTTCAGCTCTGCTATGTTGGAGGGTTTCCTCCCATGATTTGGTCACTTCTGGTCCTTCCACCACATTTCTCCTGGATTAAGGTCAGGACTTTGCCATTCCAAAACTTTACCTTTATTCTTCTTTAACCATTCTTTAGTAGAACGACTTTTGTGCTTAGGGTCGTTCCTGCATGACCCACCTTATCTTGAGATTCAGCTCATGGGCTGATGCCCTAACATTTTCTTTTGGTAGAATTCCAAAATCATTTGAGGGAGTTGTTTTTCGCCAAGATTTATGCCTGTTTTCAGGCGTGAATTTGCCAGGGCCGATATTCCAGTCCACAGCACATTCCCCCATCACTTCCAAGTCTCAAATGCAGCATAAACCACCCGTGCGACAAAATATTAGCTCAGAATTCCTTAATGTGATATTTGGAAATTCATTTTCTAAACCAGACAACCCATTTAAAAGAGGAATTCCAGTCAAATATGAACATTCTCTTAGGATGGCCGTAGACCTGAAGATGATCAGATGATGATGTCTCTGGTATTGATGATCCTCATGTCTGTAGCACTAAGGGCCAAACCAATTACCTCCACAGTGCTGCACCTCCATACAGCTCCTCCCTCATTTCCATCTACCACACTACTCGTGTTCTCCACAGTGCTGCACCTCCATACATCTCCTCCCTCATCTCCATCTACCACACTACTCGTGCTCTCCACAGTGCTGCACCCCCATACATCTCCTCCCTCATTTCCATCTACCACCCTACTTGTGTTCTCCACAGTGCTGCACCCCCATACATCTCCTCCCACATTTCCTTCTACCACCCTACTGGTGCTCTCCACACTTCTGCTCTTCCATACATCTCCTCCCTCATTTCCATCTACCACACTACTCGTGCTCTCCACAGTGCTGCACCTCCATACATCTCCTCCCTCATTTCCATCTACCACACTACTCGTGTTCTCCACAGTGCTGCACCTCCATACATCTCCTCCCTCCCTTCCGTCTACCACCCTACTCGTGCTCTCCACAGTGCTGCACCTCCATACATCTCCTCCCTCATTTCCATCTACCACCCTACTTGTGTTCTCCACAGTGCTGCACCCCCATACATCTCCTCCCACATTTCCTTCTACCACCCTACTGGTGCTCTCCACACTTCTGCTCTTCCATACATCTCCTCCCTCATTTCCATCTACCACCCTACTCGTGCTCTCCACAGTGCTGCACCTCCATACATCTCCTCCCTCATTTCCGTCTACCACACTACTCGTGCTCTCCACAGTGCTGCACCTCCATACATCTCCTCCCTCATTTCCATCTACCACCCTACTGGTGCTCTCCACAGTGCTGCACCTCCATACATCTCCTCCCTCATTTCCCTCTACCACACTACTCGTGTTCTCCACAGTGCTGCTCTTCCATACATCTCCTCCCTCATTTCCGTCTACCACACTACTCGTGTTCTCCACAGTGCTGCACCTCCATACATCTCCTCCCTCATTTCCGTCTACCACACTACTCGTGTTCTCCACAGTGCTGCTCTTCCATACATCTCCTCCCTCATTTCCGTCTACCACACTACTCGTGTTCTCCACAGTGCTGCTCTTCCATACATCTCCTCCCTCATTTCCGTCTACCACACTACTCGTGTTCTCCACAGTGCTGCACCTCCATACATCTCCTCCCTTATTTCCATCTACCACACTACTCGTGTTCTCCACAGTGCTGCACCTCCATACATCTCCTCCCTCATTTCCATCTACCACCCTACTGGTGCTCTCCACACTTCTGCTCTTCCATACATCTCCTCCCTCATTTCCATCTACCACCCTACTCGTGCTCTCCACAGTGCTGCACCTCCATACATCTCTAGGTCTAGGGTCTTTATGTTTCTCCATGAGGACATCAGGACCTTTACCCAGTTTTATGTAATCGGAGCCATAGGTCGCTTTCACATGAGCGTATTCACAATCTGTATATGGTCCGGATTTTATGTCCCGGAATCCGCTGCTAATGTTAATGAATAGAGCTATTCACACGAGGCGTATAAACGTTTTTGTGAAATGAAGAGTATTAAGAGTCTTCATCCGTTTAGCTGACGCTGCTTTGATATTCCCAGTTGTAACTGGATCTTCCCTCTAATTAAATCTGCCATGTAACCTTTTGTCTACAATCTGTCCTTTCAGGTTTGCGATGTCCTCCCATCGTCAGATCCGTGTGTTCCCCTCGCCAGCAGAGCTTGCCCTCTCTCTGTCGCAGCTGCTGGTCCATGAGTCCAGGGGAGTCGATTGCTTCAGGATTGGCTTGTCCGGGGGCAGCCTGGTGCAGCTGCTGAGCCGCGAATTGCCTAAGACCGCCGGTCTCAATACAGAGGGATGGAAAGTGGCCATGTGTGACGAGAGGCTGGTCCCGTTCTCCGATCCCGAGAGCACATACGGCGAGTACAAGGTTCGTTGTGCTTTGATGAGAAGGATTTCACAAGAAGGCAAAAATGAAAATGGATCCAGCGTCTTAAAATCACAGATTTTGTGGATCCATTGTAAAAATGCCTATTCTTGTCCGCAAAACGGGACAAGAATATGGGACTGCGGTGCAGACATGGATGCATTTTTTGCAGACCTATTGAAATTAATAGGTCTTCATCCAATCTGCAAAAAATGTGGATCGAATGCGGGCAAAAATACGGTTGTGTGAATGGGGCCTTACCGCACCTGCGATACATGATTTCACAAGAAGCTGATACATACAGGGCAGATACATACAGTATGCATGTCTAAGAATTTTTGGGGATTCAGGTGTCATTGAAAATATATGGGGCTTAGGCTACTTTCACACTAGCGTTAATATTTTCCAGCATTGAGATCCGTCATAGGGTCTCAATACTGGAAAAAAAAAAACGCTTCCGTTTTGTCCCCATTCATTGTCAATGGGGACAAAACGTAACAGAACAGAAGGTAGTGCTCCAAAATGCATTCCGCTCCGTTCCCGTACCGTAGAGCAGAGCGCAGTATGCTGCGCTTTTCTTTACGTCCTGGGATGTGGAGCAAGACGGATCAGTCATGACTCACAATGCAAGTCAATGGGACACAACAGAAAACGGATCCGTCCCCCCATTGACTTTCAGTAGAGTTCATGACGAATCCGTCTTGGCCGTGTTAAAGATAATACAACCGGATCCGTTCGTAACGGATGCAGATGGTTGTATTATCAGTAACGGAAGAGTTTTTGCATAACCCTGCTGGATCCAGCAAAAACGCGAATGTGAAAGTAGCCTTAGCTTTGTAATACGGAAGGTGTCTTGATGTGTGCACTGTCCTCATGGAGAAACATAAAGACCCCAGACCAGGCGTCAGCAACCTCCAGCGGTTGTGTAACTATAACTCTCAACATGCTCTATCCACTTCTACGGGAGCACTGAGAACAGCCAAGCAAGAGTGCATGATGGGAGTAGTAGTTTCACCTGCCCTAGAATTACATCAAAGCAGTGCTACAGCTAGCACTGATAAGGGGCAAACCCCCCCCCCCTCACTATAGCTGTCGACACATGGGTGTCTTTTCCTTATGGTGAAGACTCCGGTATGGCTCATATCCTTTGTCATGTTGCAAGGCGCTTTAACCACCTGTTTTGCCCGAGTCCAGCTCTGGCAGTGTGAAAAGTAGCTAACTGGAGGGGGGAGGGCTGCTTTAGATGGTGATATCTCCTCAATGGTAGCAGCTAGAAACATTCAACTGGTCTTGATTGAAAGCTGACAGACCAGGCTTTCATACAAGATGATAGCTAAAGTCCAAGCAAAGGAGAAATCACTGTTAAATCAAGTCGGGAATAATCCAGAGTGAAACCTGTTTTTACTTTCACTTTCAGCTGCATTCACAGCATCCCAATTTCTATCAGTGATATCTTTCTCTGTCCTAAACATATTGCTGTCATTTTGATATTGTCTGAAAGCTTGGAATGTCTGCTTTTAAACAAGATCAGTTGCATGTTTCTAGCTGCTAGGTAGCAGCATCTAAACAGCCCTCACCCCTCAAGTTAGCTACTTTTCCCACTGCCGAGGTTGGACTGGGGCAAAACAGTTAGAAGGTTAAACGGTCGAACATTGACTTATAGCGTAGCTATCCTCCAGTAGGTGGCACTAGTGAGGCAGCCTTCAAACTCCTGGGTGAGAGTAAATTTTACATAACCTAAACTATGCAACAGACTCTCCTATTTCATAATCTGAACTTCCCCTTTAAATGTGAGACTTGCACTGTTGGTAATCCTGTCCTCATCCATACCCGTGTCTGACCAGTGAAACCTTTCACAAACAAGAGTAAGTTATGGTGTCATTCGGGAAGTTACACAAGAGATGAGCGGCGTGCGCAGCTCATGGACATGGTCACAAGCCGAGCCCTGACCTGTTACATAACAGTCTTATCCGCTGAAAGTGCTGTCCATCGTAGAAGTTATGGAGAAAGTTGTGAAACGCTCGGTGGACATTGCCCTCCTCTCCTGACGGACTGTGCACTTCAGCTCTCTGCTTTATTCTCTGCGCTCATCCTGAGATTCATTTTGCTGTGTGAGATTGCAAAATTACAGTCTTCCCCTTTAAGAACCTGGACGTGGTGTTTGTATATGCTTACACTCTAAGAAGTTCTGCAGCAGCCAGAAATGTCGTCATCACTGCAGGACCTCGGAGATGAGGGCTTCATGGCAGTTTCAGTAGACATTAAAGGGCATCTGTCACCGCCTACCACTATGTCGAACGGTCGGCGGCTGTCCATATGTTCTGTCAATCCTCCCAAAAATTATTTTTATAATGTGCAAATTAACCCCTGAGTGCAATGAGGATGGTTCTGTTGCACCCAGAGGCCCCTCTCCCTGTGTTCTATGCCGCTCCCCCACCGCTGTGATGGACAAGCCAGGCAGTCCCTGAAATCCTGCGGGATCGTGTTCTGTGCATGCGCAGTAAATTTCGGCCTGGCTGTTCCCATCCCTTTACTGCGCATGTACAGATCACCATCCCGCGAGACCTCACAGACTGCTTGAGCGGTGGGGGAGCGGCATAGAAGACAGGGAGGTGAGCCTCTTTTTGCAATGAAGTGCAATAGCACCACCCTCGTTGCACCCAGGGGGTAGTTTGCATATTATAAAAGTCTTCCCCCCTTTTTGAAGGATTGACAGATTGTATGGAGATCATGGGACTCATCGTGGGACTCTGCTTACCAGCTTGGATAGACAGCTGCCGTTTGACATAGTGGTATGTGGTGACAGATGCCCTTTAAAGTGTAACTGGCATTTTTTTTTAATGTAATTTATAGGGGCAGTGATACTGACCATTTTTGTAATATACTTTAATTACTGAAATCATACATTTCAACTAGAAAAATAGCTGTAAAGTGGCTCATTTTGAGCCTCAGCAACACTACTCTGTCTTCTGTTTACATAACTGTGGAGACTTGCTGAGCACTGACTGTGTTATGTAACCAGAAGACAGAGGAGCGTTGCTAAGGCTCAAAATGGGCCACTTTACAGCTATTTTTCTAGTTGAAATGTATGATTTCAGTAATTAAAGTATATTACAAAAATGGTCAGTATCACTGCCCCTATACATTACTCAAATAAAAAAAAAGAATGACAGCTACACTTTAAGCGTGAATAATGAAAGAAGCGTGAAAGAAGAACTCCCGCAAAAAATGTTATTCCATGTCCTGCTAGAAATGTACATGATGTAATCTGTAGTAAATGTCATTTTCTTACCAGTGTCTGAATTTTTGAGTTATATCATCCTGAAGTTTCTTATCTGTGTCATGTGACTAGGAATTAGACCCACCAACTCACACAGCACTTTATGTGTGGACAGGAAATTTAATTCTCTATGCATCCCTATAGGAGCCTCACTTTCAGTCTCATAGGAATGAATAGAGCAGTGACTGGCTTCCTGTCCTGGGTCAGTTGGAGGTCAGGGAGTTGGTCACATGACCCAGCTACAATAAGAAGAGAGGGGAAACTCTCAATTTCAGTCTCTGATAAGAAAATGACAATCACTACAGATTATATCATGCACCTTTCTAACAGGTCAGAGAATAAAAATTTTTGCGGGAGTTCTTCTTTAAGCTGGCCATACACATAAGAAGAACATCAGCCAAACCAAAATCAAATCAAAGGGATCGGCTGAACATCTAATGTTTATTGGGGTGATGGAGGAATAGAAGGATCAGGCTTTTGGATTTCAACATGATCAATCCTTTCTTCTCAACATAGTAAGCTTATTCCTCTGTCTGCACTGTGGACACATGCATCACCACGAACCGAGCATGCATGTCTGAAGGAATAGCTGTGCATAGAACAAGTGCTCTGCCAAAAGCTATCTAAGGAGCATGGCCATTTTTACTGTTCCCATAGAGGTTCTGCAGAAACTCCTAAAACAGTACAGCTGCTGCAGAACTTCTCAGATAAGAGGAAGGGGGGCTTCATGTCTGGTGTGTTTTTTTTTGTTTTTTTTTTTTTTTTTTTTTTTTTTTTTTAATTCTCTAACTTCGGTCCTCCCCTTCTCAAAGAGGTTCTGTAGCAGCTGAGGCAGATGTAAGCTTCATTTTAGTAAATTGAGAGAGATGTAAAATATCCTAATTGACTTGTTCTCCTTTCCTCTTCACAAAAACGTTCCTGCAGCAGACGGCCCGCTGACCTTTACCTTATAATACACAAGGGGACTTGACATATAGTTCTCCCTGTCCAGAAGAGGTTCTGCAGCAGCTAGAGTAGTGCATCAAGCTGCGGCTGAGAAAGGGAAACTCCCTATCAATCACTTTGAACTGCACTGACTGAGGGTCTAGACACCCCCCCCCCATCTTTTTATGAAGAAGTTCTGCAGCAGCTGGGGCAGTGGAATAGTGGAGAAGCTATGGGGGCGGGCAGAGTTTTCATGTGGCCCAGAAGTCCCATTAGAAGACACGATTATTATCATGGCACATTGGAGTGGGGGCTGGGTGCAGGTTTTGCATTGGGATATATGGCAAATCACCTGGAGGTCAGCCATACAGTATATCGCAGGGATCGGCAACCTTCAGCACTCCAGCTGTGGTGGAACTACAACTCCCAGCATGCACACTTGCTTGGCTGT
The DNA here is from genome assembly GCA_900303285.1 of Rhinella marina. Classification (NCBI taxonomy): domain Eukaryota; kingdom Metazoa; phylum Chordata; class Amphibia; order Anura; family Bufonidae; genus Rhinella; species Rhinella marina. The sequence goes on along the minus strand of ONZH01012013.1, from coordinate 57,287 downwards.
TCTCATTGAAGTGAATGGAGCATGCTGGGAGTTGTAGTTTCACAACAGCTGGAGTGCCGGAGATTGCTGACCCCTGGTGTATAGCCTGTATATAGCTACAGGCAGTGTATTCCATGTAAAGGTCTGAGCCACATCAAAGGCTGCAAGTGTCAGGTGGGGGCTGCAAAAGGCAGTTTCCTAGAATGTGACCACAGTCAGGCCTGCAACCCTCTCTTATGGTCACACTGGTCCTGGTGAACGTTTTGTATTACAACCACAGCGGGGGGAGGATGGAGCCGGCACATCTACCATGATATGGAGACAGTGGTTGGTGGGATGCTCCTTCTCTGTTCTCACCCACATTCATCCCCTTCTTCTCACAGCGTCAGCTCATTCCTCTCGGCCTCCTGTCAGAATCGCAGTTTATCGTCATCGATCCATCACTGCCCGTGGAAGATGCCGCCACTGATTATGAGAAGAAGCTGCGAGAGGTGAGAACCCGAGGCTGTGCCGTCCTGGTATATCTATTCCATGGGAATATGTACATCAACCAGTCGCACACTCCTGTTGTCAGAGGACCCGTCACCTCTCCTGACATGTTTGTTTTAGTAAATAATTGCATCCCCATGAAATAACTGTGCAATAGCACTCTACATTGTGCTGTTCCTCTGTTATTCCTCCTGGTATTATGTGAATAAATTGACCACTGAGCATGATCATTCTCCTATCAATTGGGCAAGTCCCTACCCATCCTTGATTGTCCACACAAATGGTGAAGTGGGATGGTAACGCCCATTTGTCAGTTTATTCCTTCAATTTCAAGAGGAATAACAGAGGAAAAGCATAACATAAAGTTCTAAGTTAAAGGGGTTCTGCAGTTCTGTAAAACTGATGATCTATCCTCTGGATAGATCATCAGCATCTGATCGGCAGCGGTCTGACACCCGGGACCCCCACCGATCAGCTGTTTGAGAAGGCAGCGGCGCTGCAGGACTGGCACTGGCCTGGACGGGGCTAAGTTCTGTTCACTTGAATGGAGCTTAGCCCCTCCCAGGCCAGTGAAACTAGTCGTGATGTCACTGGGCCTGCGGTAAACACAGAGAAGGCCGCGGCGCTCCTGCAGCGCCGCTGCCTTCTCAAACAGCTGATCGGCGGGGGTCCTGGGTGTCGGACCGCCTCTGATCAGATGCTGATGATCTATCCAGAGGATAGATCATCAGTTTTACAGAACTGCAGAACCCCTTTAAAGTGGGTTTTCTAGAATTTTAATATTGATGATCTACCCGGTCATCAATATCAGAGCGACGGGGGTCCAACACCCAGCACCCCCGCCGATCAGCGGGTTGAAGGAACGCCTGCACCCCGTGCGAGCGCAGCCTTCCCTTCATTGTTTACCTCCTCGTCATCGCAGCGGTGAGCTGGTGTAATTACAAGAAGCCGTCACATTCACTTCTATGGAACGGCTCCTTCCTATACAGGTGAATACTACAGAGCCGTCCCATATAAGTAAATGGGACGGCTTGTAATAACACCTGCTCACCACTGCTATGTCAACCAGCTGATCGGACCCCCACCAATCTGAAGATAGCCTTTAAGATCCTCCAGAATTTTTCTTTTTGTAGAGAATGCAAGTATTTACTAAGACATGTCAGGAGACATCTCATCGTGTCTGTGATGGGTCCCTAGAAATTTTTGGGGTAAGGGAGTCACATAGAAAATTTGTCAAGTGTTGATAAGTTTCCGCTGTTTTGCCTTAGACGTTGAGATGTTCCTCTTCTCATTGATGAGGGACTTTTAATAACAGTCGGATTTTACACAAAATTCATGTCGCTTCTGACATCACCAAGTCGCCTCTCTGGACCAGTCTGCAGCTCTGCGAGCACCTGTACCAAGGTTTCCATGTCCCTTAGATATGTTTGGGCTTCAAAAAAGTCATAGTTCCTCCTATCTGTACTGCTGGAGGCAGAAGCATATGGAGTTTGGTCCCTCACATTTTTGTCAAGGGACCCTTCTAAAAAAAAAAAAAAAAAAAAATGGCAGCAGCTAGAAACATGGTCTTATTTAAAAGCTGACAATCCAGGCTTTCATACAAGACATACAGCTAAAGTCCAAGCAACAGAGGAAAAATCACTGCTAGAAATCAGGTCGGGAATAATCGCGGGTAAGACCTGTTTTTACTTTCACTTTCAGCTGCATTCACAGCATCGTGTTTACTATCAGTGATATCTTCCCCTGTACTGAACATATTGCTGTCGTTCTGGTACTGTCTGAAAGCTTGGGATGCCTGCTTTCAAACAAGACCAATTGCTGTTTCTATCTTCTACCATTCAGGAGGTAGCAGCATCTAAAGCAGCCCTCCCCCTCCAGTTAGCTACTTTTCCCACTGCTGGAGATGGACTCTGGCAAAACAGTTAGAGGGTTAACGGGTGTCTCCTATACTCCACATTTCTAACAGGTCAGATCTGTAAGATCTAAATCTGTCTGGAGACGTGTCAGAAGTCGTCAGTAGTGGTGGCCCTTGAGGTGTGATCTCTACTGATAGGCCAACTGGCAGCTCCTTAGTTCTAGCTATCTCCCCTTCATTCAGGAGAGGTGCAGACAGGCCATGGTAATACTAAGCGACCCCAAGAGATCACATTTTAAAGGGGCAGAATCCTAGGTGATCTGATCTGATCACTTCATGTGAATTGTACCTTACTGGTATTTTCCCTCAGGCCGCCATTGCTTATTTGGAATGTTGTTCTTCCCCCTTAGATCTTCCCTGGGAATGACCTCCCGAACTTTGACCTGCTGATTTTAGGAATTGGGCCAGATGGACACACGGCTTCACTTTTTCCTGGACATCCTCTTCTAGAGGTAAACGCTTCCACATAAGCATCTGATGCCACACACCATGCGACCAGTGACATTACTGTGGCCAATCTTTGTGATTTCTTTCACTTTTCCTTATACTAATACATACTGTAGGCACATTCTCTTTACCAGCTTTGACTCTTTTCGGGGTTCAACACCCAGGACCCCCGCCGATCAGCTGTTTGAGAAGGCACCGGCGCTCCTGTGAGCACCACTTCCTTCTCTCAGCTTACATTGTACAGCCGCTGTGCTTGGTATTGTGCTCAGCCCTTTCACTTGAATGGGGCTGAGGTGCTCCTCGACCATGTGACTGATGAACGTGATGTCACTGGCCTAGGAAAAACTGAGAGAAGGCCGCGGCACTGCCTTCTCAAACAGCTGATCGGTGGGGGTCCCGGGTGTCGGACCCCCACTGATCAGAGACTGGTAACTTATCCTGAGGATAGGTCATCAGTAGTTAACTCCCGGAATAAACCCTTTTTAAAATAGGTCCTTCAGGGCTCCATTGTGTTTGCTGTTTTGGCAGGGAGTATAAGGTTCAATCCCCAAAAAGCCATTGAGTATGAAACATTTAATACTATCCTTGGGGGAGGGGGGTGCAGCCGTAAGAAACGGCACCAGAAATGTATGCTCGCAGGACCCAGAAAAAATATTGGTTAATGTCCCATAACTTCTATATTAACTCTTCCTCCTCAGGTGACCGATAAGATTGTGGCTCCCATTAGTGACTCCCCCAAGCCTCCTCCGGAGAGAGTCACTCTCACACTCCCTGTAATCAATGCAGCCAAAACAATCGTTTTTGTGGCCACTGGAGAAGGCAAAGCCACGGTTCTGAAAGTAAGTTACTCGCTGACTAGTTCTTCACAAATACATTTATCTATATACACTCATTACCAAAAAATAAAAATAACGCACCAAGAAGAAGTTGTTGGAATGACACTTTCTATGTGTGATTGTAATGATGATATATGGAAGTGATTACAATATTAGAGCGAAAGGAAAGGTTTATTGGGGAAACTGTAGAGTTGAAAGGAGGGTCTAGGGCCCTGTTAGGCCATCTCTAGCCCGGATACAGGATGAGCTGCGGCCTCTAGCCCGGATACAGGATGAGCTGCGGCCTCTAGCCCGGATACGGGATGAGCTGCGGCCTCTAGCCCGGATACGGGATGAGCTGCGGCCTCTAGCCCGGATACGGGATGAGCTGCGGCCTCTAGCCCGGATACAGGATGAGCTGCGGCCTCTAGCCCGGATACGGGATGAGCTGCGGCCTCTAGCCCGGATACGGGATGAGCTGCGGCCTCTAGCCCGGATGCGGGATGAGCTGCGGCCTCTAGCCCGGATACGGGATGAGCTGCGGCCTCTAGCCCGGATACGGGATGAGCTGCGGCCTCTAGCCCGGATACGGGATGAGCTGCGGCCTCTAGCCCGGATACGGGATGAGCTGCGGCCTCTAGCCCGGATACGGGATGAGCTGCGGCCCCTAGCCCGGATACGGGATGAGCTGCGGCCCCTAGCCCGGATACGGGATGAGCTGCGGCCCCTAGCCCGGATACGGGATGAGCTGCGGCCCCTAGCCCGGATACGGGATGAGCTGCGGCCCCTAGCCCGGATACGGGATGAGCTGCGGCCCCTAGCCCGGATACGGGATGAGCTGCGGCCCCTAGCCCGGATACGGGATGAGCTGCGGCCCCTAGCCCGGATACGGGATGAGCTGCGGCCCCTAGCCCGGATACGGGATGAGCTGCGGCCCCTAGCCCGGATACGGGATGAGCTGCGGCCCCTAGCCCGGATACGGGATGAGCTGCGGCCCCTAGCCCGGATACGGGATGAGCTGCGGCCTCTAGCTTGGATACTAGATGGGATAAGGTTGGACATGAAGGCATACTGGTTCTTTATGGTATCCTGTGGCACATCTGCAGCTGGGCCTGTAGGTTGCTGAAGCTGGTGTCCCAGCTGGTCCCATAAATGCTCGATTAGTAGTAAATCTGGCTACTGGGCAGCCAAGCAGCAAAGACAGGACCGAAGCACTCACCATGAGGTCTCCATACTCAAACCCAACCTTCGTCAGATCCCAAACAGAACCTGGATTCATCTTTAAAAACAATAGCGTTCCAGTCCATAGCAGTCCAGGTTTCTTGTTCACAACACCCCTGCAAAGGTTGGCTGGCTGTTAATGGCAGGACACATAATGGGCGCTGTGACACCTAATTTCCTTCTGTTAAGTACCTGGCAATGACCCGGACAGAAACGGGTGTGTAATGAAGGTGCCACCTATGTCTGGCTGGTGGACAACAGAACTGCGAGAGCTGCTTGTGTTTGTCAGAAGATCAAAAGATCCTCTCTGCTGGTGGTCTGTTTGGGCTGTCCCGAGCTAGGTTGCTGTGTGTGCATGTCCAGCTAGATGAGAACGGCCTAGATGGTGGGCAATTTGTTTAAACCAGACATGCCCAACCTGCGGCCCTCCAGATGTTGCAAAACTACAACTCCCAGCATGCCCGGATAGCCTATAGCTATCAACCAGCAGCAGGGCATGGTGGGAATTGTAGTTTTACTACAGCTGGAGAGCCACAGGTTGAGCATCCCTGGTAAACCATCCTGCTTCTCTCAGTCCAATGATGCTCTCAAAGCCTGTGAACTGGGCAAAATGTCTTTGAGTGCATCATAGAGGCTAGATGTCTAGCAGTCAACGGTTTCTCAAGAAGAGACTTAATGGACGTATGTTTGGTTTTTTTTCCAACTGTATTAACTATGTATCTATGTAAAAGGTACACTGCCCAAAAGAAGCCTCTGAGAGCCTTTTTATAGGACAGCGGGGATGCACTTTTACGCCCTCTAGTGGCAAGCCCTTATGTCTCATCAAAACATACCTGTAATCATTTACATATCTGCCTGAGACATAATTGCATGCCAGGTTCTGCAGCAATATGACATTTTGGATGCATTATTTTTAATTCTGTTCTTTTACAATGAATGTGTATGTGCCCATAGGTCTCTATGATTCCCATAATTCCCTTGGGTCCTTTTCGAACGATCATCCCTAAATTACATTTAACAAACCTTGACCAGTAAAATGAACCCTAACATTACACTTTTGTCTGCCAGCGTATCCTGCAGGAGGAGTCTGATCCATTGCCGGCTGCTCGGGTCTCTCCGGTGAACGGTAAACTGCTCTGGTTCCTCGATGAACCTGCGGCTCGGGATTTAACTTGTCCTGTGGAGAAACACTCAGTCCTGTAATGTTACTCTTAAGAAGGCCAGCATCCGGAGCCGGTTCAGAACCAGAGTCCGGAGCTCCCCAACACTTCATCCCTGGGTCTACCAGGGCCACAGGCAGAAGCAGAGAGCTGGACAGAGCAGAGCTACAGATCATAGTCAAGCCAAGGTTAAGTCGGCCACGGGCTGATAAGAGTCTCACAACCAAAACAGCTTATACATAGTGATTGTTCTGAAGATCGAGATGCACACGGCTGCCGTGACTTCCTGGACCAAAGACAGAACTGGAACAAAAGCCAAGGATGCTAATCACTTCAGCCACGGACAGAACTGGAATCAGAACCAGGAGAGATGGCCACGCAAGTAGAGAGGAACCCATAGAACCATAGCCCAAACCTCAGGCAGGAACCAGAACATGAAGCCTTGCAGAACTGCCTCTCATAACCGTACCCTCTTTATTCTTGACTCTGCCCGCTGTACCCTTTGACGATCTGTCCCCCTCTCACATCTGCCTCCTGCTAGGATTTGCTCCTCTGTGTCAGACGAGCCACATCTTCCAAAACGTTTGCACATTCCGAGCGCGCCACGCGAGTGCACAGTAATAAAATGCTAAGCTGTCAATCTGCCGTGTGTATCTCATGTGTATATGGCGGTGTCTCAACTTTCATGGGGAAAGAATGATCGGGCACGTTGAGTTTCTGAGCACAAGCCTTTTGTGCTTGAGGGAGATAAGCCATCCATAGAGGAGTTAGCCATCAGCTTATCCCTCTATCCACGTGGTGCGCACATGTACGCTCAACCGAGCAGAGCATGCATGTATATGAGGGAGTCAGGACTCAATGAGCCAACAGCTATTGAAGGTGTATTGGTACATTTGGCAGATTTATGTAGTAGCTTGAAAATTCAGATCCAAATACTAACATTTGCACCCAAAATAATCATCATGACAATGGTTTATACCAAAGAGGAGCAGCCTGATGTTCCTCGTCTATTGTTTGGACCTCTGGTCCAGTCTACCCACCCTCTCTGGAAATGTTTTTGTTGTACCCTGTCTATCATTAAAAACCACCCTGAAACAAATACACCTGATATCACAACCCTATTAAAGGAAAAGAAGACTGGTGGTGGGCGAGTGTCCATCTCATGAAAGTCCTGATGTGTATCCTCTCGAGTTGTCTTGTCGAGGTTCATTAGGGGGTCACAGTCCTGTAGATGAAATGTAATAGCAGTACTACTCACCTCCATAACAAGGAAGGCCAAACACAACAAAGGGTCTTGATGACCCTCATAAGCATTGGAGCTGCATGTATCCCAAGGGTAGAAGAAGCTTCCAAACTCCAGGTGCCGAGTCCATGAGAAGACCAAGAGGTAAGGTTGGTGGAAGACTGTCCAATGGGATGATACCATGATGTAAAGGAAAGAAGCAAGGAGGTGTACAAAAGCCAACAGAACGTAACGATTCCCAGCTAAGGTGAGCAGATTAAGGAGAGCTTTCAAAATGTACGTCTTGCCCATCTGACATGTTGTACTGTAGTTATGTGGTCTGCTGTGTCTACTCTCGTGCCCTTCTGAATCCCCTAATTTACGTATAGCAAATACAGGGGTGTGATTGAGACTGTCCTTGTTCTGAAACTTGAGGAACTTTTTTATAGGAGTTGTGTCACTTCACCATATGACATTTATCATGTAGAGAAAGTTAACACAAGGCACTTACTAATGTATTGTGATTGTCCATATTGCTTCCTTTGCTGGCTGGATTAATTTTTCCATCCCATGATGCACTGCTAGTTTCCAGAGGTTATGGCCACCCTGAAATCCCGCAGCGGTGGATGTTCTTCCACATCATAGAAAAAGGTGCCGGCCTCTCTGGTGGTCGGGATTGTGGGAGCGCACATAGGCATGCATGTGCAGCATCTCCTCTCCCAGCCACTGCCTATCTGCTCTGTGGTCGAAACCCATGGATATGAGCAAAGTATAATGCAGGGTTAGGCAACCTCCGGCACTCCAGCTGTTGTGAAACTACAACTCCCAGCATGCTTACTTGCTCTGCTCTTCTCAGACCTCCAATAGAAATGAATGGAACATGCTGGGAATTGTAGCTTCACAACAGCTGGAGTTGCCGAAGGTTGCTGACCCCTGATCTAATGTAATGGAAAATAAATCAAGCCAGCAAAGGAGGCAATATGGACAATCACAATACATTAGTAAGTGCCTTTATCTACATGATAAATGCCATTTTCTGAATTGAGAGCACCCCTTTTAATCATAATAAATATTACAAGAAAACAATTACATATTTAAAGTGGTTATCCTCCTAGGAGCCAACAACCCCAATGGACGGAACCCAAAAAACACCTGTCTGCAGACCTGCCGTTTCCAAGTTGCTGCCCCGTTCTTGTCTGCTTCTGGTCCCTGCCAGACCGAAAGTTGCTCGGTCCTGCTGCACCACTTCTGATCCGTTGAAGACCAGAAGGACCATGAACAGGGCAGCAGAGTGGGAACGGTGGGGCTGCAGACACGTAAGTATGTGTGGACACTTTCAAATAACCCATGCTTCTTACCCTAACCCCCTCCCACCACCACAACCCACCGTTCCTCAGGACTGTAAGAGGATAGAAAAAAAACACACAAAAATTTTACCTGAGGAACCTTCAAATGACTCAAAAATTCAGAATGTCACTTCTACTGAAAAGAAAACTAGCCATTGGGGATCCCCAAAAATCTGCATGTACAACTTAGACCCTCCCAGATCGTCATCCTTTAATCAAAAATGAGGGATCTTTCTTCTGCTTCTATATACTAGGGAAAAATGAAGCTTTACATGGTGCCTCTTGAAGTCGTGCAATCACGTAATATGCCTTGTCATTTCGAGCAAGAACCATACTTAGTGGGTCTCCTCTGGTTCATAGAGAAGATTCTTGTTTGAGGAACTTCCCCTCTTTTACCTCGATGTACTCCGACAAGGCATATGGAAGAGGACAACTCCTGTACCTTCCCTCGTGTATGACCTGCCGATAGTTATCACGTATTCCATGGTTCTGAAGAGCACATTGAGAACATTAGCCTTTTACAAAGCAGCAAGGTCCTGGGAATTAGGAAATATGTCTGGTTTGGTGAACCACAAGTGGCTCCCCAGAGAGGAAGGACTTTCTTAGAAATCTCAGGAAGTGAAACAGTCAGAAGCTGAGGCTCCTACGGTTATAACACTGAATCTATAATCTGAATAATGGACTTCTTTCTGAACAATTTTCGTCTAGACCCAGCTTTAGAGTCTAACCGAATAAAAGATAGAAAGGTAGGCCAGTGAGTGACAGGCTCGCAGTTGTCTGTAGGACTGAGTGACACTGCGGCAACCCCCTGGACAGAATGTGTCTGTGCTGGAGATACCTGCTCCTCTGCCTCAAATCTACAGATCCACCTATTCACTTGACGCGTTTCTGGGCTCTACTAACTTTTGAGTGTGTCATCAGGAGCTAAATTCATATTAGAACCAATCTGTATCTGATAGGTGCAAGCCACAGCTGATAACTGCAGCATAACTGGCCAACGCTGTAATGGCTGTGCAGACGCCGAGTATACATAGGGCAGGCCCCACTACCTGGTTATGGTCTATGGTCAGATGTATGGGTCTATCGCCCAACACAACCTCCTGAAGGATTGTCATCCACCATATCAGTAAAGTACTAAACTGATGGAACCCATAGTCTCCATAGATACAATGGGAATCCCAGATGGCCCCTGACATCTGTCATTAAAAGAAAAGAGTACTAATACTGTTGGGGAATTGAGTAAAGAAGGTTAAGTATATTCAAAAGCACCCAATTGAAGATCCCATGATGGAAAACACTGATGTGTTAAAAACAGTTTGCTAATCTAGTCAAATCTGGCCAAATATTGCCATATATGATAGTGGGGGCATCTCATCACCTCTGGTCCAGTATTGTCATACATGACAGTTGTAGGGATCTGTACAACTTAAAGGGAACCTTTCATCTCCGAAACACCCTCTGAACTAGAGTAAGCGGTGTATAGTGTAAATGATGCTGAATCCGAATATGTAATTTTTATCTTCATGCTTCCATTCTGATGTTATGCTCCCACAAACCAGCAATAAAATGCACTCGGTGGACCCAGTGCTCACTCACATAATGGAGAGGACTCAAAAAAGAGTCTAGTGAGGGCATTTTACTGCTGAGTTGTGGGAGCACAGCGTCGGAATGGAAGTGAGTATGAAGATAAAACTTACATATTCGGATTCAGCATCACTTACACTATACAACGCTTACTCTAGTTCAGGGGGTGTTTCAGAGATGACAGGTTCCCTTTAAGGTATAGCTCAAGCATAACAGAACATAAAACCAAATAAATACCTACCTAGTACGCAGGCCGTTCCAGTCTCACCTATAGAGTCCTGTTCACACTAGCCTCACGGTCAGCCAGTCACCAAGCTCTAACCTCATAGGTCAGCTCTCCAGGCTTTCGTTCCCCCAGACTGGTATTCTGAGGTCTACTTTATTCCTCCAGTGATGATCCCTACAGGCCTCTCCTAAGATCACCTCGGGCTAGGGAAAAACCTGTAATGGAGAAGTGTGGACTGGGAAATCCCACTACCAAACCTATCTCCCAGTCTAAAGAAATCCAACCCATGTAAACTAAAACAAAGAGCTCCAACAGACTATGCAGTGCTGAAGCAAATGCATCTTTCTGGATTTCAGATACCTCACCAAGCTGAGGAACCTGGGTGAGATATACAGTCCCTTCACTACTTTCCCATACACATTACCACACAGTATATTGAGTAGCTCATTATCCCAGCGTACAACAGGATGAGGAAGAATGTTTATTCCGTCTAATATGGAAAAGAACTGCCATGCATGAAGGGTAAGTAAAGATAGAAAACCCCGATTTCAAGCTCTCGATACGTCATAGATGAACAGAACTCAATCCTCTAGTCCAGAGATGGCCAACCTGAGGCTCTCCAGCTGTTGGAAAGCTACAACTCCTAGCATGCCCAGGCTGTCTACTGCTATCAGCCCACAGCACAGCAGGACATGGTGGGAGTTGTAGTTTTACAACAGCCATGTGATGTTGCATTGTCTTGCTGGAAGATCCCATCCACCCCAGGGAAGACAATCAGCATGTATGGGTGTATGTGGTCTGCGGTCTGCAAGGATGGATTCATACCCAAATCAGTTAACAGTGCCTTCAACTTAGACTTGCAGTTCATCCAAGGTGGTTGTTGGCTGCTGTGCTTTGAAGATCTGTCGTTCCATCCAGTTTCCGACATTCTTGATGGAGGACAGATTTGGTGATGGGGCTGGCCATGGGAGCTGCTGGATACCCTGAAGAGCACATTGTGTAGCGCGGGCAGTGTGTGGGTGAGCGTTATCTTGGTGGAACATCGCATCTCCTGAGTCACAAAAGGCAGTAGGACTGGTTCCTTGTATGTCATGGACATACCGAAGCATGGTCAATGTTCCCTCAACAAAACCAGATGGGAACAGCCATGGTAGGTAACAGAACACCACACCATGACACCTGGTGTTGCTCCTGTGTGTCTCCACACTATGCATGATGGCAGTAGGTGCTCTCCAGGCCTCCTGCGAACTCTGGTGCCACCATCATGGCAAACTATAGTGTTCAGTGATGAGAGCAGATGGCTCATGTTTAAGTGATAACTTTAAACAAACTGCATAAATCAATAGTACAGATATGTCATGTCAAAAAGAGTTTGTAATATATGTTTTTCTAGATATCTTTACTCTGAACTTCCAGTATCAGGCTTTTCTGGGTACAGCTCACTAAGGGCCTGATGTATGAAAACTGTCTAGGTCTAAGACTTTTTTTCTTTATTGCCCATAGCAACCAATCAGAGCTCACCTTTCATTTCTCCAGAGAACTATATGAAATGAAAGGGGAACTCTGATTGGTTTCTATGGGCAACAAAGAAACTTGTACACCTAGACAGTTTTCATACATAAGGTCCTATGTGCTTTGCATCAGCAGCATATAGAAGCCATCAGAGCAGCTAACCTCTCCAAACATGAGCTCAGAGGAAAACAAACTAAAACATAAAGCATACAGAGAGAACATGCACTGGACAACTGATTTATGCACAATTTATTGAAAGTTTAGATATACTAAGAAGTACTTGCCTTAAAGGGGTTTTCTCAGCACATTGATTCACTGTCTGACAGGCAGTTTGCACTCACTGTGTCTCCTCAGGCCGGGGGGCGGGGCGTGTCTCCAGCAGTTATTAGCATATAATAACTTACTCTGACAGAGCAGGAGGTTGTGATCTCTAACACAATTTCAGGTAAAGCCATCCTTCTCAGTCCTCAACACATTTTGCTTACTGAGGTCAAATCTGCTCTCAGCCAATCAGATAAGTCTTTCTGGTCTGCAGGTTACCATAGAAACCTGTGTACAGTGAGAGACCTGCTGAATTGTCTATAGTTCATGACTAATGTAAAATCTACTGACCACTGTATTTAGAAAATGTCTTCTTTTTTAACTGCCCCTTTATGTAGAAAGCTAATCTTTGTAACTACCATGTTTCTCCGAAAAATAAGACACGGTCTTATATTATTTTTTCCTCCGAAAAAAGGGCTAGGGCTTATTTGGTGGTGTAGTGTCAGTGTGTGTTACTGCCACTCTCTCTCACGTTCTCTCTGAGGCAATTGCACTGTGCCATCTGCTCTCTGCACTTGAGGCGGACTTGAGAGGCAGGATTCTGGCAGTGGCACCGTGCTATCTCTATGGTATCTCCTCTCAGGAGGCAGGACATGGAAGGCAGTAGAAGCGTCTCGTGATTGGGTGAGTGGATTCTGCCGTGCCTGCTACCGTCCTGGGTACAGTGTAAGGCTACAGTATTCCTATTCTCCTTGTTTGTGACATCAGTGATGTCATGCAACATAACCTAGAGCTGGAGGCGCTCACTGTATCTAGGGCTTATACTTGGAGTAGGACTTATATTTTATGCCTACTCCAAAAACCCTGCAAAATAGCGCTAGGGCTTATTTTCAGGGTAGGGCTTATTTTTGGAGAAACAGGGTAGTGAGAAAACCCCTTTAATCCTGTTTTCTCTAGTAGATCTGAGATGAGTGCAGCCATTGCTTCCCAGCGCCTTTTTCCTCTGATCTGTAGCAGAGGAATTTTACTTCTGAGCATCTACATGAAGGGCAGCACACAGTCATCTCAACTAACAGCCTAGATCCTTAGTTTAGGAATAGAACAGACATTTATAGGACATTTCATCATGTTTCCAAATTCTTATGAAAATGTATTCAGCACATACTGCACTGAACTAAATGTACCAATTTATTATATATTTTAGGAGTCGGAGTCGGTCCATTTCATACCGACTCCAACTCCGACTCCACCAAAATGGTCACCGACTCCACGACTCTGACTCCACAGCCCTGGATTATAGGTTGACCTTGACAGACTTTTATGTCTTTTCTTAACCTTACCAATGATGTATCCATGGACACTTTGTAATGGTACTGAAGTGAAGAGCGACATTCCCAACTGCATTATGTATTTGGGGTTGGCCACACAGTCTGGTTTCCTGATTTTGGAAGCCAAAACCATGAAAGAATTCAAAAAAGAGGAGAAGTCATATCCATCCTTTATAGTTTTTTCTCCTTTTATGATCCACTCCTGATTTTGGCCTCCAAAACTACATCAGGAAACCTGACATTGTGGCCGTACTCTTAGGGATTCATTCAGACAATTGTAAGGATGTACGTCTCATAGAGGGTTTTTCATGCTGTTTCCATTAGCCCCTCATCCCTTTTTTAATGGATGTACACGCTCAGAGATCCACTCTCCATAATCCTCACAAGTTCACAAATAGGGATATAGTGGATTAACCCAAGGATCTTGGGAAAAAAGTGTGATTAGGGGTGACTGAAGCAGAATGGGGCCTCCGTTTTAAGGTTTGGGCTACACGGCAAGTTTGCCTGTGATGCACATTGCCCGGCCGAAAATCACCGGATGGTACTGCCTACATTGCCGGTAATATCAACTAATCACAGTGCCTTGGGAAAGTATTGTCCCTCCTTGTACCATCTGATTTATACAACATACTTTAATGTGCACAAGTATTCACGCCCTTAAAGTCAATACTATGTGGCACTACATTTTGCTGCAGTGACAGATGCCAGTTTTTGGGGTTTGTATCTATTGGATTTGACACTGGGATTTGCGCCCATTTTGGCGACATGGGTTGTGTCGGTGTCCAGCCGTCCTCAGGTCATGCCATAGATTCTCTGTTGGGCAGCGGAGTAACTAGGGGTTTTCTTTCCGTCCTGGGATGTGGAGCAAGACGGATCCGTCATGACCCACAATGCAAGTCAATGGGGACGGATCAGTTTTCTCTGACAATAGAAAACGGATCTGCCCCCCATTGACTTTCAGTGGAGTTCATGTTACAGATAATACAACCGGATCACTTCAGAACGGATGCAGACGTTGTATTATCAGAACGGAAGCATTTTTGCTGAACCCTGCCGGATCCAGCAAATCGCTAGTTTGAAAATAGCCTAAGACAATGTGTGAAGGATCCGTTTTTTTTTCAGTGCCATTAACTTACGGCCTGTTCACGCAATTTTGCGGAACAGATGCGGCCCCATTTATTTCAAAGAGCGCGGACTGCTGCGGCTCTGCAAAAAAAGATAGAATATGTCCTATTCTTGTCCGCAATTGCGGACAAGAATAGGCATTTTGTATGGGTTGCTGGAGCGTGTGTTCCGCAAATTGCGGAACACACACTGGCCGGTATCCGTGTTTTGCGGATCTGCATTTTTGTGGATCAGCAACAACACGGCTGTCTGAATGGCCCCTTACACTGATTTTAAAACCCTATCCAATTTGTTTCATTTTGCAGACCGAAGACTAAACCGCAGCTTGCTGGGGTTTTGTTTCCGGTCACAAAACGAAACTGATCCATTTTGGCCCGCTTTCTAGATCCTCTGCTGGATCTCAAACCCGGAATGCCAAAATGCTGATGGGAAAGTAGCCTTATCTGTTCTGTGAGCAAACATAGTGGGAAGTATGGGAAAAGATGTCACATCATTACAGTGCTGACAGAAGGGAGACGGGCCCCTGCTTCTGAGTGAAATGCATCTAGCTGTGCAGCTGAAAGGGATATTAGGAAAGCCCAAATATAACTGTTCCATTGTACAAAGAAGCACAGCCATTATGCAAACTTTTTAAAAGAAACACTCAAAAATACTTTTGCAAGGTGCTGTAAAATGAATAGGGTCACGCCCCGGGCCCCAAGTTGCCACAACTTCAGCACAACAGGCACAAGTCGCATCACCTTGTGGGTGACAATACTGCCCTGTTCACATTAGCCATGATTACTTGCAATTTAGGCAGCGATCTTTGGCCGTGCTACACGTTCTAGCAGGAATCAGCAACCTTCGGCATTCTGGCTGCTGTGAAACTACAATTCCCAGCTTGCACACTTACTAAGCTGCTCTCCTAACTCCCATAGAAGTAAAAGGTGAATTCTGGGAGTTGTAGTTTCAGAACAACCGGAGTGCTGGCGATTGCGGATTCTTGCGTTATAGCCGAAGTCGCCATGTCTGTTATCTGCTATGACCCTTTACCCCGTGTTTTCTATATTTGACCCCAAAAGTCATTTTAAACCCCAATCTGACCTCCACTTTACCACTATGTACACATTCATGACCGGTCAAAAGGTAAACACAAAAGCCATTCCACACCAGCGAATTTCCGATGAAAATTGAGAAGTCACGTTGCTGACTTTTGGTCGCTGTATCATAAGGACTGCATTTGTGTTTGTGAATAACACCATAAATGTGATTTATTTTCTCCCAATGACTGGGGGGACTGCCCCTCTCCTACTCCTGAATGAGGGCTTTCACTGATTTTTACACCTCATCTGAATGGCGCACATACTAGACAGAATACGGCCTCCTTCTTTCCCAGCAGCCACACAAGTCAATTCATCCGGCGTCGCTGCGCCTCTAGACGGTGCATTACGGGTTTGAGTTGGCAGTACGCCCATCCCTTTAAGAACTCGCTAGAATGTGACAGCAAGCAGGGGTTTGGGTGTCGGAGGCGAATAACGTCCTCTCTAAAAGGGATTTTTTTTTACTTTTAGCAGCCAATCCCAGCTCTCCGGTCGCGCTGGCACCGCCTTTCCCTTTAAAGCGGCGCTGAGTTGTAGTCGGAGGGCAGAAAGTAGTTGCAGTCGCCGCTATGTACGGGGCTTTGGTGCTGCTGTGGGCTGTGGCGGGGCTGAGCGCCGGCTACTTCCCGGAGGAGCGCTATAACCCGGAGTCTCCGCTCAGGCAGCCCACCGTGCTGATCGCCCTGCTGGCCAGGAACGCCGAGCGGTCCCTTCCCGAGGTCCTGGGAGCCATCGACCGGCTGCAGTACCCCAAGGACCGCATCTCTCTATGGTGAGACCCCCGATCCTGCATCATGTGCATGATATCCTATAGCTTGTGCCCCCTCAAATGCCATTGCACTGTGTGCCAGTCCTGGACTGGGCATCCTTCAGCTATGGTGCCCAAACTTACTTGATAGTGTGCACATAACCTAAATATACATACAATAATTCTGTGCACCCCTTACCTCCCTTGTACTGACCCTGCAGTATTATACTCTGGAGCTGCGCTCATAATTCTGTAAACAGGTAATATTCTATATTCTGAAGGGATTCAGGGGGTGGGTAGATCTTCTTGATTCACTGTGAAGTGTTTAGTGTAAGGGTAGAGCCCCTGGCATGGTCAAGCCATGCCCACCCATGACTGTGTGATGCCAGCCACACCATGGGGCCCTGCCCTAAAGATGACTTTTCTCAGGTATAACTTTTCAGTACAAGCGGAAAGTGCTGGAAGATTTCAGCTCTGAAGCCTGTGGAATTATGACTGCAACTCAGGGAGATGCAGTGGTGAGTGTGCGGGCATCAGAAGCGACACGGGTATGACCTGTATGAGGTGCTTGGGTATTAGAGAGTGAATTATCGGGGTTGGATAGCCCCTTTAAAGAGGACCTATCCCCTCTCCTGACAGGTCTGTTGTAACTACTTGCATGACCCATGTAATAATAATTCTGGAGCATCTATTCTTATAGCCCTATGTTCCATTCCTCTATTATTCCTGCTAGAAGTTTACAAATAAGTTGCCAGCAGTCTGCAGTAAGGGTACTGCTGGATGTCACCAGTAGTGGGTGTGTCTGGCTTTGTCCAATCAGTGTCTGGTGTCAGACTTTAGAGGGTTCCTCACCCCCCCCCCCCCCAAAAGGGCAGCAGCCTGCTAGCAATTCATAACTTCTAGTAGGAATAATAGATGAGTGGCACAACATAGTCAGAAGATGTATTACAATGCAAGTGGTTACCACCTCCAGACATGTGAGGAGAGGTGACGGGTCCTCTTTAAGAAATGGTCACCCTGTAGGGCCCTGTCGCTTCTTCTAAAGACGAGTGGCTGTAAGGCGCCGCTTATCTCCGCATTAGGGGCGTGACAAATGTGCTGCCGCCGATTCTAACCTAATGATTCCCCCGATGGCAGATCCCTCCTCCATGGTCCTGTGAGGTCTGCGGCCGCTGATTACCTGATGAGCTCATCCGATGCCCGGGGCCACACTTTCTGCTCCATGCACAGTACACACCCATCCAGTCTCTGCTGTGTTACCTCCCTCTGCTACATCTATAATCGCACTGAGTTTGTCATTGAGCCGCGCCTCGCTGGTTCTGTGTGATGCTTTAGCTGCCATTTATTCTCTTAGCGTTGCCAGTTTTTACCATTCCGGCATCGGGTCGCAGCGACTGTAGCTGGATTGTCTGTTCAGTCTAAGGTCGTCCACAATGTGCCTTAGACTGCTGTTCTCGTTATCCCTTCCATACTTTACACTGCAGCTTTGCTTGTTCAGCAGGAGATGACTGTCATAAAGGGGCGGGCCCTTTTTTTTTTTTTCCCTTCTACATACAGCACCACTCTTGTCTACAGGCCGTGCCTGGTATTGCAGCTCAGCCCATAGACAAGAGGCTAGAAGGCAGAGTCGGGCGGCCTCTGAGGGTCTTCACGTGACGCCCCCAATACTCTAATATGGCTCCACTGTTTTCTGTCTCTACAGGGTTGCCACGGATCACAATGTGGACAATACCAGCAGCATTCTCCGGGAGTGGCTCGTTAACGCGCAGAACCAGTACCACCATGTGGAGTGGAGGCCGCAGGAGCACCCCAGGTAAAAGGGGCGGAGACGTGTGTCATGTGTAATCATTAAAGGGGTGTTCCACTTGTAAAAATGTTGTCCCTTATCCACAGGACCTGGCATAGCTAATAAAATGGTGGGCGTCATACCTCTGGGAGCCCAAGTGATCATGAGAACAGGGACCCTGTACCCCTTGGGACCCTACAAAATGAACCAACCCGCTCCATTCATCTCTATGGGAGTTCTGGAAATAGCGGAGATGAATGGGGGGTCAGTACTCATACCCAGCCTGCTGCTTCAAGGCACTGGTGTGCTACAGTGGGAGCGATCCGCATCCCTCACTGAATGCTCCACTATTCAGACTGCAGAGATAGATCGTGCTGCCGGCCTGTGTGGGAGGAGCTGCAGCCCAGATATCTGCATAGGCTCCACCCACATAGTGCTGCAGAGCGATCTGTGTCTGCAGGGGAGAGCTGGGTGTGAGCTTCAGGAACGGGACAAGGTGAGTAGGTGCCTTTTTTTAACAGAGGGGGCACAGAGGGCATTACTCCTGTGAAGGGGCACAGAGTGGACGTTATTACTGTGAAGGGGAACAGAGGGCATTACTACTACGAAGGGAGCACAATGGACGTTACCATTATGAAGGGGCACAGAGGGCATTATTACTATGAAGTGGGCTCAATGGGCACAGAGAGCATTACTCCTGTGAAGGGGGTGGGCATAACTGTTATGGGGCACTGAGTGGGCATTATTACTGTCAAGGGGGCTCAATGGGCATTACTACTGCGAAGGGCACAGATGGCATTACTACTGTTATGGGGGCACAGTGAGGACATAACTGTGAGGGGGCACAGATAGGGAATAACTACTGTGAAAGGGGCACAATGAAGGCATAAGTACCTTAAGGGGGCACAATGTGGGCATAAATACTGTCAGGGGCCACAGTGTGGCCATAACTACCATGAGGGGGCACATATCTGGACAAAACTACCGTGAAGGCTGTACAATGAGGGCAATAATGAGGGGGTACAATTTTATTTTTGAAAGTTATGGGGAAAGGGGGGGGGGGGGTTGCCAGAGAAAGGACCTGCCCCGGTTCCAAACACCCTAGGCACGCCACTGCTTCAAGGGGCTCCATCGCATCGCAAGTAATGAAGTCAGTGCTGTCCCAAAAGTCCAACATTTCTGCCGACTGTCGTGCTGTGGTCGGAGCATCGCAACGTGGTGACCTCATTCACTATCATTAGTTGTGATATTTCATTGCGACAGTGCAGTCACTTTGGCTAAAGTCGCCATGTTGTCCGATCCTTAAAGAGGACTTCTCTCCGCTCCTGATATGTCTGTTTTACTAACTACCTGCATTCCCCATCTAATAACAATTTTGAAGCTTCTATTCTTATGACTCTATATTGTGCTGTTCCTTTATTATTCCCGTTGGAAGTTATGAAGGAATTACTATTAGTTTGCAATGAAGGTGCAGTTGGGGTGTGTACCTGCACAGTCTGATTTTATCCAATCAGTGCTGCCAGTGTCAGACTGTGCAAAGACACCCCCCCCCAACTTGTTACCTCCCCTTTGTTCCCTTACTGAAGGCAAATAGCAATTCATTCATAACTTCTAGTAGAAATAATGAAGTAATGGCACAACATAGAGCCATAAGAATAGATGCTCCAGAATTGATATTGGTCATCCTTACGGGAATCCAGAGACAACAACTCTGCCATTTCTGGAACTCCCATACAGATGAATGGAGCCCCCCCCCATAGAGTGGATAGCGCATAAATTCTTACAACCGGGATACCCATTTAAAGGGGTATTCCCATCTCACAAATGTGGTTTGTATAGTTAGATATAGCCATACCAATATTATTACTAATAGAATGTATTTATATCAAATGTACCGTTTAGAAGATTTACCTATTTGTATGTCCATTGTCCCACACACATCAGTCAGGCCGTTGCCCCTGGTTACGACCACCATGGCCATGTAGTAGTGGTGGCCGGCTTGCTCTTGTTCAAACCCGCTCTGAGGTAACTGCTGTATTGTGAACGCACATTACATGAGCATGCAGAGACACATCTTAGGGTACTTTCACATCTGGTCAGGATCCGTCAAAACGCAGACTTTATAAACAGATCCTGCTCCATAGAGATGAATTGATCTTGGAACAGGATCTGCTTCTCTGTGTTTTGGAAATGCAAAATGTGTCAAGATGGGTCTCCGCATGCTTAGTAATAATATTGGTATGGCTATATCTAACTATACAAACTACATTTGTGAGATGGGAATACCCCTTTAAGTCTTTGGAGGATGAGCCTCACATTTTCCACTCTCCCTTTTAACTTGTTGTCCTCCATTTTTCACAGTGGAGTGAGGTATTCTCCCAGTAAACAGCATACACAGCTCCTGCAATTATGAGCGAAGCTTAAAGCGTTTCTGTCATCAGATTTAACCCTCTTTAACCTGCTGACATTGGCGATGTGCTAATGTCAGCAGACCCTAACTCTGGTATTATTATTATGTTTATTGGGGGCCCCCTTACTGTGATAATCTTACTTTTGTAATATGTAAATGAGCCTCTGGGGGGGGGGCGTTGCCCCTGCTCCTAGAGGCTCCGTTCTCATACCTCCTTCCACACCCCGCTTCCTTGATTGACAGGGCCAGCACTAGTCAATCAAGGACGGCGGGGCGTGGAAGGAGATATGAGAACGGAGCCTCTAGTAGCAGGAGCAACGCCCCCCCTGCTCCTAGAGGCTCATTTACATATTACAAAAGTAAGATTATCACAGTAAGGGTGCCCCCAATAAACATAATAATACCATCGCTAATGTCAGCAGGTTTAAAAGGGTTAAATCTGATGACAGAAACCCCTTAACACCACCCACCCCCCAAAAAAAAAAACCAGACCCAGTGCTAGAACACAACCACTGCTGAGGGTGTACGCTCCATAGAGGAAGGCCATAGACCTCATCAGTCTGCATCACTGGAACATATTGAGCGTAACAAAGACCTCTTACTCTTAGGGTTGATGCACACGAGCGTGTCCCCCGTGCCGCAAACAGCGGCTTTCCAATATACGGGCACCGGCCGCGTACAGTCCATATCACGGATGCAGACCCATTTACTTGAAATCCTCAAGATGAGCAGAGGTGGTATGGGTCAGAAGCCCACAGAAGCGCTACGGAGTGCTTCAGTTGGATTTCGGTCCGTGCCTCCACAATGATAGAACATGTCCTATTTTTTTTGTAGTGCGGACCCATTCAAGTCATTGGGTCCGCATCCACAAGGGGCGTGCACATGGACGGTGCCCTTGCATTGTGGACCGCAAGGGGCACACACGCTCGTGTGCATGAGCCCTTAGAACTATAGTATAGAATTCATGAAACTTCCCATAATCCAGCACGTTGCCAGATCACCAGAGACGTCTATTAACTACACTGATGTAGCGCCTTCAGTCTCTGCACATGTGCCTTTACAGTATATAGCAGTATCAGGACTTAGAGGTTTTCAGCACATAATACATTTCTAAAAAAAATAGTTATAAATTGTCATTTACAAGCAAGAAGAAGAAAAATTCAGTGAAGACCTATGACCATTACCTAGTATGGCGCCACCTGGTGTTCAGAGTGTATAGCAACGTGCGCATCCATCTGCTGCACGCTGTGGTGGACACATATACTTCCTCATAGCGGGCTCCTCATTTCTGTTCTATGGATATTGATCCTCCTATACAGATCTCTTGTGCGCTGCTCTCCAGGGAAGGACCTGAGCCTCTGCAGTAACACTGCAGTATATACAGCACAGCTGAGGAGACTGCCCCTGAGGGTTGGCTTAGGCGCAAGCAACTAGTGTTTAGGTCTTCCGGAGCCAAGGCCCATAGTATAATTATTCAGGACTATGTTTATGCCTGCCAGAGGGGGAAGAAGCTTGACTAGGGAACCTACTAGGTACTATATTTACAGCTACCAGAGGGGGAAGAAGCTTGACTAGGGAAAATACTAGGTTCTATATTTACAGCTACCAGAGGGGGGAGGAGTCTGACAAGGGAATTTACTGGGTATTTATAGATGCCAGAGGGGGAAGGAGACTGACTAGTGGTGATGTGGAGCAGGAGGGATTGCAAGAGTTTTTGGCAGAAAACTGAGAAATTAACCAATAGCCTTTTGGAACCTCATATATGTCTCTACCCTGACCGCCATGAACATTTTACTTGCTGGTGTCTTTTTTTTTTTTTTTTTTTTTTTTTTGAGGAATGCACATGGAACGGAAACGGAAGAAAAATCTGATTGTGTGCATGAGCCCTAAGGAAAATGGAGGATGAAATCTGGTTGCGATCGGCAACTAAGCCAATTTTCCTGGGGCAGCTATGACAGGGCAGTGTCTGGTGCCATTGTGACCATGCATCATGTCCCTGTTCAGCATCTCCTCCTCTCCTGATGTTTCTCATTCTCCGTCCTAATCCTTGTTCTTCTTCTTCTCCAGATGGTTCCAGGATGAAGAGGGCCCGAAGCACTGGTCACATTCACGTTACGAGTATGTCATGAAGCTACGCCAGGCTGCATTAACCTCCGCACGGGAAATGTGGGCAGACTACATAATGGTATGTGATGGCGGCGTAATGGTCTCATCGGCGTGGCATTATATATGGGACAATATATGCATCGAAAGGGTACAGCAGAGACCTCTAGTGGTGGAACAGCATATTACATAATCATTTATAGGGGGGTAATCCAACCATTGACATCTATGGTATAAGTCAAAAATGCCTGAAAGGCGCCGGTCTTACCTCTGGTACCCTCTCCTATCAGAAGAATGGTGTTCCTGGTGCAAAGAAAAATGGCCAAAGTTGTCTAAGAAAGGGGGAGAGGAAAGAGGTCCTGCATTGTAATTGATATGAGAGTTGGAGACGGGGCATTTGACAGCATTGCAAGCTGGGTGACCACAGCTGTGTGCTGTAATGCCAGCTATACTGGTTGGCACCCAGCTTTGAGAGAAGCAGAGTAACTAAAAAGAAAAAAAAATGATTGTGATAATAGATGATAACTTTTTTGATCTACTTCACCCCTCCCTGCAGTACTCTATTTGCCCACTGGAGGGCTCTGTTGTATCACACTGGTATAATATTGCGTAGATGAGGTTCCAGTCATCACATTAGATGGCACCTGTAATCACTGAAACACTGCGCCCATTGTCTCCAGAGCCACCATTATATTATGAGAGCCTATAATTAATACCGTATGATACAGAAGACGCAGACTGTGGCCAAATGTAAAACAGACACAAGGTCATGTGAATCTATCTGCTGTTTCCTTGCTGTTGTCATGTTAATTTATTTCCTATTAACCGCATGTATCCGTGGTGTTCAGTCACCATATGTCCTATTCCCCAGTCACACCCAATGCTGCATTTCAATGTCTGATGGCTGTGTGATCCCAAGGTGGGCCGAACACCCGTTCAGCTGATTTAAAGTGGATTGTCCCATGAAAAATGGCCTACATTCGTCAAACCAGCTCCTGGATCTGAATACTTTTGTAATTGCCTGTAATTAAAAACTTAGCATAGCCGCTGAGTTATTCACTGAAATCTATTTGTATAGGGCCACCTGCTGTTTTTTTTGTTTTTTGTTTTTTTTTTCTCCGTCCACCTCACTGAGGTGGTCGCACACACTCAGTTTAAATCTTCAACTGTCATCAGCCATATCTTCTGTTAGAAGCTCTGGCAGTTACAAGGTAGAGAGCTACAGCAGACGGGACACACCTCCTGAGCTGTGATGGGGGGATAGCTACAGCAGAAAGGACACACCTCCTGAGCTGTGATGGGGGGGATAGCTACAGCAGACGGGACACACCTCCTGAGCTGTGATTGGGGGGGATAGCTACAGCAGAAAGGACACGCCACCTGAGCTGGGATGGGGGGGATAGCTACAGCAGACGGGACACACCTCCTGAGCTGTGATGGGGGGATAGCTATAGCAGAAAGGACACACCTCCTGAGCTGTGATAGGGGGATACCTACAGCAGGAAGGATGCAACTCTGAGAGATCGCACCCCTGAGCTGCCACCCTGAAATAAATCTAGCAGAACAATTGGAGCAATGAATGGGGAGATCTCTGGATCCACGTGAGGTGCAGGGCTGGTTCTAGCTTTGTTAGAAAGAGGTTGTCATGTTCTATATGATGTCTTAAGTAAAAAATGAAAATCAATCATGGGATAACCCCTTTAAATGCTGTAGACACACCAACCCCCCTCCTCCTGCAGCAGATAATGCTTTTAACAGTAGACCATTGGTTCTCCATCTTGGAGGCTATCGCCTATAAAGTATGTCTTCTCCTACAGTTTATAGATGCTGACAACCTTCTGACAAATCCAAACACCTTGAGCTTGATGATTGCTGAGAATAAGACAGTAGTTGCCCCCCATGTTGGAGTCCAGGGCGGCGTACTCTAACTTCTGGTGTGGGATGACCACTCAGGTGAGGATCTACTAGTGTACACTTTTGGTCTACCACCACCGCCTGGCTTGGTAGTATCTGTATTGTAAGTAATCTTGCATGCCTACACAGGGTTATTACCGACGTACCCCAGCCTACATGCCAATCGGCGCAGGGAACGGCGTGGTTGCTTTGCGGTTCCCATGGTTCACTCTACGTTTCTTATCGACCTGCGGAAGGGGGCCAGTCAACAACTAGACTTTTACCCGCCTCACCCGGACTACACCTGGGCATTTGATGACATCATAGTCTTTGCATTCTCCTGTCGGCAAGCTGGTGAGTTCATGATGGTTGGAGTGATTGTTGGAGTGTGGATTTGAAGGATTCATTCTTAGTTTTACTGGATGTATCTAGTTGTAGCATCCTTCAGACTGGTCATACTTGTCAGCATCCAGTTTGTGGCGCTGCAGCCAATGACTGGTCACAGTGGTCATGTGTCCCTCATGCGCCATGTCAGTAGGTCCCATGACGCATGGAGGACACGTCACTGCTGGGGCCTGTTATTGAATGCTGTGCCATACTTGACCTGTGTCAAACCAGATGTTGACGAGCGGGACCAGAGCACAGTGACCTGGAAGTGTGTGGACGAAAGGCCCCTGAAGGCAGACAAACCCTTTTAAAGGGGTTACCTATTCATTACATAGTCCAACAGCTGAAACCCTGGACTGTAACTGCAGGGAAAGTTGCTGGAGGCTGCACTCTCCTACAGAAGGTCAATTTGGAAACGCTTTCTGGTTCATTAGTGGCTCATGTTCTTCTCCATGCTTTACACTGACACGCTTCTTTTTCTCATTGGCTGCTGTGTATAAGAACTAGCTCATCAAGAAGAAGTCAGTGTGCTTTGTGATTATGTCCAGCGCTGTGGAGTCGGTAAGCCAAAGTCCTGACTCCAACTCCTCAATTTCCCCCGACTCCCTCATACATGGCGCATGTTTAAGCGATACCTTTAAACAAACTTTGCATAAATCAATAGTACAGATGTATTTGTAGTATATGTTTTACTAGATACTTTCAGTATCAGGCTTTTCTCTGTGTACAGCTCACTAAGGGCCTGATGTATGTGAACTGTCTAGGTATAAAACTCTTTGTTGCCCATAGCAACCAATCAGAGCTTTCCTTTTATTTCTCCAGAACACTATATGAAATGAAAGGGGAGCTCTGATTGGTTTCTGTGGGACAGTTTTCATACATAAGGCCCTAGGTGTTTTCCATCATACTTCTAGCTTCTACACCTAGAGGACGTTATCACATGGTTGTTTCTGAATTTGAGATGTTAGAAAACAGTACTCCCTTTTATTCTATGTATAGCATATAGAAGCCATCAGAGCAGCTAACCTCTCCAAACATGAGCTCAGAGGAAACATAAAGCATACAGAGAGAACATGCACTGGACAATTCATTTATGCACAGTTTATTGAAAGTTTAGATATACTAAGAAGTACTTGCCTTAAAGGGGTTTTCTCAGCACGTTGATTCACTGGCTGACAGGCATTTTCCACTTAGGCTACTTTCACACTAGCGTTTTTAAATTCTGGTACTGAGTTCCGTCATAGGGGCTCAATACCGGAAAAAAACGCTTTAGTTTTGTCCCCATTCATTGTCAATGGGGACAAAACTGAACTGAAAACAACGGAATGCTCCTGAAAGCATTCCGTTCCGTATTCAGACCGGAGAACAAACCGCAGCATGCTGCGGTTTGCTCTCCGGTCCAGGCATCCGCACCAAGACGGATCCGGAATGACCCCCAATGCAAGTCAATGGGGACGGATCCGTTTGGTGTGACACACCAGTAATCCGGATCTGTCCTCCATTGACTTGCAATGGGGGGGTCATTCCGGATCCGGCTACAGACATACATACATACATACTCACATACTCCAGCCAGGGACGCCGGCAGCATGTCTTCAAGCGCCTCCTGCGCGCAGCTATGACGTTTCCCCACTGCGCCCAACTGGGGGGGGGAGGGGGGTCTCCAGCAGTTATAGCATATATTAGCTTACTCTGATCTTTGTAACTAGTGAGAAAACCTCTTTAATCCTGTTTTCTCTAGCAGATCTGAGATGAGTGCAGCCATTCCTTCCCAGTGCCCTTTTCCTATGATCTGTAGCAGAGGAGCTTCACTACCGAGCATCTACATAAAGGGCAGCACACATTCATCTCAACTAAAAGCCTAGATCCTTAGATCAGGAATAGAACAGACATTTATAGGACATTTCATCATTTTCCCAAATTCTTATGAAAATATATTCAGCACATACTGCATTGAACTAACTGTACCAATTTAATATATATTTTTGGAGTCGGACTCGGTCCATTTTATAACGACTCCAACTCCACAGCCCTGATTACATCTATCACAAGGAAGGCATGATTATACAGGAACAAGCCTACTTATGATCTGTTTCTCCTGTGAGGGACACCATGCCAACCATTCCTTTTTCTCTCCAGAGGTCCAGATGTTCCTTTGCAATAAAGAAGTATACGGACATCTGCCAGTTCCTC
Source organism: Rhinella marina (assembly GCA_900303285.1). Classification (NCBI taxonomy): domain Eukaryota; kingdom Metazoa; phylum Chordata; class Amphibia; order Anura; family Bufonidae; genus Rhinella; species Rhinella marina. Next base: position 30,058 of record ONZH01012013.1, on the reverse strand, counting down.
TGCGGGCACATAGCTCTCTGCTGGATGAGGCTGACAACTTCCTGCATACCAAACTGGAGGTGATGGGTGAGTATAACTATAACGGGGGGTGTCATTCTTAAAGAATTTTTTTTGGTTGGCCTTGGAAACAGACAGCATTTATCTCCCCCTCCTTCTGTCAGACGTCAAGGAATTGTGAATTAAACCTTTGAGTTAGATCGAGAAGAGTCTTGTATTTCAGCTTCTTTGAAGGCCATACCTCGCAGAAGATGCAGCCATGGTCCATCTAATTCTATACAACGCCTCTGAAGTATCCAATGGTTCTGGGCTGGTATCTTGGTGGGTTCCATGCCTAGTCTTGTTTTGGAAAACATTTCGAGGAATGTGCTGAACATATTTTACTCATGGCTATGTGCACATGATGGATATGGCTAAACCACATGAGGACCTGTGGCAGACCTTAAAGGAGTATTCCCATCTCACAAATGTAGTTTGTATAGTTAGATATAGCCATACCAATATTATTACTAATAGAATGTATTTATATAAAATGTACCGTTTAGAAGATTTTCCTATTTGTATATCCATTGTCCCCACACACATCAGTCAGGCTGTTGCCCCTGGTTACGACCACCGCGGCCATGTAGTAGTGGTGGTCGGCTTGCTCCTGTTCAAATTCGCTCTGAGGTAACTGCTGTATTGTGAACGCACATGGTATGACCATGCGGAGACACATCTTAGGGCACTTTCACATCTACGTTTTGGATGCTACCAGTACAAAACGCAATGGTCAGGATTCGTCCAAAACGCAGACTTTATAAACGGATCCTGCTCCATAGATATGAATTGATCTTGGAACAGGATCCGTTTCTCTGCGTTTTGGAAGCGCAGACAAAAATGTTGCAACCCTAAGATGTGTCTCCTCATGCTCGTGCAATGTGCGTTCACAATACAGCAGTTACCTCAGAGCGGGTTTGAAAAGGAGCAAGCCGACCACCACTACTACATGGCCACGGTGGTCATAACCAGGGGCAACGGCCTGACTGATGTGTGTGGGACAATGGATATACAAATAGGCAAATCTTTTAAACGGTACATTTTATATAAATACATTCTATTAGTAATAATACTGGTATGGCTATATCTAACTATACAAACTACATTTGTGAGATGGGAATACCCCTTTAAATGCAGACTGCAGAAGTACCCTGAGGTACACGCTCTGTATTTTGACGCTGATCTTTCTGATCCCCTTGTGCACGTAACCCGTTTTCCATGAACTAGTAAAACTCCTCAGGCAGAACCTCCCAGATACCCAACAGCAAGGATCCACTTTAAAAACACCCCGCTTTGTTCTTGTCCAAGTACATGGTGCTTCTCTACCTTCTACACAAGGTTAATTCTGGTGGTTGTATTCTGCCCACAGTGAAGGGACCTCCTTCTGAACCTTCGAGATTGCTGTCCGTTCCACCAAAGGTCTCAGACAAGATGTCAATGGATGAGGTAAGTGGAGATCTACATATTGTAGTCGGCTCATTGATGTCCAGTCTGAAGATATTGATGATTTATCCTCAAACTTAAAATTGTACTGAGCTTAAGAAGCAGGGCCCTGTACACTGTCTCAAAGTGCATACGGTCATGTGAAAGGGCCCTAACAATAAGTTCATACTGTCTTACTCTTAGGCAGTATTAGGAAATGCAGAATGCTGTCTCTTCAAGATAATGGAGCACTACATGATGGCTGTATTAAAGGGGTTCTCTGGGAATTAAGAAAATGAAAATACTTAAATATTACTTTATGATAAATATATTCCCATATACCTTTCATTAGTTATAATGGCTCGTTTTGTCTACGGAGGGGGAATTGTCAGGGGAAATAAAATGGCCGCTGTCCTATTAGTGCACACAAAACCCTTCCTGATCACACAGAACTAGGGCTGAAACTGTTACTCGATTAAATTGAGCAACTCGACACAAAAAAATTTGCATCGAGGATTTGTTTGTGCCATGTGACCACTGAGCGTGAGTTAAGCGCTTGCTATTACTCACCGCTTCGTGGTCTCCCGCTGGCCGACACTGCGCTGCACTGTTTCCTGACATACTCACATTGTCAGGACACAGCGCATGTAAGCGTGCACTATGACTAGAGACGAGCACTGTAGCGCTTGGCTCCCCTGCGCTCGCATGGGCGCAGGCATCCGCTTCTGTCGAGCGCGAGCGCAGGGGAGCCGAGCGCTACAGTGCTCGTTAGGAGCACGTTCGCTCATCTCTAACTATGACCTGACGCTGTGCGATGTCAGGAGGACAGTGCAGCATGTGAAGAAGAGGCTGGAATTGTTGTGGGGTGTCGGCAGTGCTCCTAGCAGGTAAGTACAGTAATCGATTTCACTGGTGCTGGGGACCGATGGCTAGAAGTCGGGGATGGTGGCACTGGGGGAATAACTGATGGCACTGCAAGAGCTGAGGGCACAGAGAACTGATTATTATTATTTTTTTTTAATAAAGGAAAACCTTCTTTTCATTAGCTTGAGTACCCGATTAATTGTAGAATACTTGATAACTAAAATAATCGATAGCTGCAGCTGTACACAGCAGCGCTAGTTACTTCACAACACTGAGGTAAAGAGCTGCCTCATCCTCCTCTCTGCTTGTTCTGAATACAGGTGAATCTCTGTAGGAATGGAGTTCATGAGACATGAAGTACATAGAGGATGGACAGGACAGACTGAGATAATGGAGACTGCATACAAGTGCTGCTGCTCATTATCCACATCCCCACCACCTCTCTGTATTTCATGTTTCCTCATGAACTCCACTTCTACAGAGATTCAGCTGAAGATCTTATCATCTGTATTCAGGACCATAATCCCTGACGAGCAGAGAGTAGAGGATGAGGCAGCTCTTTACCTCAGTGCTGTGAAGTAACTTGTCCTCCTATGTGATTAGGACAGGTTTTGTGTACTCTAATAGGACGGTGGCCATTTTATTTCTCCTAATGATAGCTCCCTAGATAAAACGAGCCATTATAACTAATGAAAGATATTTGGGGAATTATATATTTACAATATTGTAATATTTTAAGTATTTTTATTTTCTTCATTCCCAATCACCTTATCCCCCGGGTGTCTAAAGGATGATTTGTTTTTTTACCTCCTTTTACAGATTTTCCTCATTAATTTGAAGCGTCGGCAGGACAGGAGAGACCGCATGAAGAGGACCCTTTACGAGCTGCAGATTGACTTCAAGCTGTCTGATGCTGTGGATGGCCGGTGAGTTAGAAAACTCTTCAGACGAGCTTGCTGTGGAGGTGACTGGAGCGTAGAGTGATGTTGTAAAGCCCTATAACCTGCATACATGGCTCCAATATTCAGTAGTGCAGGTCGCCACCACTCACCCGACGTCCTATAATCTAATACTTATCTCAGTCTCAGTGGAACCCAGGTGACCTACACGTTTCTGTGCATATTTGTGCTCTACTTGCCTGCCCCCCCCCCAAAAAAACAAAAAACCAAAAACTGAGGTAAAAAAGAACTGTTAAAGGGGATGTCCCACCATAAAATATTATAGCGTTTTTTTTAAACCAGCACCTGGATCTGAATACTTTTTGTAATTGCATGTAATTAAAATGTCTAGCCTCTGAGATATTCAATGAAATCTATCTGTATGGCGCCACCTGCAGTTTATTCTTTTTCTTATTTCTCTGCCCACCTTACTGAGGTGGTCGCAAATGCTCAGCTCCATCCTTCCACTGCCACTAGCCATATCTACTGTTAAAAACCATGTCCATTAGAATGAGTGAGCTACAGAAGAAAGGAAATACCTCCTGAGCTGCGATAGGGAGAGAGATGCAGCAGAAAGGACATGCCTGTGAGCTGCCAGCTTGAAATAAATCTGGCAGAGCAATGAATGTGGAGACTTCTGGATCCATGTGAGGTACAGGTTTGGTTCTGTTGTAAAGAGATTGTCTTGTGCTACATGATGCCTCATTTTCTACATCAAGCATAGGATATTCCCATTAAGTACCAAACTAGGCTGCATCCTTAAAGGGATTCTCCGGTGAATTAAGAAAATGAAAATACTTAAATATTATTTTATTATAAATATATTCCCGAATACCTTTCATTAGTTGTAATGGATTGTTTTGTCTGGGGAGCAATCATTAGGAGAAACAAAATGGCCACCATCCTGTTAGTACACACAGAACCTGTCCTAATCACACAGGAGGACAAGTTACTTCACAACACTGAGGTAAACAGCCACCTCATCCTCCTCTCTGCTCTGCTCGTCAGGGATTATGATCCTGAATACAGATGAATCTCTGTGGGAATGATGAGGAGACATGGGAAGAGGGTGGGAGATGTGGCTAATGAGCAGCAGCTCTTGTATGCAGCCTCCATTACCTGTCGCCCTCTCTGTACTTCATGTCTCCTCATGAACTCCATTCACACAGAAATTCAGCTGAAGATCATATTTTTCAGCATCACAATCCCTGACAAGCAGAGTAGAGAGGAGGATGAGGCAGCTCTTTACCTCAGTGTTGTGAAGTAACTTGTCCTCCTGTGTGATTAGGACAGGTTTTGTGTGTACTAATAGGACGGCGGACATTTTATTTCTCCTAATGATTCCTCCCTAGACAAAATGAGCCACTATAACTAATGAAAGGTGTTTGGGAATGTATTTATAATAAAATAATAACGTATTTTCTGTTTCCTAATTCCCGGAGAATGTGTTTTCAAACATTGACCAGTATTTTTTTTTTTAATAGGCCTCTGACTCAAGTTATCAAGGTTGGTGAGTGGAGGCGAGCACAGTCATCCTTGGGAGTCAGACTCCCACCATTCTCACATTGATGGCCCACGTGGGCTCCAGAAAACCCCTTTAAGTGCATTTTTGGGAACCCTGCCACATCTTGGATGTACTCTCTGTTCTACGTTGGAAATGTCCATATACATATGTTAAAAAGCACTGTGTGTGTATAATATGTCAGTGTAACAGACAGACTTGGCTGTACCTGGGCAGAGATTTGGTGTCCTCTTTCCCTTGGACATTCTTCTTTCCACTGTCTGCAATGGTCTGTTCTGTCTCATGTTCTGTCTCATGTATTAGAAGTCCTCTCTGACCTGGGACAGCCGCCTAAGACATCTGTTTTCCTATGTATTAATGGCCATGTTTGACTCAGAGAAGTAGTATCTGATGTCCGGCTGGCAGAATGCTTCTTGGCTTAAAGGACCAGCACATAACTATGCAGCAGAATTAGTCGCTCCTATTTACTGTAAATGTATGTGAAGGTTCTTAGCACTGGAGATGTGACAAGTAGGGATCATGGGTGGGGGCTTGGGGGATTCTCTTGACACTGCAAAAGTGGTGGAAAAATGGCAGTGTGTCTTATGGAGCGAATACTAATGAGCGCTCCTGGTGTTGGCTTTACTTACCACTCTCTGGTCTTTTGCGGGCACTGTGCTCTGTCTCGTACAGTGTCAGGACTTGTTGCTTGTAAGCGTGTGTGTCAGGTCACAGTGTATTGCTGCAGGAAGAACACGCTGGGTCTCCCAAGTGGTGGCCCAGTCCAGAGCAGGAGAGGCAAGTTCTTTATATTTTATGTCTGATGAAGACTGGGGGTCTGATCGGGGATCTGATCAGGATTGGGGGTCTGATCTGAGGTCTGATATACATGTTATATACAGGGTGTTTAACTAAGGCCTAGTGCAGATTTGCTTTTTTCCATTTCAGTTGCATTAGGGTATTAAAAATACATAAATAAATTTAAAAAAAAAAACAAATCTATGTACTGAATTCTGCACAGGGCTCCAGATGGCGACCTAAATTTTACAAATGGCGACAAGGCTTTTTAGTCTTGTCGCCATTTGCGCCTGGACCCGACCGGCATTTACTGATACTAGACTGCGCAGCCTTGTATCAGAGAACATGGAGAGCGCTGCTCTCAGCGCGCTCCATGTTCCCTCAGCAGCACAGGGGAGAAGGAAGCAGTCTGTCCCTCTTCCCCTGTGCTGCTGCCACCAATCAGGAGGGAGAGGGGCGGAGGAGGGGAGGGGTTGTGGCCGCTGCGCCACCAATGATGATAACTATGTTTAATACAACTACAGGAGGCTGGTGCCAGCGCAGAATCACATAGCCGGCACCCGACCTGTATGACAGGGAGCTGCGATCAGCTGTAGTTAAACCCTCAGGTGCCGGCACCCGCCTCCCCTTCCCCCATCCTCTTCATTGGTGGCAGTGGCAGTTCCAATCGGAGCCCCAGCAGTGTAATCATGGGGCGCCGATCGGTTACCATAGCAATCAGGACGCTATTGAAGTCCTGGCTGCCATGGTAAGCTCCCTGCTAAGCACAGGGCAGCAGGGAGAGTGTAAGATCCTATTCACCCTAATAGAGCTCTATTAGAACATGACCTATTTTTGTCCACAAAAGCGGACAAGAATAGGCATTTTGAACAGGGCGCCCAGCAAATTGCGGAACACACGCCAGGCGGCATCCGTAATGTGGATCCGCAATATTACGGTCGTCTGAACGGCCCCTTAACCCCTTCCCGACCGGCGCCGTACATGTACGGCGCTCGGGCGGTGCGGGGACATGACGCCCGCTCGCGGGTGCGGCGGGCGTCATGGCCGGCAAGTCTCTGCTGTTTCTAACAGCAGAGACTTGCGGCTACTTACCGCCATCGGCGGCGTCTTCCGATGGCCTCTCTTTTCTTCTGGGCCCCTCTCATGGCTTCCGGTGGCGTCTGTACCCGGAAGCAGTTTGCTTCCGGGTGATGTACAGACGACCCGATTGGCCAATCGGGCCGTCTGTACACGTTATGAAAGCTGTAATCCTCGCTGGTGAGGATTACAGCTTTCAAAGTGCAATTCTTATTCTGGCCACTAGATGGCAGGCCAGGATAAGAAATGAGCAATCATGAGTTTTAATTCAAGATAAAAATCAGAGATTGCTCATAGTGAAAAAAATTAAAAGTACAATATATTAGCTTATATTTGAGCTTTCAAATAATTAAAAAAAAATTTAAAAAAAATGTTAAAAAATATATAAAAAATAAAAAAAAATATAAAAGTTTAAATCACCCCCCTTTCCGTATAATTAAAAAATAAATACCTAAATAACAATAAATATAGACATCATGGGTATCACCGTGACCGAAAACGCCCGTACTTTTAAACTAAAAAAAAAAAATTCCAATACGGCAAATTGTGTGGCGGAAAAAAGCGTCCAAATGGCGATTTGACGTTTTTTGTCACTTTTTTTTTCTAAAAAAAATTAAATAAAAAGCGATCAAAAAGTCAGACACACCCCAGAATGGTATCAATAAAAACTTCAGATCGCCCCGCAAAAAATGAGCCCCCATACAGCTCCGTACACATAAATGCCAAAAAGTTATCGGGGTCAAGATATGATGACCAAAAAAAAAAAAACAAAACAACCAACTTTATCATTTTTTTATCACTATCAAAACACAAGAAAAACTAAACATGTTAGGTACCGCTGGATTCGTACTGACCTGTAGAATGAAAGTAACTGGTCAGTTTTAATGAACAGCGAACGCCGTAAATTAAAAACCCGGAAAACTGTAGTGGAATAGTGGTTTTTTTGCAATTTCACCCGATTTGGAATTTTTTTCCCGCTTCCCACTACAACATATCCAATAATAAATGGTGGCATTTGAAAGTACAACTTGTCCCGCAAAAAACAAGCCCTCATACAACTATGTGAGCAGAAAAATAAAAAAGTTATGGCTGTATGAAGGCAAGGAGCAAAAAACGAAAACGCAATACCGAAAAAACCTCCGGTCGTGAAAGGGTTAATCACACTCTTTCCCAATTTTACGGATAAAATATATTAACAATAAATAAACATTTTGCATATCGCCACGTCCGAAAAGTCCAAACTATTAAAATATAAAAAAAATCTCCTATGCGGTGAACATGTAACAGAAAAAAATAAAATCCGCACAATTCGACATTTTTTGGTCACCTTGTCCTCCCAAAAAATAGGATAGGACTGTTCTGTTATGGGCCAGACTTTCCATCTTCTCCTCCAAGTCTTTTTTTTTAATTATATGTATTTAAATTTGGCGACTAAAAAAATTGATTTGGCTCCTAAATTTTTCAGTTCAGGAGCCAATGGCTCCTAGGTATTTTTTTTTTTTAGTCTGGAACACTGCTGCACCGGAGCTACACAACACCGTTACCATTGTAGCGGGTGGAGCTCACTACCACAACTCTGCTCCCATTGATTTTGGATGGAGTTCATGGTGTCTGACCCTTGCCGGTCAGCTAGTGATGGCTTATTCTTAAGATAGGCTGGACAAGCCCTTTAAAGAGGTATTCTCATCTTAGACAATGGGGGCATATCGCTAGGATATGCCCCCATTGTCTTATAGGTGCGGGTCCCACCCCTGAGACCCGCACCTATATCCAGAACGGAGCGGGGAGCGCTGCGCCTGGAGGACCCCGGGTTTCCGGGGGTCCGCCCACCACCAGGTGCACCTCCCCGCTGTGCTCATAGAAATGAATGGGAGCGCAGCGCGCAAGCGCGGCCACCGCTCCCATTCATTTCTATGGAGCCGACGGAAGTAGCCGAGCCGGTGCTCGGCTATTTTCGGCGGCCCCATAGAAATAAATGGAGGGTGGCTGCGCATGCGCAGTGTGCCCTCATTCAGTTCGGGGGCTCCGTTCTGGATATAGGTGCGTGTCCCAGCGGTGGGACCCACACCTATAAGACAATGGGGGCATATCCTAGCGATATGCCCCATTGTCTAAAATGAGAATAACCCTTTAAGGCTCAAGACTGTCTTGTCTACATCATTAGGCATTATGTAAATGACATTTGATACAATGTAAAAAATATATTAAATTTTGCACGAATCAGTAGTACAAGTAACATAAACTCTGTAACATATCTTATTAGAGAAAAATGCTTCTTTTTTCACTCATCGGCCACTTCTAACCATCCCCCTTCTGAACCAGTCATTTGCTCTTAGTTTACTGCTAAAATCCAGGGCTGAGTATTAACTCATGAAGAGGTCAGGTTGCTGCTGCCGTCCATAGAAGTCTATAGAGAAGGGAGGGGGAAGAGAAGGAGGGAGCTGGTGGAGGGAGACAGAGTCACAAGGACACAGAGAGGCTTTAGTAACTTTTCTATCTCAACCCAGTACTGCAGTCACATCTACACTGCTCAGTACTGCTGAGGGTGTGCTAGAGAGAGACTGGGAAGCAAGATCTCCTCTCCTCTCTTCTATGTGTGCTGTGTATTGGGAAATGGGAAAACTGGAGCCAGCAGATGGGAAACTGGTGATACATGCAGGATACATACCATATAATGGGCAGTATGTTATACTGTATATACACACTTGACGGCCTATTGTGGAAAGTCACCTATTATTTTTTATTTTACTTTTATTGATACTCGCACTGATTGTCAAAAGATCTGTAATTATAGCTTTCAATAATGTCTCCTGTCCCTTTCCACTGGTCTCTTAAGAAAACGTTGCTATGACTTGTCTGTCTTCCCTTTAGTGTAAACAGAAGACAGAGGGGCGGTCCTTCACACTGCATGACTGCATTAGGCTTCACAGTGAGGAGGCGTGTCTCTCAGTAATCCAATCTGATTGGCTGTCAGGAAGCTGCTGGCTACAGCAAGTGTATGTGAAGTGAGGGAAGGCAATTTTAGCCTCAGAGAGAAAATAGTTTTTTTTCATGAAAACATGACAGTTACACTTTAAGGAAACTTATTAAAATAAGACTGCTGCATTATTGCGGTTGTAGTCAGGAAATAGAGAATTACATAATAATTGTTCTCTGGAAGTAAAATTGGAAATGTAGTTGACTGCTTGTTTATCTGAGTAAATATTTCTCAGGAGAACGAGTTGATAACACCTCCAGGCCGGGTACTTGGCAGGCCGTCCCAACTCCTCTGAAAATCTGATGGTTTATCTCTCTTGATCTACAGCATGAAAGAGTTTCTCAATGTGGATATTTCAGTACTGAACAGGACCAAATGCAGTAAATTCTTTTTCTAAAGAATTTTTTTCTTTTTTTTTTTCCTGTACATGGGAACCCCCACTCATCATGAGAGTGGGCCCCCGAGTACCAGCTGTCAGGCGTGCGTACTGCCGCTCCATTCAGACTCTGGGACTGACAGAGGGAGATTTAGATTTAGCAATAGGGAATCTATGAATCTGTGATACCTGTTTTATGGCTGCTTTAGTATAAAACTTTGTGACCAAGCTTTGCATCTCAAGACCCATAACTTTTTTTTTTTTTTTTTTTTTTTTTACAACTTGTACTTTTTATCAGGATCATTTTGAGGTACTTAACCCTTTTTGATCGCTGTTTATTTCATTTCTGCTCCGGTGGTGAATAAGCAAAAAAAGGCTATTCAAATTTAATTTTTTTTTTTTTTACGACATTCACCATATGGGATAAATTACATGATAATCGCATAATGTCAGTCAAATTTGTAGAAGAGGTTTTACTTTAGCAACTCTTTCCATTTTAAAGCGTTTTTTTAATGGAAAAAGGTGGATTTTTTTTTTTTTTATTTAATGAAACTTTCTTAACTATTTACTAGTCCTACAAGGATCTGTTGATCGCTTTTATAATACTTCAGGGTTCTGTAGAACAAAGTGAATCTCCCATAGGCAGTTTATGGGAACAGCAATCACATGTTGAGGTCCGCTAGGGATACTTAAAATAAGTGGGGAAAAAAGTTAAAAGATGTTTTTAAAAATCTAAAAAAAATCAAATCGCCTCTTATTCCACTTATTAATAAATAAATATAAATAGGCATCACCACGTCCCAAAACGCCTGTACCATTAAAATATATAAATATTTATCTTGTATGGTGAATGGCGTAAAAAAAATCAAAATGGCCGATTCGCCACTTTTTGTTGCCTCACCTCCCAAGAAAATCAAATAAAGTGAGCAAGAATAAATGAAAACTACAGATTGCCCTGTAAAAATGTTCCGTAGACAAAAATATAAAAAAAGTTATGGGGGTCAGAATGTGGCAATGTAAACAAATAGTACATTTTTTAAAGGGAGTCTGTCACCTGTTTTTTAACAGCACTGCCCCACAGAAGATTGTACACACATCCCAGACATACCTGTGTGCACTGTGTGTGTCTGTATTACATGTCACATCCCAGACATACCTGTGTGCACTGTGTGTGTCTGTATTACATGTCACATCCCAGACATACCTGTGTGCACTGTGTGTCTGTATTACATGTCACATCCCAGACATACCTGTGTGCACTGTGTGTGTGTATTACATGTCACATCCCAGACATACCTGTGTGCACTGTGTGTCTGTATTACATGTCACATCCCAGACATACCTGTGTGCACTGTGTGTCTGTATTACATGTCACATCCCAGACATACCTGTGTGCACTGTGTGTCTGTATTACATGTCACATCCAGACATACCTGTGTGCACTGTGTGTGTCTGTATTACATGTCACATCCCAGACATACCTGTGTGCACTGTGGTGTGTCTGTATTACATGTCACATCCCAGACATACCTGTGTGCACTGTGTGTGTCTGTATTACATGTCACATCCCAGACATACCTGTGTGCACTGTGTGTGTCTGTATTACATGTCACATCCCAGACATACCTGTGTGCACTGTGTGTGTCTGTATTACATGTCACATCCCAGACATACCTGTTGTGCACTGTGTGTCTGTATTACATGTCACATCCCAGACATACCTGTGTGCACGTGTGTCTGTATTACATGTCACATCCCAGACATACCTGTGTGCACTGTGTGTCTGTATTACATGTCACATCCCAGACATACCTGTGTGCACTGTGTGTCTGTATTACATGTCACATCCCAGACATACCTGTGTGCACTGTGTGTCTGTATTACATGTCACATCCCAGACATACCTGTGTGCACTGTGTGTCTGTATTACATGTCACATCCCAGACATACCTGTGTGCACTGTGTGTCTGTATTACATGTCACATCCCAGACATACCTGTGTGCACTGTGTGTCTGTATTACATGTCCAGGAAAAGCACTTTTAGGCTCCATTCACACGTCCTGTTTTTCTTTCCTGATTCAATCCTGATCTTGATCCATTCATTTCAATGGGTCCTGAAAAAATCAGTATCGAATCAGGAAAGAAAAACAGGACGTGTGAATGGAGCCTTGTTCTGCTGGAAAACGGCTCCCAAGTGCCCAGCTTTGCTGCTGTAAGTGCCCAAAGCAAACCAGACTGAAGAGGGGAGGTCTGCTTTAGCTGCTCATATCTTGGGTTTGGTAGCCACTAGAAATATGAACCTGACTTTGTTTGAAAGCTGGCATTCCAAGCTTTCAAATGATACCAAAATCACAGCATTATATCAGAAGATATAGCTGTTAGAAATCGAGTCAGGAGTGAAAGCTGTTTTTACTTTCGCTTTCAGCTGGGCCCTTGGAAGCTGTTTTCTATCAGAATAAAAGTGCTTTTCCTGGACATGTAATACACACACACAGTGCACACAGGTATGTCTGGGATGTGACATGTAATACAGACACACAGTGCGCACAGGTATGTCTGGGATGTGACATGTAATACACACACACAGTGCACACAGGTATATCTGGGATGTGACATGTAATACACACACACAGTGCACACAGGTATATCTGGGATGTGACATGTAATACACACACACAGTGCACACAGGTATGTCTGGGATGTGACATGTAATACAGACACACAGTGCACACAGGTATGTCTGGGATGTGACATGTAGTAAACACACACAGTGCACACAGGTATGTCTGGGATGTGACATGTAATACACACACAGTGCACACAGGTATGTCTGGGATGTGACATGTAATACAGACACACAGTGTGCACAGGTATGTCTGGGATGTGACATGTAATACACACACAGTGCACACAGGTATGTCTGGGATGTGACATGTAATACAGACACACAGTGCGCACAGGTATGTCTGGGATGTGACATGTAATACACACACACAGTGCACACAGGTATGTCTGGGATGTGACATGTAATACACACACACAGTGCACACAGGTATGTCTGGGATGTGACATGTAATACACACACCACACAGTGCACACAGGTATGTCTGGGATGTGACATGTAGTAAACACACAGTGCACACAGGTATGTCTGGGATGTGACATGTAGTAAACACACACAGTGCACACAGGTATGTCTGGGATGTGACATGTAATACACACACAGTGCACACAGGTATGTCTGGGATGTGACATGTAATACAGACACACAGTGCGCACAGGTATGTCTGGGATGTGACATGTAATACACACACACAGTGCGCACAGGTATGTCTGGGATGTGACATGTAATACACACAGTGCGCACAGGTATGTCTGGGATGTGACATGTAATACACACAGTGCACACAGGTATGTCTGGGATGTGACATGTAATAAAGACACACAGTGCACACAGGTATGTCGGATATGACATGTAATACACACACAGTGCACACAGGTATGTCTGGGATGTGACATGTAATACACACACAGTGCACACAGGTATGTCTGGGACGTGTCTGCAATCTTCTGTGGGGCACTGCTCTTAGTTATATTGGTGAAATTGAGGTGACGGACTCCCTTTAAGTACTAAAACAGAAAAAAAACGAAAAAAAAAATATAGTCCGTTTTAATGCATAGGGAACCCATAATACTGTGCTAGAATTGGATTTTTTTTTTCCAGATTCCCACTATATCGTATGCAATATTAAAGGGGTTGTCCCACGAAAAATATTCTACTGTTTTCAAACCAGCCCCTGAATCTGAATACTTTTGTAATGGCATGTAATAAAAAATTTTGTCTAGCTACTGAGCTATTGAATATAATGTATATGTATAGCGCCACCTGCTGTTTTTTTTTTTTTTCTTTTCTTTTCTTATATCTTTGTCCTGCTCACTGAGATGGCCGGATATGCTCAGTTTCATCCTTCAACTACCTCCTGAGCTGTGATAGGGAGAGCTGAGACACCCCCCCCCCCCCTGAGCTGTGATAGGGAGAGCTAGACACGCCTCCTGAGCTGTGATAGGGAGAGCATGGACACGCCCCCTTAGCTGCATCAGAAAAGACAGCTGTCAGCTTGATATAAATCTAGAAGAGCAATGAATGGGGAGATCTCTGGATCCATGTGAGGTACAGGGCTGGTTCTAGCTTTGATAGAAAGAGATTTTCATGTCTGATTTTTCATTTTTTACATTAGTTATGGGATAACCCCTTTAAATGATTCCATTAGAAAGTAAAACTTGTCCCGCAAAAAAACAAGTCCTGGCTCCCTGAAGACATGGAGTAAACAACAAGAGGAGTGTGTGATTCTTTTCTTTATGCTTGGTCTCAGTATCTACTCCTGTGTTTGTATGTTTGGCTCAAGAAACTGCATCTGAGACCACATGTCTGAATCCAGCCCAAAAAATTCTTTCTGGCCTGGAAAAAAGTGAGAGTTCGTTCCACCTCATTACTTAGAGATGAAGTCATAAGCCGTGCAGATGCCTTCACAGCTGTCAGGCCGTGCAGGGGCCAGTTCCTTCCACAGCTCCTGGGAAATCCTAACTCCATAATTCCCAACCCTCCCCCATCCATCCCAAGTCTAAGCCCACGGAGACTGAAGCTGTACTGAGCAAGTATAACGGCTACATAAGAAGTAACGTATAGATGATAGGTTTCCACACCCATCTACATCCTCCAGATGGATGTTCTCCTGTAGTACTGCCTGTCCATGGGTTGTGTCTGCTGTTACATGGAAAAAAAAACAGCCTTTAGACAATAGTGGCGCCATCCCTGCATTCTCTATGGAGTTAAAAAGTTTCAAGTGGTTACTCTGAATATTCAGTCTTCTGGAGGTGGGAGGCTGCTGCTCTGGAAGAATCAATAGTCATGGGCCTGGTTCTTCATCAGGAGATCTGTATACGTTTGCCGTCCATATGTGACTTATGTAGTAAACACACCAAGGGGATCTGCCATGTCAGTACACTGCATTCCACCGCACTGTATATATTGTATAAACCCCTCTAGGACCTGGGCTTTAGACACTACCTCAAGGGTGAGCAACTTTCAGCACTACAGCTCCCAGCATGCACACTTGCTTGACTGCTCTTGTAACACCCATAGAAGTGAATGGAGCAATCTGGGAGCTGTAGTCTCAAAACCTCTGGAGTGCTCGAGGTTGCTGATCCCTGAATTCAGATGCATAAATCCCTGAAGGGGAAACGGGAAGCTCTGTATGAACGCCTGCAAATACGTATGTATGTGGAAAGCTTGTATGGATTTGAACCCTTGGTTAATATTGTATGATTATATATATATATATATATATATATATATATATATATATATATATATATATATATATATATATATATATATATATAATTATTATTATTTTTTTTTTTTTCCTTCTAACCTTTTTTGGTATGAAATTGATATATGACGTATAAATTGATTTGGTCTCTCCATACAGGGCACTGAATGATTCTCAGGTGGCTAAACTTGGCATAAAGATGCTACCAGGGTATAAGGATCCTTATCATGGGCGTCCGCTGACCCGAGGAGAGATGGGCTGCTTCCTCAGCCACTACAACATCTGGAAGGAAGTGAGTTTCTCTCTATCATTGGATCGTTTACAATGAAGTCCTCTTATGGAAAAATAAAAAAATCTGTAGAAATTTCTGGATATTCTGGTTTTCCAGATTTTCACTGCAGAATATGTTATGTAGCGGAGAAGTCATTACATCTGCTTGTTCATCTTCTCCTGATCTTTAGACACGCCAGACACCGATGGCCAAGATATTTCTGGCAAAGACGTTCCAAATGAAGGAATAGTTGTCACTTCCTTGGTAACGTTCCTGCTCCTTTCCACAGATCTCTGAGCGCTCGCTGGCTGTTTCGGCTGTCTTCGAAGATGATCTGAGGTTTGAGATTTTCTTTAAGAGGCGACTGGAGAATCTGTTGCAGGATTTGGAGAAAGCAGAACTAGATTGGGATCTTATGTAAGTTTAAAGGAACACCTTAGTTATTTTTCTTCACACATTGATGAGCAATATATGATGATTTTTATTTTTTTTTTAATTGCAAACTAGTTCCTGATTTGTGTCTGTGAACCTCTTCTGTCTCTGGACACTGTTGACACTGAAGACAGGCTTACTTCACAGAGGCGAAGGATGACTTATTTAAACATAAAAGCCGCCCTCCTTATCTTTTATGAAAGGCGGTGGCTATCTTTCTCCTCATATTCTTCTTTTACTCAGGATAAAATACTTTTAAAGAATAAACTATATATATATACCGTTCCTTTAATATTACTTTTGATATACAACACATTACATTAAATATACAGTGGATTGATATTTCAGACCCGTTTAATAGATCTCCACAAATACCTTCATTATGTTAATAAGTATGGACTCAAACTCTTGTTTATTGTCCTGAATGAAACATTTTCAGTCCATATATACAGTTTCTATATCAAAAGACAATACGCGGCCGATATCGCCTCCTCAATATATAAAGCAATATCTCCATAAGGCATCCGTCCCCTCAGTCACTTGACTCCGACTTGGAGATTATGATCTGACACTCTTCTGTAGGCTGCTCGCCAAGCGAAATGAAACGCTTATCTTATCTTTTAATTCGAGATCATCCCACTTTGTGTTTTCAGACAATTAGCTGCCTGTCTAAGCGCACTTATTATGTACTTAAATGGCCCCTCAAGGTGTATTTAGACGCACTCAGAGTTTATTGTTTTGCTACTCTGACTTACTCGCGCAAATCAATCTTACGTGCATTAAATCTTGTCCTGTCACCCCGTTTATCCCTAATGCGAGCTAGCCTCCACATTAGTTGCGAGCTTCACATCTCCATGCCACGCCTCATCTTTTAATACGCATACTATAGCCTCGTCGGCTCCATAGTAGGTTCTCCCTAGGTATATATTGTAGTCCCACAATGCGCGCATTATAATTTTCTGTCAGTCGGACTCCAGGCTGTGTATGCACAGGGGAATAAGTATTTATAATGCTTTCACAAGGGCTGCGGTAATATAATGCCCTATTTTCCGCATACTATATTGCCGTTTGAGTCCTGTCCTTATCTCAGACAGTCGTTTGAATTTGCCATTAAGCATACTTAGCTATATTCTAGTGAATCCCGGTGTTCAATTTCCCAACATAAGTACCTGGTACGCGTTATTGAGCTAATAATATATTATAATCACACATAGTGATCAATAGATAGACACCATTATAGGGATATAATGTGCTCACAATAGTGTTCTAGCCTTCACCCATATTGTCTATGTAAGATTGTGTCCTTCGCCGCACGATGCTAAATAATATATTTTAGGTTCCAACCAGCATAGTGCCATCCCAGATTATTTATTAGAATGACTGTCTTTACCGAACATAAGTGCTGCAGTACTCATATTATATGGTCCCGACACTAGTGTCTACCATCAATCTGAGAGTTCAGCTAATTAGTATATTTGTCCCTCACAGTGAGCGCCACTACACTACACCAATGATAATGGCTTTCACATAGTGCAGCACTAGTATGATTAATGGCCTCACCACCATAGTGGGCCCTTGTAAAGGCAAGTAGGCTCAATACGATAGTCCCGCATTCTCCCGCCCTATGGGGCTCCGTGGGTAGTGGCAAAGGGAATGATTGAGTATTATTAATAATTAATAGGATATATGGTATTATGTAGTCCTAATCCACAGATATTATATATTAGATAATTGTATACCCCCACACCTCATATATTTAATTAATTACATTTAATAAGGGTAGTATTATCCAGGAGCGTAGAATACAAAATTATATATAATATTAATAGTTTTTATTTTTTTTTTTTTTCTTTTTTTTTTTTTTTTCTAAACTAACCAGGACCATAGGCTTACTTGCATGAGTTGACATGGTCATCGAACGCATAGTGTTGCTGAATGCTCCCGGGATGTGTGTGTAGTGACACCTGAGACCTGTGATGTCATCTTACCCAGGGGACATCATTGCTGGCTGGCGTGATCGGTCCTCGCCAATCAGCTGCGAGCATCAGGGTTATTCTAACTCCACCTGACAGGTGTGTTTTTTTTGTTTTTTATAAGATAAAGTTCTCTCCACCAGCGTACCCATTTCTAGTGATGTTAGAGAGGTGCACTGCTGTCTTAGAACGCGCCGTTAAAACGATGCGGGCCACCCCAATACTCAATTTCAATCTGGCTTAGGCGCCACATGTGCCGCTTCATGTAAAACTCGTACCAAAGGTAGGCATGGTCTACATGCTATGTTCTGACTTCCACTTTTTGCAGGATATTTTTTTTCTTTTTTGAAAAGCAGACCCACCAGAGCTTGTTATATATTGGTTGTACTATAATGCTTATAACATGTGTGATCTCTGAAACTGTTGTTTGTAAATGACCATTAAGGTTCTACTATATTTATATAAATGGCAAAAGTCATTCTGACTCTAAAGTCGTCACTGGTTAGCAGAACAGTAAACACGTTACTGATATCTAGACCCCTCTCTTCATAGGATTCTCTTTGCTCTAGAATTTTTACATTATACACTGTATGAGCTCCTCTGGTACCGAATCATGGTATATATGAGTTAGTAAAATCTTATGACCAAGGTGACCGGAGCACTCTATATGCTGAAGACTTATGTAGGCCCCAACACCTGTTGCTGTCCCGTCGCTCTGTTCTTGCTCCAGGTGGAATGCAAACTATGGCTACGAAATGGTCAGGTGAGTGTGACGGTGTTTTAATTTTAATGCCGAGAAGTGCATAGAGATAGCCCGCCCAGAGAGCGTAGCGCGTTCTGACAGTGGCTAGCCTACATGCAGGTCTTAATGTTGTGTGGCTGCCGTCTAACATTTATAGCCACTAACGAAACGCCCTTACAGGAAAATCTGAGGTTGGGTAACTCAGCTATTCTTGTACTGATTCAGGTGATAAGTGGCCGCTTACTTATGCCAGGGAAAACTGTAATGGTCTTCATATATACCACCGCAGTTTCATTTAAAATTCTTCGGAACCGTGGGTATTTAATGTAGGTATTTCCATACTGGTCAGCGGTTCCGCCGATTGTTTTCTTGGGTTGAGTCCCTATATGCGCCGGACCCATTCATTTCAATGGCAGTCCGACAAAAAAACGGTAGCATGTAACAATCACCTCGCGAAACGAATATGATTCTCGGCACAACGGTGTTTGCTTCCTTTCGGCTTTTTAGCCATGGTCAAGTTTTTTGGTTCCCACTTTCTTGTAGTATCCTTGAGTGTAATGTCCAGATAATTTCCGTTCCACAAAAAAGATAGAACATGTCCTATTCTTGTCCGTTTTGCTGACAAGGATAGGCATTTTGTTACAATGGATCTGCAAAACATATACGGACGTGTGAATGAAGCCTTACCTATTTCTCTCCACAGACTTGGGAGGGGAAGTGGTAATGTCACAAGCAGTCCCACTATCTTAAAGGGTAGCCCTGCTGCTAAAAATACAGTGCCTTGTGAAAGTATTCGGCCCCCTGGAACTTTTCAACCTTTTGCCACATTTCAGGCTTCAAACAAAAAGATATAACATTTTTAATTTTTGGTGAAGAATCAACAACAAGTGGGTCACAATTGTGAAGTGGAACGAAATTTATTGGATCATTTAAACTTTTTTTGTAATAATAAAACTGAAAAGTGGGGCGGGGCGTGCAAAATTATTCGGCCCCCTTGCATTAAATACTTTGTTGCGCCACCTTTTGCTGCGCGATTACAGCTGCAAGTCGCTTGGGGTATGTCTCTATCAGTTTTTGCACATCTAGAGACTGAAATTCTTGCCCATTCTTCCTTGCGAAACAGCTCGAGCTCTTTGAGGTTGGATGGAGAGCGTTTGTGAACAGCAGTTTTCAGCTCTTTCCACATATTCTCAATTGGATTCAGGTCTGGACTTTGACTTGGCCATTCTAAGACCTGGATACATTTATTTTTGAACCATTCCATTGTAGATTTTTGCTTTATGTTTGGGATCATTGTCTCGTTGGAAGATAAATCTCCGTCCTAGGCTCAGGTCTCTTTTGCAGACTCCAACAGGTTTTCATCCAGAATGGTCCTGTATTTGGCTCCATCCATCTTCCCATCAATTTTAACCATCTTCCCTGTCCCTGCTGATGAAAAAGCAGGCCCAAACCATCATGCTGCCACCACCATGTTTGACAGTGGGGATGGTGTGTTCAGGGTGACGAGCTGTGTTGCTTTTGCTTTTATGCCAAACATATTGTTTTGCATTGTTTCCAAAAAGTTAGATTTTGGTTTCATCTGACCTGGACCAGAGCCCCTTCTTCCACATGTTTGGTGTCTCCCAGGTGGCTTGTGGCAAACTGTAAACAAGACTTTTTATGGATATCTTTGAGAAATGGCTTTCTTCTTTGAAACTCTTCCATAAAGGCCAGATTTGTGAAGTGTTCGACTGATTGTTGTCCTATGGACAGACTCTCCCACCTCAGCTGTAGATCTCTGCAGTTCATCCAGAGTCAGAGTGATCATGGGCCTCTTGGCTGCATCTCTGATCAGTCTTCTCCTTGTTTGAGATGAAAGTTTAGAGGGACGGCCGGGTCTTGGTAGATTTTCAGTGGTCTGAGTCTGATACTCCTTCTATTTCAATATGATCGCTTGCACAGTGCTCCTTGGGATGTTTAAAGCTTGGGAAATCTTTTGGTATCCAAATCCGGCTTTAAACTTCTCCACAACAGTATCACGGACCTGCCTGATGTGTTCCTTGGTCTTCATGATGGACCCTGAGACTATCACAGAGCAGGTGCATTTATACAGAGACTTGATTACACACAGGTGGATTCTATTTATCTTCATCAGTCATTTAGGACAACATTGGATCATTCAGAGATCCTCAATGAACTTCTGGAGTGAGTTTTCTGAACTGAAAGTAAATGGGCTGAATAATTTTGCACGCCCAACTTTTCAGTTTTATTATTACAAAAAAAGTTTAAATGATCCAATAAATTTCGTTCCACTTCACAGTTGTGACCCACTTGTTGATTCTTCACCAAAAATTTAAAATGTTATATCTTTTTTGTTTGAAGTCTGAAATGTGGCAAAAAGGTTGAAAAGTTCCAGGGGGCCGAATACTTTTGCAAGGCACTGTATGTTCCTAGGTGCCCTAAGGCACTGTGCACTGCCTTTGGGAAAATGTGGAAAGCTACCAGTTTAGTCATCAAGATGACGAAGTGTAAAGCATGATTAGACCGTGATGCATAGGAGGGATTACAGGATGAAGCCACCCTCCTATTTGCAGGCCTTCATTGCATAGTGGTGGGATTTTGGAGTAAAGACACCCCCATGCTTTCAGTATACACAAAAGAAAGTTAAGACTGATCGCCTTAGCAGCCTTTTGGTCCTCTGGTTATACCGAGAGGGAAACGAGACACCCGACTCAAAAGGGCAGAGACCTGTAGGTAGCCATTGCTATTTCAGTATAAGTATATATATATATATATATATATTATATATACACTCACCGGCCACTTTATTAGGTACACCATGCTAGTAACGGGTTGGACCCCCTTTTGCCTTCAGAACTGCCTCAATTCTTCGTGGCATAGATTCAACAAGGTGCTGGAAGCATTCCTCAGAGATTTTGGTCCATATTGACATGATGGCATCACACAGTTGCCGCAGATTTGTCGGCTGCACATCCATGATGCGAATCTCCCGTTCCACCACATCCCAAAGATGCTCTATTGGATTGAGATCTGGTGACTGTGGAGGCCATTTGAGTACAGTGAACTCATTGTCATGTTCAAGAAACCAGTCTGAGATGATTCCAGCTTTATGACATGGGCGCATTATCCTGCTGAAAGTAGCCATCAGATGTTGGGTACATTGTGGTCATAAAGGGATGGACATGGTCAGCAACAATACTCAGGTAGGCTGTGGCGTTGCAACGATGCTCAATTGGTACCAAGGGGCCCAAAGAGTGCCAAGAAAATATTCCCCACACCATGACACCACCACCACCAGCTTGAACCGTTGATACAAGGCAGGATGGATCCATGCTTTCATGTTGTTGACGCCAAATTCTGACCCTACCATCCGAATGTCGCAGCAGAAATCGAGACTCATCAGACCAGGCAACGTTTTTCCAATCTTCTACTGTCCAATTTCGATGAGCTTGTGCAAATTGTAGCCTCAGTTTCCTGTTCTTAGCTGAAAGGAGTGGCACCCGGGTGTGGTCTTCTGCTGCTGTAGCCCATCTGCCTCAAAGTTCGACGTACTGTGCATTCAGAGATGCTCTTCTGCCTACCTTGGTTGTAACGGGTGGCAATTTGAGTCACTGTTGCCTTTCTATCAGCTCGAACCAGTCTGCCCATTCTCCTCTGACCTCTGGCATCAACAAGGCATTTCCGCCCACAGAACTGCCGCTCACTGGATGTTTTTTTCTTTTTCGGACCATTCTCTGTAAACCCTAGAGATGGTTGTGCGTGTGAAAATCCCAGTAGATCAGCAGTTTCTGAAATACTCAGACCAGCCCTTCTGGCACCAACAACCATGCCACGTTCAAAGGCACTCAAATCACCTTTCTTTCCCATACTGATGCTCGGTTTGAACTGCAGGAGATTGTCTTGACCATGTCTACATGCCTAAATGCACTGAGTTGCCGCCATGTGATTGGCTGATTAGAAATTAAGTGTTAACGAGCAGTTGGACAGGTGTACCTAATAAAGTGGCCGGTGAGTGTATACACAATGCAAAAAAGTAGCAGCACTCTGTATGCGCTAAGACAGATGATGGTGAATGCGCTAAGACAGAAGACAGATGGTGAATGTGTGAAAAAGTAAAAAGCATTACTGCTATACTTACTAAAAGATAAAGTGGAAGCTCTTATCGCATATAAATGATCATGAATATGTCGGGCCCATCTACCGACCGACAAGGTGGCTTCCAATCAGATGGGTCCTACTCTAACACAGACATGCATCCCACAAAAACCTGCAAGACTGAATAAAAGGAGCACCCAGCTGGTTATCTGATCAGAAGCTGCAACATGAGAACAGGAGTGCTACTGTAGGTTCCCAGAGGAAGCCATAATCACCTTTATAAATACATAATTATTCAAAAAGAACAGCACCTCCTATAGGTGAGAGTCAGGTGCAAGCTACCATGGCTGTTTTAATACAAGCAAAAAAGTAGCAGCACTCTGTATGCAAGACGTGGTAGCTTGCACCTGACTCTCACCTATAGGAGGCGCTGTTCCGTTTTTGAAATAATTATTATATAAATATATATATATATATTGATAGAAATTGATATAACGCAACACAATAACTTAATATCCTAAGCACAAGTCGAGGGCTGCTTGCTTTTAAGTAAGGGGGTATGTAATACCCCAGAGTGGTAATACCATTCCTACACCCTGTTACTGTCTCTAATGGGCTAACCATAATGTCATCTGTGTATTTATTCCAGGTCCTTTTACACTGTGCATTAATTGTTCTGCTATGTAACTGTTATTTGTTGCATTACATGTTATATGCCTGGTTCACCAGCATTCCATTATGCATTTTAGATAGAATGGAACTTACCATTCCATTCTTCCCTTTTGGGCAGAAGTGGGCCAGTCCGGTTTTCTTCCAAGGGAAGGACTGCAGGAACTTTTTGGTCAGTCTGGGTCTTAATCTAGTCTAGAGTTGGAAGGAGATAAGAATCTCTCTGACTTCTTCAGATTAACCGACAGATTAACCGACAGAGTGTTGCAAAGGGGGCTGACAGCCAAAGGCACCCCACTCCAAAGGTACCAGAACAGCCCAAGTCCAGTGATCAGCCTAAAGCTGAGTTTAGCACAGCAGAGAGATAAAGCAGAATATTTAAGTCTGTCTGACAGTTTATGCTAAAACCTGCTGGAACAAGAGAAACACCACTTCTAGTACAGATGCAAGTTGATTCAAGTAAAGACTCGACTATTTCTCCACCTCCACCATTACTGTCCCTTTTTATTGCTTGGGAGCCCAACCCTCAGTATCGAGGTAGGAGCACCGTGACATACATAGAAAACTATTGAGGTCGCATCACACCACTCGACATTCTGATAAACCTGGGACACGATAGGCCCTGGGGGCATAGCACGTTTCATAAGTATTTTATTTTTATATATTTTTTACATAAAAGATTGGGTGGGGGATTGTATAACAAGCTTTAATATGTGGTGATCAAAGGACGATGCTAAGAAGTACAGGCTGTAAAAGACTATACAACGGATATTGTAAAGGCTCATCAATGAGTTACGGTACTTTATCAAGTTCACATAAAACAACACAATCCTCTCCACCTAATGCTCCCCCCCCACATCCATTTCCAGCTGACTGCTGGTAAAATATTAATAAAAGAAATTAACTCATCAAAAACACTTTTAATCTTGATGACCAAAATAATTAATAATTATATTTCTTTCTCTGTCAGAGAGATTTTATATCCACGCAATAAAAATAAGTTATTCTCTCTATTATCCCTATTCACTTTTATATAAAATTCTCAAAAAGAATCAAATTGTTAATCAAAGCTTTCCAAGCATAAGCAGTAGACATAGAAACATAAATCCCTTGCACATAATAATAAAATACCAAAAATTTGGGGTTCCCCTGCACAGTATTAGGTTGCATTCGCACGACCATGTCCGCAGATCTGCAAAACATGGACACCGCCGCGTGCTGACTCATTGACTTCAATGAGTCCGCGATATGCATGTTGCGGTCAAAGATAGGCAAATACATCAGTATGTAAATCGGATGTAAGTAGGATATTCATATTTAGATTATTTCCCCCATTCCAAGACTTCAAAAACATATTTACGCCCCAGCTTCTTATTCTCCTTAAAAACGGACATTAAAGGGGTTCTCCTAGAATTAAGAAAATGAAAATACTTAAATATTACTTTATTATTCATATATTCCCAAATACATTTCATTAGTTATAATGGCTCGTTTTGTCTGGGGAGCAATCATTAGGAGAAATAAAATGGCCACGTCCTATTCGTACACACAAAACCTGTCCTGATCACACAGCAGAACAAGTTACTTCACAACACTGAGGTAAAGAGCTGCCTCATCCTCCTCTCTGCTCTGCTTGTCAGAGATTATATTCCTGAATACAACTGATAAGAACTTCAGCTGAATCTCTGTAGGAATGGAGTTCATGAGGAGACATGAAGTACAGAGAGGAAGGACAGGACAGACTGTAGTAATGGTGACTGCATACAAGTGCTGATGCTCATTACTACACCTCCACCGTCCTTTCTGTACTTCATGTCTTCTCCATTCCTACAGAGATTCAGCTGAAGATAATATTATACTGTATTCAGGATCATAATCCCTGACAAGCAGAGCAGAGAGGAGGATGAGGCAGCTCTTTACCTCAGTTTTGTGAAGTAACTTCTCTTCCTGTGTGATTAGGACAGGTTTTGTGTGCAGTAATAGGATGGCGGCCATTTTGTTTCTCCTAATGATTGCTTCCTAGACAAAACGAGCCATTATAACTAATGAAAGGTATTTGATAACGTATTTATAGGGATGAGCGAACTTTTGAAAAGTTCGGTTCGGTTCGCTTCGGCGAACTTTCTTGAAGTTCGGATTCGTACGAACCGAACCTAAAACGAACCTTGCTATAACGGCTGAATAATTGCTTCTACAATAATGGGAGTCAGATAGGGTACAGTTTCGTTTATTTGCAGTTGCTATTACAATGAAAAAAGTGGAAAAAATCCAAGTGACTTCAACAACGGCGACGCAAAATCTACGCATATTTTAGAATCTACACTAATGCGTACGCTAATGCGAACATTCCCGCACAAATAACGAACATACAGTCTAGCGTTGTCAAAGGTACGCTACTTAACTAAATGAATATGTACGCATTAGCGTACGCATGCACTGCGTCCGCAAACATTCCTACTACACAAGTAACGAACATACAGTCTAGCGTTGTCAAAGGTACGCTACTTAACTGAATATGTACGCATTAGCGTACTCATATACTGCGTCTGCGAACATTCCTACTCAAGTAACGAACATACAGTGTAGCGTTGTTAAAAGTACGCTACTTAATGGAATACGTACGCATTAGCGTACATTCTCAATAAATATGCGTATATTTTGCGTCGCCGTTATTTTAACCAGATTCGTTACGAACTTTGTCAAAATTCGGTTCGGTGACGAACCGAACTTTTGGGAAAGTTCGTAACGAATCTGGTTCGTTACGGTTCGGTTCGCTCATCATCCTACGTATTTATAATAAAGTAATATTTAAGTATTTTCATTTTCTTAATTCCCAGAGAACCCCTTTAAACCCTCATAACCTGTTAAAAAATGAAACTGAATAGAATAAGCTAATCTTAGGTAGACGCAGTCTTCCAATACTGCAGAACCTTTTGCTTTATCCTAACTTGTTTGCCAGCCCATATAAATTCATTAATCATAGCTTTTACAGTATCAAAAACAATTTGGAATCCATATTGGGTGGTTACAGATAACAAAGTGCCTCTAGTAGTATAAGCATTGCCATGGCATAAACCATGGATATACGATGCCCCAATGAAAGATAAATCCTATTCCACATTTTAGCCTTTTCTCTAACACAGCGGCTCCAAATTACATATTTCAAAATGTCTTGCTGAGTGAGATATCCATATACCCAGGTATTTCATTTTTTTTTATTATACACACTATGCTTAAAGGGGTTGTCTTACCTCAGCAAATGGCATTTATCATGCAGAGAAAGTTAATACAAGCCACTTACTAATGTATTGTTATATTGCCTCCTTTGCTGGCTTGATTCATTTTTCCATCACAATATACACTGCCTGTTTCCATGGTTACGACTAGAGATGAGCAAATTTCATGTTATGAAATTTGTTCAGGCTTCGTTTGTTGGTAACAGGTGAATTGCATTATGGATTCCATATTATGGATTCCATTATTCATGCCGTCATAATAGAAGTGTATGGCCTGCATAACGGACCTGTCACGTTTCCGTTATGCAGGGAAGTCCTCTCCGTTATGCAGGTCATAGACTTCTATTATGACAGAATGAATAACAGAATGCCTCTAAATATGAAATTTGATCATCTCAAGTTACGACCACCCTGCAATCCAGCAGCAGTGGTCGTGCTTGCACGCTATAAGAAAAAAGGTGCTGGCCTCTCTGGTGGCCGGGACTGTGGGAATGCGCATAGGCACACACAGCAGCACCTATCCCAGCCACCTTGTATCTGTGCTGCAGCAGTGGTTGTAACCCCTGGATACAAGCAGGGTATAATGTGATGGAAAAATGAATCAAGCCAGCAAAGGAGGCAATATGGATAATAACAATATATTAGTAAGTGCCTTGTAAGAGATTATGTAGATGATCTCTTAGCAAGCTGTGCCTCCAATGCCAGCAGATGTAAGGCAGCTATCCTAGAAGTCGATGTTCAACCTTTTAAACAGGTCTTGAGACATGACTTGGATAATAAGTAAGCCAGCACCTCATCTGGAGACATCTGTTTCAGGGTGATTGACCCCATCAGTGTTTTGGGCTTCTCGGTGGAATTTTAGTATTGATGCCGAGAGGCCCAAAGCCTTGTATCCTATTATCCCTCCAAAACATTACTGCCAGGGGTTCCCACATGATTGCAAAAAAAATGGCAACCCTGCCTCATACCCCTTTTTAACTTAAAGGGACCCTGTCATCTCCGAAACACTCCCTGAACTAGAGTAAGCGTTGTTGTATAGTGTAAGTGATGCTGAATCCGAATATGTAAGCTTTATCTTTATACTCACTTCCATTCCAACGCTGTGCTCCCACAAACCTGCAACGGCCCTGGTCCTGTCAGAGGAAGGGAGGTCAGAATGGTACCTGCCACTGACACACACTTCGAGTTTCACGCACTGAACTTACTTGTGTGTGTCTGGCCTAAAAGGGAACTGCACCTCAAAGGACACACTCTCTGAGCGCAGATATTCATATATTTATATATAGTGAAATACAGTATTAGTTCATTTATTCTTTCTTTGCAGAGTGCTGTTGCATTGCATCTATTTTAAATTTTGTAGTTTCAGCCATGGTGATGCATACCTGTGCATTCCTTTCATTTTACAGGATGTGCTGACTAAGGGTCTGGCTACACCATGACACCATTGACTATCATTACACAAAATTTCACCATGCTGGAGCTGGACCCTAACTTGTCTTTTCTTTTTGTAGTATGCATTAGGAGACGGCTGTCTCCATTTTGCTTTGTGCACTCCTGACCAAAGCCTCACGCACATGGCCATTGCCCGAAATACAGCAGGTCCACAATATATGGTCACTGGCAGTTTGTGCACCACATCACGTATGTGTTATCGCACTTCCAGCGATACTCTTCTTCTTTGTGTGGTGCCAAATCATTAGAAGTATAGGTATGCATATGCTCAGACCACTTTCACAATGATACCAGAACACATGTTGGTTTCATGGAAAATACTTCACATCCCCCAAGCAAGAGAGCGTTTATTAAAGAGACAGTCACTTATATAGTAGGTATGACATAGACAAAAAGGGGTGTTACTTAAGCAGAGTGATTGGTTCTTTGACACAAGGGTGTAGTTCAGGAACTTCAACACTAAGTTCATTGGTTAATTTGAAAGAGGCAAATTAACATGTGTTAAAACAAAGAGAGTGTTCACGTGACTCACATAGCTAACTAGCTGCCATCTAGTGGTCAAAGACGAGTAGTACAGGCTTTACACAATATATATAAAAACCTATCTCTCACATATGCGTACCCATTCACTTGGTGGGGTGCGGTGTTCTATTTTGGACAGATCACAGACCCATTCAAGTTGAATGGGTCTGGATCCGTCTGTGGCAGCCACATGGATGGTGCCCATGCATTGGGGACCACAAATTGCTGGGCAATGGCCGTGTGCATGAGGCCGTTAGTGCAGTATATAGCTGTAGTCTGCTCTCCCTGAATTTACTAGAGGCCACTCATCACATGGAAAGGTATCATATGGGAATAATATATATATATATATATATATATATATATATATATATATATATATATATACTATGAGCCTCCCTGAATTCATTTGGGGCATGCTGGCACAAAGAGAGGTATCATACAGAACAGAGCCAGGAAATATGTGGAGCTTGCTCTCCCTGAATTAACTGCTTCCTAACACAGAGATTTTCCATTTTTTGCATCTTTGTTTTATACTCCCAATCTTCACGGAGTCATAACCTTTTTTCATTTTTCTGTTCACATAGCTGTATGAGCTTGTTTTTTGCAGAAAAAAAATTGTTACTTTCTGATGGCACCATTTTATAATGCATATGATGAAGTGGGAAGCTGGAAAAAAATCCAAATGGGGTTTAATTGGAAATATGGGTTATGGGTTTTATTTTTACTGCATTCCCTATGCAGTAAAACTGACCTGTTCCCTTCTTTCTCCAGGTCAGTACAGTTACAGCAATACCACATTTATATATCCTTTTTATATTTACATCTACAGAGCTTTGTGACGGCATTTTTTGTTGGGCAATCAGTATTTTTCAGTCATACCAGTGTGTATGAGTTTTCAATTACTTTTGATTCAATTTTTTGGGATGAGGTGAAGCGACGAAAAAAATGTGAATCTGCCATTTTTATTTTTTTTCCATTACAACGTTCATTGTATGGGATAAATATGTTTTGGGATAAAGAGGCACAAATTATCTTATTTTTTACTTTAACATAGTAACATAGTAACATAGTTTGTAAAGCCGAAAAAAGACATCTGTCCATCCAGTTTTCCTACAAGTTGATCCAGAGGAAGGCAAAAAAAACCCTGTGAGGAAGAAGCCAATTTTCCTCACTTTAGGGGGAAAAATTCCTTCCCGACTCCAATCAGGCAATCAGAATAACTCCCTGGATCCAACAACCCCTCTCTAGTAACTATAACCTGTAATACCCTCCAGAAATACATCCAGGCCCTTCTTGAACTCTTTTAGTGAACTTACCATCACCACCTCCTCAGGCAGAGA